>VDFB02000002.1:193206100-193682245 GCA_007258455.2 Sequoia sempervirens | reverse complement strand
CTTCCTAAGGAGGCTATCTCCTCACTTAAGGATAATGTGCATTCACCTCTCCTAGAACAACTTAATAGTGAGTTTAGAAAGATAAGTTGATCCTTTAAAGGAAGGAGGATGAGATTAAGATTTTGCCCCCAATTTTTGAGAAGGTTATCCCTCCAACAATGGAGAAAGAGCGTTCAACTCCCCTAGGAATATTGGCTCCTTAGGGAAGTAGAAAATTTTCAACCTAGTAAAGTGGCCCATGAACTTAGAGAAATTATTAAAAATTTGGATCTTAGGATACTAATCTTATAAACAAAATATAAAATAAATAAAATGAGAATTATACAAGCATATATTTACACATTATACAAGATATAAATAGGGAAAACTTTTTCAATTAAAAATCCTATAAGTGACATTTTATTAAAGCACTAATAGTCTATTAAAAATAAACTAAACCTAGGGACACTCCCATGTGCATAGTGATATAATTCACTATCGATCTCCAAATTCACACACTCTCAAATGAGAGAGAATCTCCTTAAATATAGAAGAAAGGGTGGGAAAATACCTTAAGAGGTATTAGTCAAATCTATTCAAAGAAACCATTCATAAATAAATAATAATCCTAGTTATTAGATTATTAATTAATAAATGGTATATGATTTATAACATAAGGTTTTATAACCTTATATTAGAACAATATATAAATGCTATAAGTGTTGACCCTTAATTAAATTATGTTCTAACAGAAATCAAACCATTTGTTAGATTTGTTGAGTTAGTAGATGGATGGAAAGGATTTGATAGTGATAACAAAGTCTTTCAATAGGTGTTGAAAGATAAAGAGAATTCAACAAATTGGAGCGTTAATACCAAAAGGGGCAAAAGATTAGGTGGTAATAACTTCAATCAAATAGATATCAAGGAGCCAATAATAAAGGGAGAAAAATAGATGATAGAAAGGCTAATATGAAGGCTTTTGAGGATTTGAAAAATGACACATAGGCTTGGATGAGGAAGTTTTTCAAAGCTAAAGGTGAGCACCTCCCTACTTCAAAGAAGTTATGAAGGTAAAAATTTGGAATATCTATGGCCTTAATGTCTTAGAAAATATAATTTTCTCAATCAACTAATTGATATTGAGTTCCACAACATCCTTCTCCTCCAACAAACTGAGGTGAAGGGTTCCAATCTTTGAGAAATTATTCCCCAACTCTAGAGGCACAATGAGAGTGTAATGAAAGATGCAGATGGAATCGTTGATGGTCTAGTCATATTATAGAGAAAACATAGCTCTCAAGTATGTTAGTAGATGAATCAAGGTTTTGTTTATTTGTCAAATTCAAGGATCTCACCTAAGGTATTAATCATTTTTTTAGTGAACCTGATGGTATTGTCCCTACTTTTGGATTGAAAATATGGAATCCTAAAGGTTTGCCTAAGCCAAATATCTTTCTTTGGATTTCCTAGAAATGACATGCTTTGACTTGGGTAGATTGTAGCTTCTAGGTAAGTTGGATCCATCCCAATGTCCTATATGCAAAGCTAAAAGCCTAAAAGTGAGGATAATAGCCATTTATTTATTCATTGTGATTTGTCTTCAAGTTTATGGCATCATCTCCTAGACAAATGGGGTTTGGCCTAGGTCACCCCTTAATATTTCTAATCTCTTAGTGGATTGGTTATTAAAGATCAAGAGCCCAAGTTTGAACCTCATATGGAATAGTTTCCCAACTCTACTAGTCTAGAATACTTTGATTGAACACAAAAAGAGAAATTTTTAGGGCAAAGAAACATCAGTGGAGAGAATCTAGGAAATTGTTGAAACTTCTATTTTAGAACTAGGGGAAATACATAAAAATGTTTGGATTGACATGTTTTTGAGAATGGGACTAGATGGACCGAAACCTATACTTCGGTATAGATGGATAGGAGATTCTAAGTAGGAGGCCCTTTCTAAGCGGCCTAATTGTTCTTGACTTTGTCTGAAACTTAGAAGCTAGGTAAAATTTAATTTTCATGATGCTAAAAGACAACCCTAGGAAGGCTAGAGGGTGGTATTTTTAGGGTTTTGGATGGTTAGCCTGTTGAAAATTGAGGTGTTTTCTTAGCTTAATACTCTGTAAACTTCAATATTGCTGTTATAAGTAAGTCTTTTCTTTGTTACATAAATTCTTTGTGGATGATTATCTTGATTAATCCATTTTACTGTTGTAGAATGTAGAGAGAATTATTAAGAAGAACTAGACAGGATAATAGAAGGATCACACAAGATATACCATGGAGAAACCCTTTCGGGAAAAAACTCCACCAAGAATTATTCTATTATTCAAACTCTGAATTACAATAGCTCCAATTCTTGCTTGAGAATGCTTCTTTGTCTTTACCAATCTTCTTCACACCTGCAATAACCAATCTCCAAAATCTTATTCAACTTGAATGAGATATAGAGACAATATGCAACCTTGTAATCTCCAAATGGTGATAATTACAATGCACAAGCTCAAGCCCCTGAAAAGGTATGCATATTGCTTCAAGTTGAGTTCTACCTGAAGAACCAAAGCTTAGAACATGTGCTTTACCCATTTGGGCATCCCAAACTAAAGCTACAACTCATCCTTCACTTCGGTGATAATTACAAAGCTCTTCCTCAAAGATGGCACCCAAAAGAGGGTCCCACTTAACAGAGCCTTCAAAATATCTTATCATGCATTGGAGTTAATTCCAAGAAAGCATCTTAGGCTGCCCAAGTTAAGGATTTCTAGTTAACTCAAATATTTACTCAACACCATTCCCAAAGAATGGTCATCCCTTGTTAACTAAAGGTAGTCCCTGTTATCTGTCATACAACTCAATGTTATTAGCCATGCATTACAAGTTAACTGAAGCTAACTACATGCAACTCAAAATAACCAACATGCATGCAACTAAAGATAAATGAACTGAACTGAACCGAACTGAACTGAACTGAACTGAACTGAACTAAACTGAACTAAACTGATTCTGAACTGAACTGAACTGAACTGAACTGATCTAAACTGAACTTAACTGATCTTAACTGAACTTCAAGCATGCAAACATCAAATCCTAACTTCTAGGATCTTTATATGCATTCAGAAGTGTTAACTGTTACTTCGTATAGTTAACTGGACACAAGGTGAGTTTCACCTTACCATGTGTGCACCCACATCATGCTCCTATTATTTAGGAATAAATACAAATATCAATTTCATGATTTATTTCATCCAAATATTAATCTCATCCTAATCTTAGTGTTGTTGAACACATTCCAAGAATCTAGGAGATACATGAAATAATTAATGTTTTAGGATTTGCAATTAAATGGCATCCTATTTCCAACATTCTCCCACTTGACATTATACATTGCAATTATTCTAAACAAGGAATAATAAAACAAGTACAAGTCTCAAAGCCAATGGCCTTCTTGCACCAACTAATCAATCCATGCTAACTTCAAATGCAACCTGCATAATCATGAAGCTTCCAAGCAAATGATTAAAACCAAGAGAACTTATCTGTATGGTTTCATAAGATAATCTGTAACATTAATTAAAGTGTTAACTTTTCCAATTAATACCTTCCCATTATCAACCAAACCATTACCTTTCCCAAGCCTCTATAACCAAACCACCTCTTTAGAGGCATGCTAAACCACCGAGTGTGTTGAATTCACATTCAACCAAGGTGTAGACTCCTGGTCTTTTCTGTTGAAAAACTTTTCTTACAAGTAACCATTCCAACAAATGTCTCTTACCACAAGAGAATTCCAGCCTCACCTATTTCTCCAAGTATCCATGAGGACCTGTAACCAACCAATCCATGCCAAACTCCAAATGCAACACAACACTTTCATGAAGTAATCAAGCAAATGATTAATGTACCCAAAACTTAAGAGAACTACACAAGATCATTGTCAAAACTCCAATCATGAATCAAGAATCATAAACATGACATCCATGATCTAACCATCTCCTCTTAGGAGATCACATGCATCATAACATACTTATACATCTTAGTCTCAAGAGAACCATGTAAATATGCCAAACTCTAAACTAGTATCAAGAGTAAACCATGACATCCATAACAAATATACTCTAAACCAAGAAACCATATCTCCAACCACATGGAGATAACCTTACCAATGATGCATCCAAGTCACTGCCAATAACTCCCACTGAACCGTGATACCGAGTCACACATGGCATCGTGACTACCATCCTCTCTTCGAAGATTACTCTGAAACATGAAGCAAAGAGTTATCACAAACAATATTAGCTGAAATAACCAATGCATCATTACTATTATCCTGAGGACTCCTCTGTAGAAGAATCATAACTCTCTTTCTTGTTCTTACAATCCTTCTTCACATGTCCCCAGTTCCAACACTTTACCCACTTCACCTTCCTGGACTTGCATCCCTTCCTTCCCTTTGTTTCCCTTAGGGCTCCTTTTTCTAGGCTCACCTTTTACAAACAAGGCATCTTGGATTTCCTCCTTAGACTTCCTCCCCATCTCCTCTAATAGGAGAGTAGGAATAATGTTGTCCATCTTTGGATCTGCATCATTTCCACTAATTGCAACAATTAGATTTTCCCAAGAATTTGGTAAAGAACAAAGTAATAAAATGCACTTATCCTCATCCTCTAGCTTTACATCTATAGATGCTAACTGACTGAGAATTAAATTGAAAGCATTTAAATGTTGTGCTACAGAATCACCATCTTTCATTTTCAATGAATATAATTGCCTTTTCAGATACAACTTATTTGTTAGACTCTTTGTTTGATAAATGTCTCCTTAGTTTGATAAATATCCCCTATTATTTTCCATAATTTATATGCACTAGCTTCCATTGAAACATTCAAAAGAACAGCATCAGCAAGACATAACCTTATTGTTCCTCTTTCCTTCTTATCTAACTTAGCCCAATCTTCATCTGAAATAGTTGTAGGTGTCTTTGTCTCATTATTAACCGCTAACCACTGATCTCTTTCTTCAAGAAGATCTTCCATTTTTAATTTCCACATTTCATAGTTAGAACCATTGAACCTTTCAATCTCTAACCTTGAATTCATTGTAACAAAACTTAATTCCAAAATCAGCAAATAACAAAAAATAATAAGAGCTCCCACTAAGCTAAAAAACCTCCAATCTTTTAAGAGAAAGGCATCCCAATACTCTACCCAACCTCAGCTCTGATACCAAATGTTGAAAAATTGAGGTGTTTTCTTCGCTTAATACTCTGTAAACTTCAATATTGCTGTTATAAGTAAGTCTTTTCTTTGTTACATAAATTCTTTGTGGATGATTATCTTGATTAATCCATTTTACTGTTGTAGAATGTAGAGAGAATTATTAAGAAGAACTAGATAGGATAATAGAAGGATCACACAAGATATACCATGGAGAAACCCTTTCGGGAAAAAACTCCACCAAGAATTATTCTATTATTCAAACTCTGAATTACAATAGCTCCAATTCTTGCTTGAGAATGCTTCTGCTCACCAATCTTCTTCACACCTGCACTAACAATTATCAAAACTCTATTCAACTTGAATGAGATATAGAGACAATATGCAACATTGTAATCTCCAAATGGTGATAATTACAATGCACAAGCTCAATCCCTTGAAAAGGTACGTCATATTGCTTCAAGTTGAATTCTACCATGAAGACCAAAGCTTAGAACATGTGCTTTACCCATTTAGGCATCCCAAACTAAAGCTACAACTCATCCTTCACTTTGGTGATAATTACAAAGCTCTTCCTCAAAGATGGAGCCCACAAGAGGGTCCAACTTAATAGAGCCTTCAAAAATATCTTATCATGCATTGGAGTTAATTCCAAGAAAGCATCTTAGGTTTCAAGTTGGCTCTAAGTGATTTCTAGTTAACCAAAATATTTACTCAACACCATTCCCAAAGAATGGTCATCCCTTGTTAACCAAGGTAGTCCCTCAAGTATTCATTATACAATCAATAAAGTTATTAGCTATGCATTACAAGTTAACCGGGTTAAACTACATGCAACTCAAAATAACCAACATACAAATATGCACTTGCATGCAACTAAAGATAAATGAACTGAACTGAACCGAATCAACTGGAATCCTAACTAAACCGATTCTGAACCGAATCAATTGAATTGAACTCTGATCTAAACCGAACTTCAAGCATGCAAACATCAAATCCTAACTTCTAGGATCGTTACATGCATTCAAAAGTGTTAGATACTCCGTATAGTTAACTGGACACAAGGTGAGTTTCACCTTACCATGTGTGCACCCACATTCTCCTATTATTTAGGAATAAATACAAATATCAATTTCATGATTTATTTCATCCAAATATTAATCTCATCCTAATCTTAGTGTTGTTGAAATACATTCCAAAAATCTAGGAGATACATGAAATAATTAATGTTTTAGGATTTGCAATTAAATACACCTATTTCCAATATAGCCCATTAGCCTTTTGCATATAATTTTAGGGTAGACACAATACTCAAAGCCAAAGCCAAGGTTGTGGGGAATGATGATAGCTAGAGATAAAGGATGGAGGAAATTATGGGTGGAAGGTGACTCTAAACTAGTTATTGGGGCTATGAAAGGAGGAATAGTTCAAAATTGGAGACTTGAAGTTATTCTTCTCAAGCTAAACAAAGTGCTAGCTAGTTTGAGGAAATTCAGTTCAACATATTGGTAGAAATGGCAATCAAGTAGTTGACTAGGAAGCTAATTAAGGAGTAGATTTGTGAGTCAAAGATGGTTCCTCGATCTATTAGTGGAAATTTTTTCGTCAAGAGGTGATCAAGATCATTTAGACGAATCTTAGGGGGATTTAACTCCATAAGTGGTTGTTTTGGCAGCATTAGATATCATTCTAATAATTAATGCAAAGTATGCATAATAATTATATCGCATCATGGATGCTCGAGTAATTACTTCTAGGTTGGTGCAAGTGATTTCTCGTACTTCTATTTTTTTGATGTCTTGAGAGACTAGTTTTTAATAATGATATCTTTAGCTGGTGCATAATTATTGGGATGTAAAATATGTAACAATTAAATAACAAAATAAATGAATAGCAAAATGAGCTCATAGATGATATAAAATCCTTAAAAATATATATATATATAAATATAGGTATATAACCTCCCAATTCATCTTAAAGTTAAAGAGATAGTGGCGTAAGGGCTTGGTAGCTACTGTACAGATTCCTTGCGAAAACACCCAAAGAAATCTGGGAGTCGTAAGAGGATTGGATTCCTTGTTCTCATAAGTGGCGTGGACCTACCAGGATCAGTATCAAGCTTCCTCATGTGCTATTGTACTGAGCGACCAACAAAACAAGGTGCCCACTTTTGGAACAAAACTTAACATGATCCAAAACCACTTGGGAGTAGGAGCAGGAGCAAGAGTAGGAGCAGAGGCAGGAGCAGGATCAGCAGCAGGGGCAGGAGCAAGCGCGGGCAGTGGCACCCACCTCTCGGGCGTGCGCAAAATCATGATGTTATCCAGTCAAAGGGAAGGAAGAGGCAGACCCATGATAAAGTAGAGAGCACAACATAAACACAATGCTTTTTGTGCACCTCCTGTCTCTGCATTGCCTTTCCATTTCAATTATGGGGCCAGGCGCTAGCTCAGGGAGGAAACCTGTCTACCTCAACTGCAACAACCCCTCTTCTTAGCACATCTTAACAATAAAAATGGGCATCTTCTTCACCATTTTACTTTTCATCTTTCCTGTCTGTTGTCTGTTTCAACTTTCTAACCATCATCACCCACACACTGACTGACGAGGTACAAAGGTGGTGTTGATGACAAGGTTCCCAACAAATTGGAAATGGTGAGTCTCTAGTGAAGACGTGGTTGCAGATATCATGACTTGTGTGGAACAAGATATCTCAAAGCCTAATCTTTGGCTCTGGATGGTGAGAATGTGGGAGTTTACCAAGACATGGATGAGTCCCTTGGTGTTAATATTCGAACGACAATAGTGAAGCTCCTTCTAGATCCTAGTTATACTTGGGGTAGGTGAAATACATTTGACGTGGCATAGTCCCTTACTTGTGCCCCCATGTTTTTAATGGCAGCTTACTCCATCCTCCAGGATGACATTGGAGATGTCTTCCATCAATTGGAGGTTCATTTGCCTTTTTTTTTTGGAACATCTTCATCTATCAAAAGGTTTCAATTTTGTCTCCAATGGGCTATGGAAGAAATTTCTCTATGCTTAAAGGTTACTCTCCCTATGGATACCATCACTATGGACTTAGGTTTTTGCAAAAATGATGAGGCAAATGAAGAGGAGGTTGTAAAGAAGTTTTCTTGTATAAATATGCATTGTGATAAATGTAAGTTTATGTTTGGAAGATAATGAGCTTTATGGAATTTGTCTAGGTCCATGTTTCTTTTTTATGTAGATTGTTTATGAATATAAAGTTTATGGTTAATTTTTTATATGGTCTTTATTTCTAAAAATAGACTAATGGTATATATAGCGATTAGTTATATTTATGGTCTAAATCTTCATCGAAAATGGTTTTTGTGGTATTGATGTTTGGATTTCTTAGGGATATATTTTGGTTCCTCAATCCAAAATCGAGTTGTGTGTGTAGCTTTCACCAATTAAATTCATTCTCCTCCTATTTGTCATAGTTTATCTTTGAGCTCCAAATTACCCTCTAAGATTAATTTTCTCTTTTGCCTTTTATGGCCCATGATTATTCTTCTCCTATCCTTCATATATTGTTCAATCCACTCCTACTATTATCATATCCACATCTTTCATTTAGATTCTTATTTTTAGACATATAAAACTTATACCTAAAATCATTTATACCTTCTTTTTGAATTCACACACCCCTTGTATTTTTTCCATACCTCCACTATCCAATCATATATCTTTAACGTCTACCACTCCTTCCTTGCACACTCCTACACTGCCAAACATTTTCACTGTCATCATTAGTAATGTGTAAATAATAGAAACTAATATCAATGATTTAAAAAAGTCTTAAAAGAAGTATTTCACAAATGAGATACTACATAATCTATTAGTTGATGACATATTCACTTATCCTTCTCTAATTATCTCCATGGAACATAGATTTATAATTTATGATGATAGAGATGACCTATTAGCTCACAAATGCTCTTTTAGTGTAACATTTTTAGGCTATATTTATGATAAGTGGTTACTTGCTAAGATGTTTCCACAAAGTTTGATAGATTATGTACTTACTTGGTTTTATACTTTACCTCATTCTTCAATTAATTCCTTTGGAGACTTAACCATTGTTTGTGTTCTTCATTTTGAATAAAGCAATGAACCAAAAATAAAAATTGATAATTTATCGTGATGTACATTGGGATAAAATGAGACAAGGAACATGTGTTGAGATTAAAAAATATGATAGGTAAGATAAGTTTCAAACTACTGAACACTGAGTTTCAACATTCATTTATCGAAAATATTTTATTCATTCTTTATGAAAAATTAATTTCCTTAATTTTAACTCATTTTCTAAATTATGTGTGATTATTAGAAATTGTAGGATCATATTATTAGAAAATGATATTATACATTATAGCTCTCTATAACCTCCCCTCATTCTTATAAATGATAATTATAATTGTTTTTTTTTAAATGGGGGCAATGTGAGTGAAATAAAAAAATTCAATACCATTGATGATTATTATACAAACTCATAGGGAGTATAAAAAGTTAATTATATTAGAATAATTATTATAAAACTAAATTATCACATAATTACATTTCATTAAACTAATAGTTGTGTCTATAAGGTACCACACCACATTTCAATGCAAATTATTTGTAGAATTATCATCAAATAGATGAGCATATTGTATATAGGTGCATTACACTCAAACAATATGGTTAAAGTTGAAGATATGTTAGCACTCTAGCATGATGAGTATAATCAAGAATAAATGGATGATGAGGATTGAACTTTCAATTCTATTAATAGTGAGTAGATATGTTTTGCTGACATAAATGAGTATGAAAAAACCAAATACATATGTTTTGCTGAAATAAATGAGTATGAAAAAACCAAAGGAAAGGAAAGCTATAGTGTAGAAAATAGAACATTCATTCTATATTATTTTCTTTATTTTTTTAATTAATATTTGTTCTACTTGTATTTTTTCGGTTTTTTTAATGGTTTTGTTTAGTCTAGGGAATTCCATGTGTTGTTGGCATTTTTTATGTTGGGTTCAATAAATTTTTATATTAGATTGTGTTTTTATTTGCATTTGTTCAAATTTATTGGGTTTTGGTGGTTTAGAACTTATTTCAACATGTACACTCATGTAAGGGGTTCAATTATATGATATTGGAGTAATCATATGTAGATACAATTTACTTAATGAAGGCAAGTAGTGATGGGTCAAGGGTAGGTATTGAAGATAGTGCGGTGTTCTTCATAGAGAATGGTATATTTTCTTTGGTTTTAATATGTTGTTAGATACTAGTATAAATATGAATCAAGTATTTTAAAATATGAAAACACCTAAAAATTTATAAGTATGCAAGGGATAGATGAATCATTGCTCTACACTAATCTTGAGAGGAGAATTGTACAAAAAAAATTAAATATGATCTAAAATAATTATCAAAAATAGAGAAACACATATAAATCAACAACATAGAAAATAAAACACATTACATTAGTTAAACATGAGGAAAACTCTTTTAAGAGAAAACTCCACACTCCAAAATCTACTCAATTTATTATTTAAATATTATAGAATATTAAAACAAACTTGGAGTGAAAGCCTTCATATGAGTTTTACTAGCATGAAATCTTGGAGTAATTTTGGCAATATTTAAGTACCTACAAACTTAACATACATAAAACTCTTCAATTACCCAATATCTAGATAAATAAACAAGCTAGAAAACCATTTATGGTTTACAATATCATATGCTAAAAACCCCCACAAAGGTAGCATTTAGTTTGACCCAATTTCCAATGCCACCTCAAAGATTCTCAATATTTTCTAAAATTAACATATTCTCTTATGCTCTTATAGTTGTCATAATTAACTAAATTTATCCATCAAATTTTCATTATTATCTATCTCAAAATAGTCACTTCATAAATATTGATGTAAATAGGTATTTTACCTATCTAGTTCATATATAGGTCCTATTTACATGTTAAGTTTACTTGGTCCTAGGAATCTTTCTAGAAGTCTTAGTTGTCAATTAGATGTTATCTTATCTTTTGGCATTTAGTACTTGTGTCCTAGGTCATTTAATATTTGGTGAGTTATTTGTCTCATGACATAAGATTGAGACACTTGTCATGATAATGTCTAATCCTATGTCTCACCTTGACTATAAAACCAAGGGGTCCTCATTTGTAGATCATTCCATTCAATTCCATTGTAATCTTGAGCATTGCAATTGATCACATTTGATCTAATATTATCTTGCATCCATTATATAAAATTTATGCTCTTGTTTGTCTCTCTTGTAGAAGGTTATTTTTGGTTTTGTGGGAGATCATAGAGGCTTGAGTCCTTGAGTGACTCTAACATGGTATTAGAGCTTCAAATCTACAAATCCCCTTCTCAAATCTGAGGGTGATTCAGGCTTGATATTTTTATAAGTGCACATTTGGGCAAAAAATACCTCACCATTGAGTCCAAAAGGCCCAAAACTCCTATTTTCATATAAAACACTTGATATTTGGATAAAAAAATTGCGGCATCTTATAGGGTTTTGGCAATGGTCGTAAATTTTTTATCTATATAGTTTGTATAGGGCCATACATATCACATTGGGTCATAGGCATCAATTGGTAGAATTTGTAAAGAATATTCTCTATGTAGTCAACATATCCTTTGGGTGCAATTCCTATGTCATATTCTACATTAGCATACGATTCATATCATATTCAAGGGGGTACGATTTTCAATTTTTATTATTAATTTTTTAAAAAATTTATCAATGTTTTTATTGGCGTCTAATAACAAGTTCTATGTTTAATCCAAGGGCTTAAGGCTAGTGGGGGGGAGCCACCACCTCTCCTTTGATGCACCACTAACTCATCACCCAAACCCATGGTTGTATCAATTCCTAAGTGCTTAGCAACTAGGGGCTTACTTTTTGCCCCTCAAGCCCTAATAGGGCATTTTTTCTTAAAATGTCGTAACTTTCTGCCAGAGTGTCAAAATTTTGCAAACAACATATCGACAGAAAGGTGGTTTTGAGCACTTCACATTGGTGAAAGCCATTTTTTCGTTATTTTTCTATAGGTGAATTTTATTGCTGATTGAAATCATATTTTCCTTTTTGGACCTCTAAGCTCATAATTTTTTTCCATTTTATCCAATTTTCATGATTTTTGTGAGGTTGGAAAGTTATTGAAGAGCTCTACATTTCTATCCATACACTTTTCCAAATTTAGTGTTAGGTATATTTTATTCAAATTTGTGCATATTTACATTCTGGTTGATCACTTGGACATGCATGAAGTGCTCTAATGAATCAAGGTCACTCTCTATATGTTTAAAATAAGATACACAAACCTAAAGATGATGATAAAAAGATAAAATGGATGATTGAACATACTAAAGCTCTTGGATATTTTCATAACCTAATTTATCAAGATCTGTTATTTCAAATTGAATCATGTAAGGAGTCTCATGAAGCTTGGAACAAATTGAAAACATCATATGACACTATAGATGAAGTGAAAGGCTATAAATTTGATAATGAATTGATGAACATTGATCCTCAGAACTTTGACAACATCCAATACTACATCACTAAGGTTAATAATCTAAGAGAGCAATATAAAGCATGTAGAATTGATAAAAAGGATATCCAATTGGTCAATAATGCATTGAAAAAACTAAGTGCTAATAATGCAACTTTTGTTTCTAGATTTCATACTCATATGTTAACTATGGGGTCTACATATACTACACCTTCATTTGTAGCTTTATTGAGATGTTAATACACAATAAAAAAGAGTTTCTTTCTATATATCTCATAAATTCACCTAAATCTCAGGAATTGTTGGTTTGTTGGGTGAAAGAGTTAGAACATTTTGATAAGAAACAAAATAAATTAAAGAAAAATCCACATTTAGATCAAGCATAGAATAAATCCTCTTCCAAAGAGAAATCATCTAAGAAGGAGAAGCCTACTTTCTCATATTATAAGAAGCTTAGAAATCATGAATATTATTCTTATAAGAATGATATTGATGAATTGAATCATCTTCTTGAGAAGAATCACATTGATCTACCTTCTAGAATTTTTGAGTCTACTTGTTCTTCTTCAAAACAATCTAATAAGGGAAAAGATCATGTTGGTTTAATTACTTTATTAAGTAAAAAGGGAAAATCTCTTTGTACTTCTACAGGTCTTGGATCAGGGAGATCCAGTTTCTAGATTCAGGAACATCTCATTATATGGTATCTTCACGGTCTATTTTCTCTTCTTTTGAGCCTTGTGCTATGTCATATTTTTATGGTAAATAATATATATGAATGTAAATGGAACTAGGCATATATTGATATTAGGGAGAGAACTTTCAATGGTGTTTTTTGTGTACCTCATTTATCAAACAATATTCTTTCCATCTATCAGATTACCCATGGTGGAATAGGGAGGACTGTGGAAATGGATCCTAATTAAGATACCATTAGAGACTTGGAGAGTAAAGAGATTATTGCTACTAGGATGGTTGATCATGCATCTTGATTACTTTTACATATTTTTCTTTTTGATGATTAGCACGATCTTTGTTTTTTGATTCCTTTTAGTGGACCATGATTTTAAGGAGAATTTTGGCTGAAACTTGGTACATAATCTTCCAAATATGGGTACATGGGATGAGTACTTGAAAAACATTATAGGTTTGTTTTTTGAGTCCCAAATTTCATATTAATGTGACACAATTGATTGCATAAATCTTCTCTTTGATGGGGATTATTCTTCTCCATTTTTTTGTGATAAAACACTCTGACCCTCTTGTTCATTCTTCATAGTTTGACGTGAGTGTGGATACTTTTGGAGGAGGCTTCTTTTTCTTCTAAGGAGATATCTTTGTCTTTGGATTGTTTTCTAAATTCATCTCTACTAGATTCTAGATTTTTCTCTTCAGTAGTGTGGCTTAGAATGCATGTTTGGAGTGTGTCAACTTTTGGAATCGACATGAGACACTTGAGCATAGTTCAAAGACATCACACTTCCAAACGCTTGACCATATTGATACTTTGTATGTAGAAAATTGAATGAAATTGAGAAGATGTGTAATGAGTTGGGTTGAATTTAGAAAAAAATTGCATTTTTCCCAAGTATTAGAGCACAAAAATTTCATCAGGCCAAAGGGAAACACACCATCACTAAAATATAATTTCTAGGGATGGAGATTCCTATAGACTTTAAACACCATCTAAATTTTTTTATGCGCATAGGCTTGGTTGAAGAACATGTAATATTCATCAAGGTTGAAATTTTTCTAGTTTTTCTCTTCCATATTTGACCATGTCTCTATTTTTTTTTTACTCATATATGTGTGTGTTTTTTGCATAGAGGTTAGATCCTTTGTTGAACATATCGCACTTTGAATATCACAATAAAGAATAACTGTATCCTATTTCAACTTAACACCTAAACACAATATTTTCAACCAAATGGCTTATTTACAAGCATGGATTTCCACCATATAATCTACCTAATTAATGGAAAAATAAACCACATCCTATTTATTTTCCATCCAATTTATTGCGCCACAATTTAAAACTAAACAAATATGCACTAGTGGATATTCTACTATTGACATATCTAGCCTAGTTCGAGTCCAAATAATCATTACTATATAGGGAATGTATGTCTCCTACAAAATTACCATGATAGCACAATTAATAATATAAGGCACCCCATAAATATTTGAAGACTCTTTTAACTACATCCCAATTAATCCATCTAGGATTAGACATAATTTTGTTGTGAACTCTCACTACTTGGACAATGTCTAGTCCAGTACATACCATACCATACATTAGGATTTCAATAACACTATGATAAGGTACCCTACTCATGTCTTCCATCTTTAATAGAGAATTAGGACATTATGCAATAGATAATTCTCTCCCTAAACTAACATGAATACATAATGGTCTAAATTATTCAATGTTAAACCTTTAGAAAATTGAATTCACATACTTACTCTAGCAAAGCCCTAGATTTTTATTTGTTTTGACTTGTTATGTTTGTACCAAGAATATGTCTAGCCACACCTATATTTCATTTCAAATATGGATGCAAGTTAATACTTTAGTTATAAAATTATTTCTTTCCCCTTTCTAATGAATAAAATATCATCAACATATAATGAAATAACCAATAAATGATCACCATTAAATTTCTAATTTAAACAAAGTGATTCAATTTGGAATGCTCAAATACCAAACTATACAAAATGTATCAAATTTTAGGTGTTATTTTTCCTTGCACTCTGTTGGAGCCAAAAGATCCACCTTGGTTATTTTTGCATATTTCCATTTTCACCCATCCTCCCACACTCACCATATGTTTCATCTCCATTTCATAGTAGCTGACACTAATAAATCCTCATATATAAAACCACCAAATAAGGCCCTTTGATCATAATACTGAAGTGAATTCCTTGTCTGAAATGTTCTCATAGCAGCACATGGCATGTCACCAAGACAATTCCATATCGAAGAGAGTCTCACCAGAGTCTCTTCAACGTGAGCAAAAAGGGCTAATGTGAAATATAGATGACACTTTCAAATGTCTAAGGTACATATTTAAATGTCTTCTTGCCAGCCTAAAGAATGATATGTCTAAGAGACTTGGACAAGTCGAGGAGAAAATCTAACATGTCTCACCGACAAATCATGTGGAGTATTCAACATTTAGGAAACATAAAAACATCTCAGACATCAAGAGATTATCATAAAATAAATGGTAAATCATTGGTAAAACAACGTGGACAAACGACAGTGTCAAGGAGACATCGGTATATTGAGGAGATAATTAAGGGAGTCTCTTCGACATTCAAGGAGAAAAATATTAGTGAGACATAGAGACATCGAACAAACATTGATCAAGGTCCCATCGACATCCTAACAATGACATGTTGAGGAGAAAGGAGTATTGATCAAACATTATCAAAAGTCTCCCTGACATTCTGGTGCAAATTTAAACACATATTATCGATGAGACTAAGATATATCGAAGAGAGGTGACCACAGGTCTCCTCAACTTAACAAAGTCACATAGAGATCATTAACAAGTAATACCGCCAAAGGAAGAGATAAGAGTATGCTGAGGAGACATAGGTTTGTCGGCAAGAAATATCCACCAGTCTCATCGACAAAAGGGGTCCACAAGGGAAGAGCCTGAAATATAAATATCAAAGAGACCTTGCAACATCGAAGAGAGAAATCTAAATTTCTCCTAGACATTCTTCAAAAGATGGTCAAGGATATATCAAAGAGAGATATAGGCATCATGATTAAAGTCTCTTTGACAAAAATGAAATAATTTTCACCAGACTAATTTAACTGAAGTCATTGAAGAGACAATTGCTATTAATGTGCAAGTTGATTGGAAGGGTGGCGCGAGCGCCATTTATGAACCAAAGTTGGCTCAAGCATGCTGAATTTCGATAAATACAACCTCTAAGAAATCAAAAATCACTACGAATTATGGTTGAGTATTTAGAGGACGAAACTGGACGACGCGAGTAGCTCATAATTTCTAGCATTCATTCAAGTAAGTAATCTTGGCTCAATTGAATGTAATTTTTCAAAAGATAGCTTGAAGTATAGTATAAGTAGGGTTAAAATGGATAAAACCTCAAAGAAAACAAGGGAAAAAAGGAAAAAAACAAAGAGTAGGCCACTAAACCAAGACTTAATAGACCAGTATCCCAAGTTTGGGCCAAAATCAAGAAGAACTACTCAATTAAACCCATCATGTGAGACTTTAGAAGATAAACACAAGAATTCGGGGGATGTGTGGACTCTGCACAAGGGTTATGATCTATTTATTTATCATTATAGGAAGAAGTACATACATAGGCTAGTTTCAAACCCATGGAACTTGAATTTGAGGAAGCTTGTGATGCCTAAAATTTTCATGAACGTAGAATTGATTAAAGAACTAGAAAGGAATTATAATCTAAAAATGAGGGAAATTCACTTGCACAATGGGTCACAGTTCATGATTATAAAATGAGACTATATTTGTATTGTCTTCCAATTGGATACCTCCCTAAAAACAAAATTGCAAATGAGAGATTTTTTGGAAGAACACCGCACTATGGATACAAGCTATAAGAGGTGGAAGTTTCCTCTACACAGGCCTAAAGGTTCAGGGAATCAACCTAGGAGGTTTTCCAGTGATAAAAGGCCCCCATTCTCTGTAGACTTGTTTGAAGAATACTATCAATACACTTACTATTCAACTGGCCAAGTACTGGGAGTTGATGCCCCTGCTAACCTAACTATAGCCCCCATGGTTCTAGTTGTGGACATTCAAAGCCAAGATTCCAGGCCCTATGACTATGCAAAATACCTATCTTACACCATTAATAGTACTCTTAATGCTTTCAAGAACAATAGTGAAGCTATCAGTTTCAAACACTATTCACTTCTTATGCACATGATACTGTATGAAGGGAAAGTGATGGGAACATGGGGAGAAGAATTGAGAATGAAAGATCTGGATAGTGATGGGAATTATAGGCCAATGCAAATGTGGACATTCGTGTGAGATAGTAGATGTGGGAGATCCCACTACTTGTACTTTGAAGGACATTTTTTCAAACCCTTATACAAATTGCTTGGCCACAAATGTGACTATAATTTATCCCCATAAATACAAAGGTTCCTCTGACCAAAGGAGAAGGGTCATGATGGAAAAATAAATAACAAATGGGGAGATTGGTATGCATTTGTAGATTGTACTATTATTAAAGTATATGGATTGAGGAAGCACCATATTTACTGCCTAAAATTGTGCCAGAAAGAGTTGCATACCTTTAGATCATAAGATAATTGTCTTATTCAACATTCATGCATCTGAAAAGATATGGAAGGAAAACTTTTATGCCTTCCACTCTATGTTTTGGTGACTTCACTATTATTGCTGATACAGGGTATGACTTGGTTGGTAGCAAGCTAGATTATTATGGCCTTTCGGTGGGAAACAAAAGAGAAAATTTTGACCTTGAACATTTCATTTATGATGCCAAGATTTCTCAAAAACTGAAAGGATATGAGCATGAGTTTCATGTGGATGACGTCATCGAGAACTATGAGGAAAGTAAAATGATAATGAGAATAAATGCCTACAATAGAATTGTCATGGTTGGGGCTTGGAGAATGAATAATAACCCATCCTATGTAGAAGCCTTTCATGAAATTAAAGATCCTATGGAAAGAGTTGAGCAATTGATTCTGCATGAAGAAGAACTAATAAAGGATGTACCTTTGGTAGCATTTGAGAAGAGAATAAGTCTTGGATCTAGGAGGAAAGCATAAAATATAACACCACTAGGCCATTTGTCACCACAACCTACTCTAGAGGTAAGATTCTTAGTTGACACCCCAATCATGGTTGAAGACAATATTGAGGGGGAGGAAGAGGTAACACAAATCAACATTCTTGTTATTCCCCAATATGAAATGTCACTCGAAAGGAATGTGATTACCTTTGAAGCTTCTAATGATCTATCTGATGATGCGAGACATTGTGCTAGTCAAGAATTCATTGCAGATGACACATTTGTTCAAACTTATGAATTCAAGGCTTTTATCTATGAGTATAAAGGAAAAGTGGTAAGGGAAAAGTTAAAAGACATTGACCCTGAAAAGGAAGCATACGCCTTAAAAAAGCTTCAACATGAGATTGATAGAGAGATGAAGAATATGACTGCTGAAAGAGGAATATCATTACTGCAAGAAGTTGGGGTTATGCTCCTCCCAGGGTGGGATATCAGTTCAGCCGTTATGTTTGACAACTTTCTAAAGAGAAAGAACAAAACCTTGAAATTGAAAGATGAAGCTGGTGATAAGATCTATACTGGATCAGGATATAATCTTGATATTACTACTTTACAGATATGGGCACTTTACACACCAGGAAAAAAGCCTTCCCTTATTGATCATGATGAATTTTTTGGAAATCTTTTGGTACAAAGTGTAGGGGAGACAAACCCTATGGAAACTGTTGATTTGAATATAAATGTGGCCAAGTTCACCAAGGCTCAGATTCAAAAATAGGTAAGGGATAACAAGGGACTAATTGAAGAGAATCAAAGGTTAAAATAGGAGCTGATCAGCTACAAAGATAGAATTCCTTCTTCCTCAGGGCTTTATTCTCCACTAGTTGAGCATGAAAGAAAGGTGCTAGAAGAAATGACATAAACCAACTATTGGAAACATAGACATGAGAAAGTTCAGAAATAACAAGAAGAGTTCAAAGGAAATCTCAATACCACCATCTTTGAAATGGCATCAAAGATAGTTTGCATGAGGCTTGAAGATATGCATAAGCATGTTGAAAAGGTTTGGCACAGTCATGAAAAAACATATGCAGCACTATTGGAACACAACAGATGGAGTAACAGAATGAAGGAAGTGGAGTCTCACATTATAACAAAGAAGGAAGATAATACTATTGTGGTACAAGAATATCAAGAGCTCGTGAAAGCACATAAAGACTTCCATAACATCTTGATACAGGAGTTAAGTGACTTTAGTCAACCACTAAGTATGGCCCTACCCAACTTCTTTGAGGAAACAGATTTGAAAGATTAGGATACATGGAAGGATGAGATAGCCCACTATTTGCTAGTTGTTCTTGATGCAATCAATGATGAAGATGAGGTGCTTAAGAAAACACATGAACAACTTGAAAGAATTTTCAAACTAGAAGATGCAATGAAGGATATTAGACATAATGTGAACATTCATGCCAAGAGTGGGTACATTGAGCACTCGTCGAAGGTCAACTTATTCATTGCACAGGCCAAGTGAGAGAGGAGTAATAGGAACTAGGGTTTGGTGGTTTTGGATACACTATCATGGTGCATGTGCCTTGAGCAGGTCTTTGGTGATCACAAGTACTTGTTGAAGATTAACGGACTGTGGTGCATCCACCAACAAACTCTCAATGTTTTTATGTTTATGTTAATCATGTTTTAGTTATGAAGCGGTGTAACTTTTTGTGAACGGGCCTAAAGCTTGTTGCTTCCTATAAAAATAGGGAAACCAGGGCCCGATTTTGGAATCATCATCATATAATATTCCATTAGAGTAGGCATTAGTCAGTAGATAGATTGCATAATCCGCCCATCCATATCATATTAAACAATTTTGTTACAAATGTTTATTTTCTGGAGCAATATAATGGAGCAGACTATTTATAATTCGTAATCCATTTTTAGTGTTCAATTACTGTGTTAATTTTCATGCTTATCTATTACTTTGTTGTCTCCAAAGGGGTCTTTTCAAGTTATTTATGTCTGCAAGATTTATCAGAACACATTTGTTGTTACTGTGTGGATGCTTTGATTGGTTTCTAGTTGGTGTGAATTAAAATCCTTTCAAATAGTTTACTTTAATTGGTTCCTACCCAGGATTAAAATCCTTTTAAAGAAGTTGTTTTGATTGGTTTCCATTAACTTAAGAATTAAAATTCCTTTCATGTTTTCATAGTAACTTGAGGGGATATCATTGTGATTATTAAACAAGAACACTATAATAAACAAACTTGCACATTTGCACAAGGTACATCTATCTCAAGTGCCCTGTAATTTGAGTTAAGCTGAATTATAGGTTTACTTATCCTACAATTTTTTTTCCATAACCACTATCCACTCATTCACTCCATCCACCCAATAGGAGTAGGCACTGGTCATATCTAGAATATTTTATATAAATACAACTCACACTCTTAATTCTCTAAATACTCTTAGTAGGAAATAGTTATCAAGCTTTGCATCTACTCCACCCTCACGTGCCATAGTGAGTAGATTTCCCAATTTAGGAACCACATCCAACTCTAAATCTTCCTTATTATTTAGGTATACCCACCTAGGTTTGGCAGAGCCTGAAGAGTAGGAGGTAATCAACCTTGTTTACCTCGTTCGTGGGCCAAAAGTGTAGTAAGAGACTGGCACCCCCTTATGGTTTAAAAACCTACACTTTTGAGACCTAACAGATTGTTGACTCTACTAGGGATCAATCCAATTATGAACCCAAGCCCTCCATCATAGAGTCATTCAAAAGTATCATAATAGATTAGGGATTCCGCTGGGAAAAGAACAAAGTCACTCAAAACCCTAAACTTTCCTACTCATGAAAATGTAGGTGGTAAATCTGAAGAATTTTTATGACTAATAAAGTGAACATCAAATTAGAAACCATAGACACCAAAGGTATACCATATCATCCAACATGAATGGAAGGAGATCTTTGCATCAGGAGAGCCCCAAGAAGAACAATGTTAGGTGGAAAAATAAACATGGATCCCCTATTTCAAAGTCTGATACAAACAAGAACAAAGCAACATCTAAAAGACCAGACACAACATTCACCGATCAGGAGA
Source organism: Sequoia sempervirens (assembly GCA_007258455.2). Taxonomy (NCBI): domain Eukaryota; kingdom Viridiplantae; phylum Streptophyta; class Pinopsida; order Cupressales; family Cupressaceae; genus Sequoia; species Sequoia sempervirens. The sequence continues at coordinate 193,660,610 of VDFB02000002.1, read as the reverse complement.
ATGTCTTTGAACAAATTCCTACATTATACAATAGCCTTGACCCATTGCATGGGTCAAAACACCATGAAGATAATTTGTGCAGGGATCCTCGGACCCCACTAGGACAAGAAAACAATAGTCATCTTGTCCACCTCAACATTGATCCATAGAAAAAAAATTAATTTATTGCCCAATTGGAGGAAGAAAGGGATCAAATACACATGGATTATGATCAGATATTTTCATCATAGCAAGAGGAAGAATCCCAACGTGCCTCTACAAGTCATTATTTTCCTATTAAGAATTATGATGCGATGACCACTCAAGAAATAGAGGAATACATACAATGGCAGGAAGAAGAGCTTAAGAAAAAACAACTGATAAAAAGGAGTCTAGATCTGAATCAACAAATGTCCCAATTAGATGTTAATGCACCAAAACCACCCAAATACATTCCACCACATAAACAAGGAAGCAATACCAATACACAAGGGTTATCCCAAAGTACAAGTGGTCCAAGTTCTTCAAGAGTAACCCATAACATAGTTGGAAGATCAAATCAACCTATGCAACATCATGTACCAAAAAATACACCATCACAAAATACCAATATTCCACTGCTTGGACAACAATACATTCCACACCATCATGTCCCACAACATTACCCTCAACATAATCCCCAACAAAATGTGTACCAACAACCTCAATAGGGATACCAGTATTACCCCATTCCACCGCCTTAGAATCCTTATCCACATAACCCCATGAGCATAAGAATATAATTTGATCTATTAGGATACCAACTATATCCATGTCCAATTGATAGCAACTAGAGAAACACTATTCCTAAGTTCACAGGGAATAATGTCACAACAGTTGAAGAACATATCAAAAATTTCAATGTCTTTGTGAAATACATAGTCATGGAACATGAGGATGTGAATATGAGGCTGTTCATGATGTGCCTAACTAAAGAAGCAAGGGATTGGTTCAACAACCTATCTGACGCTTAAATCACCTCTGTAGCAGACTTTCAGAATCAGTTTCTAGAGCAGTATGGAAATCAATGTGCTCTTGAATTTGCTCTACATGAACTAATAAGTATTCAGAAACACCAAAACGAGTCAATTTATGATTTCAATCGAAGGTTCTACAAGCTCTATAATAAAATACCACATGGATCCAAATTGACTGATCCAACATCTTTGAGTATTTATCTAAAGGCCTTTGATCCAAAAATAGGGTATGAACTCAAGAACATGTGCCCTGAAAGTTTGACTGAAGCACAAATGGTAGCCTTAACCATTGAAAATAATAGAAAGGTTGCAGGCATGACTAGAAAAAGGGACAACCTTAGGATCCCACAAAACCCCAACAATCCCCATAACAAATAGGAGAATCAGTACAAAAATGAAAGACCAAGATTACATGACATGCCCTACAATACTACTTGGAAGGAGAATCCTAATCCCTTGAAGAAGAATGGAACACATGCGCTAGACAGTACACCATGGTGTTCACCTTACCATAGACCCCATGACCCTAAACATTGTGCAGTAGCTCAGGCTTGTCAAGATGAGTGGTCACAAGAGAAAGACAAGGACGATCACACTGTAAACATGCTAAGATGGGGGCCTTATCAAAATGAGGAAGGATACTCTTCTTTTGAAGAAGGATATGAATATAATGTTGATAGTCAGAAGTATAATCTGAATATGGAGCAAGAGGTGTTTTTTTATCAAGAAGAAAACCCACAAGAAGTAGCATATGCATACAATACAACACCTTAGTTTCAGTTGAGAACTCCAACAAAGGAAGAAAAGAGGGCTATTATGACAAAAGTTGTAGTCGAGGAAAAAAGGAGGAGATACAACTTGAGAAGTAAGCCCATAGATGGAGATCAAGGGACACCAAGGATCATTTTAATCAAAGAATAGAAGAACAAGGAGAATGTCCCATCTAATCAGAAGAAGGGTGAAGTAAAGAAACGCTAGAAAGATGTTCAAAAGGAGATTTCAAACATTGAACTTGAGAAAGCACTAAAAGATCACAAAGTCCAAAATGAAGGGAAAAGAATTACTAAAACTAAGAAGGGTGAACAAGGGATCATTTCCCTTTCATTTGACATGGACCAAGCATTGGCTCAAACAAAAATGACAAGTCCTTTAATGGAGTTGATGAAGATTGAGGAATTCAGAGATACAACCCTCAGAATGATCACCAACACATCTTAGAAACATAAGGATTAGAAGAAAGAAGTAAATGTTGTGGAAAGGGAAATTACAAAGGCACCAAAAGTATATTTGGGAGATACGCTCACAAAGAATCCTTCCCAAGTAGATCCATTTTACACTACATTGGTGATCAACAACAAGTTGGTGAAGAATTGTATGATTGACTTAGGGGAAGCAATCAACATCATGCCCCTAGCTATCATGAAAGAGTTGGGTTTATGGGTGAATACTACATATGGGAAATGTTATTCCATGGATAATAGATCACTCCCTATAGTAGGAGTGATATGGGATGTAGAACTAAAGCTGGAATCATATCCAGAGGCAACATACAAGATATACATTACTATGGTAGATACCCCCCTTACTATGGAATGTTACTATCAAGGAAATGGAGAATAGTAGTTGGAGGGAATGTTCAGTTAGACTTGTCCTATGCCACGATTCTTGTGAATGGGAAGGAAGTCAAATTATATAGGGAGCCTAGGTCTGAACATGTTATCAAACTCTTTGACCCCAATCAAATGAATTGCTTTTGTGATGTGGACTTAGGGAATTTTAGAATTGAACACTCAAACCCCGAATTATTAAACACAAGTCCAATTGCTAGGGATGTCTCCAAGAATGAACATGGCATATGGTGAATGTACTTTGATCGAGCCTACATTAGAGAAGGGAATGGATCATGAATTTTCTTCATTTCACTTGAAGGCACACCATTCAAATATGCATTTCTTCTAACATTTGAGTGCACAAATAATATACCAGAGTATGAAGCCATGCTAATAGGTTTAAATATGGCTACTAAACATAGGATTAAACTATTAATTGTCCTTGGGGATTCTGAGTTACTTCACAAGTGAGATCAAAATATTCCACCAAGAGAAAAAGATTGAAGCAATATAGAAATGTTGTATGGGACACTATTGAGTTGTTTGATGCTTTCTCCATTGAGTGGATAGATAGATTTAAAAAGCTAATGGTTGATTTCTTGGCGAATGTAGCTTTGAAAAGGGATGATGTTGCCTTAGCAGGAATTTCATAGGTTGAACTGAAGACCAAGTCAGCAATCCCTGATAACATCTACAATTGGAAAGTTTTCAATGATGACATTGATCTGATCAAGTTCTTACATTGCATTGATCAGTACGAGGCCCAAGACATTGATTTTAATGCATTCATGGAGGAAGTAGATGGAAAAAAATTATATTTGGTCAAGAAGTTGTGCAAATCAAGACAAACAAGATTCCTAAAGGACTAGTGTTAGTAAGAAGGGAAGACATTGAAGAAATCAACCTAGGCACTGAATTGGCACCAAAGAAGGTATACATTGGGAAAAGATAAGCCCCACAATCAGAACGATGTTGATTGCACTATTGAGGAAGTATAAGCATGTCTTCACATGGTCTTATGATGATCTTAAGGAATACAAGGAATATTTGTTCTAACATGAAATTCCACTTAAACTTGATTGAAAACCTTTTAGACAAAAACATATACCAATAAACCCAACCTTAGATCCCAAGATGCATGAGGAACTTATGAAGCTTAGGGAGGGAGGTATCATCAAACCTATTAGGCATTCCACTTAGGTCTCTAACTTGGTGCCCATCAGAAAAAAGAATGGAGACCTAAGGTTATGTGTAGACTTTAGAAATTTGAATGTCTCTTCCCTTAAAGACAATTACCCACTCCCAAATATGGAGGCCATGTTGCAGAGGGTGATAGGTTGTGAACTATTGTCAATGATGGATGGATTTTTAGGGTATAACCAGGTGAAGGTGAAGGAATTAGAACAATATAAGACTACATTTACCACCCCTTGGGGCACATATGTGTACGTAAGGATTCCATTTGGGCTAACAAATGTTGGTGCCACATTCTAACGAGCTATGGATGTTGCTTTTGTTGATCTAATCAATACAATAATGGTAGTATACCAAGATGATCTCACTGCTTATTCCAAGAAAGCAAAGGACCATGTTGCACACCTTGAGAATATTTTCCTCAAAGCACTAGAGTATCGGATTTCCCTAAACCGTAAAAAATGTCATTTTGTTGTAACAGAGGGGAAGTTATTAGGGCACATAGTGTCCAAGGAAGGAGTTTGAATTGATCCAGAGAGGGTAGAAGCTATAGATAAGATCCCTATTCCTAAGACCATTAAGGCCATTCAGTCTTTCTTTGGACAAATAAAATTTGTAAGGTTCATATCAAACTTTTCTGAAATTATCAAACCTATCTCAAAAATGTTTAAGAAAGGGGCTAAAATTAACTGGACTGCAAAAGAAATCAATGCATTTGTATCTATAAAAAGGGAAATCAAAGAAGCCCTAATATTAAAATCCCTTGATTTCAGTAAGCCCTTTCAAATCTTTTCATTTGCCTCATACCACACCCTTGCAACAGGAATGTTACAAAAGAATGATGAGGGGTATGAGCAGCCTATGTCATTCTTTGGTAAGTCTCTCCAAGGCCAAGTTAAAGTATGATATCATGGAGAAAAAAACATATTCTATTGTCAAAGAAGTAAAATATTTCAAACCCTATATAGTAGGAGCAAAAAATAATTGCATATGTTCCTAATGCTACAGTCAAGGATGTGTTTGTACAAACCGAAGTCACAGGGAGAAGGTGTAGGTGGATCAATAGAATTCAAGAGTTTGATATTGAGATCCAAATAACTAAGTTGGTAAGAGGGCAAGGCCTAGCCAAGCTAATGGTTGAGTCAAATTTTGAAGCATCTCAAATTTGCAACATAGGGGAAGAGGAGACTATGATTGCGAGCATAGAGAATCCTGCGTGGTACACTGACATAATGTATTACTTGAAGAACCAAAAATGCCCTAAACACCTGAATGAAAATCAAAAGAGAATCTTGAAGTTACGTGCCTCTAAATATGTTTTCATGGATGGTGACTTATATTGGAAAAATAGAGATGGAGTACTTTTGTTATGCCTGGATGAATCTCAAGCAAAACATGTATTAAGGGAGATGCACAAAGGATTTTATGGGGGATGATTTTTAGCCTAAATTGTTGCTCATAAGATCATAAGGGTTGGGTATTACTATCCTAGGTTTTTAATGACTCTTTCACCTATGTAAGGAAATGTGAAGCCTGTCAGAAGTTCTATGGAAAAGTGAGATATCAAGGAGTACTACCACTCAGACCAATGTAGGTTGAAGCTCCCTTTCATCAATGGGGGATTGACTTTATTGTGGAGATACTAGAAAATTCCAGTGGAGGTCATAAATGGATATTAGTGGCAACTGATTACTTCACAAAATGGGTGGAAGTCATCCCAACTAAGCAGGCCACTAACAAAGTTATAGCCAATTTTCTGATGGAGAATATCATTACAAGGTTTGGGACACTTGTGTGGATAATCACAGATAATGTTATGTGTTTCAAATTAGAAGATTTCAAAAAGTTTTGTGAAACATATGGCATTACAATTTCATATGCCTCAACTTATCATCCACAAGAAAATGGGCAAGCTGAATCAAGTAACAAAAATATCCTAAAAATCATTAAGAAGATGTTGGACAAAAATAAAAGAGCAAGGGATTCTAAATTGAGGATGGCGGTATGGGCCGATAGAATCATTGTGAAGAAGTCAATTAGTAGATCACCCTTTGAACTTGTTTATGGGGAACAAGCTAGAATTCCTATGCAAAATATTCTACCTACGTAAAAATTCATACTTCAAGAAGACCTAGACATCCCTAAACCTATGGAGGACAAAATAGAACAATTGGAAGAACTAGATGAAATCAGAAGTTTGGCCCAATAAAAAAACACAAAGATGCAATCATAGATGAAATATTTATTTAAAAAAAAAGGAAAAGGACAAAAATTTCAAAGAGAATGATATGGTCTTATTATGGAATGCAAGGTGTCAAGATAAAGAGAAGCATGGAAAGTTTGAAGCTCTCTGGATAGGACCCTTTGTTATCACTGGAAAAGCAGGTGAAGATTCCTATTATCTAGAAAATATGTCAGGAGAAGATCAGGAATTGCAAGTGCATGGAAAATTCTTGAAGCACTTCTTTTCTTAAACTAATTTTCCATGCATAGTAGTCTAGGAGAAGGTCAAGAATTGCCAGTGCATGGACAATTCTTGAAATACTTCTTAAAAGATAATTTTCCATGCATAGTATTTTTAGGTTCCCATCTCATTTCTACTCCATCTTATCACAATTCATTCATGGTCTTCCCCCCATAGATCATTTATGGATCCTTGCAATGACCTCGCGCTCATTCATCCTCAATCAGAGCCACTGTTGTAGCCAAAAGATCCACCTTGGTTATTTTTGCATATTTCCATTTTCACCCATCCTCCCACACTCACCATATGTTTCATCTACATTTTATAGTAGCTGACACTAATAAATCCTCATCTATAAAACCACCAACTAAGGCCCTTTGATCATAACATTGAAGTGAATTCCATGTTTGAAATGTTCTCATAGCAGCACATGGCATGTCGCCAAGACAATGCCATATCGAAGAGAGTCTCACCATATTATCTTCAACAAGAGCATAAAGGGCCAATGTGAAATATAGATGAGACTCTCGAATGTCTGAGAGACATATTCAAATGTTTTCTTTCCAACCTAAAGAATGATATGTCTAAGAGATTTGGACAGGTCGAGGATAAAATCTAACACGTCTCACCGAAAAATCATGTGGAGTATTCAAAATTTAGGAAACAAAAAAACATCTCTCGGACATCGAGAGATTATCATAAAATAAATGGTAAATCACTGGTAAAAGAGTGTGGACAAACAACAATGTCAATGAGACAACGGTATATTGAGGAGAGAAGTAAGGGAGTCTCTTCGACATTCAAGGAGAAAAATATCGGCGAGACATCGAACAAACATTGATCAAGGTCTCATTGACATCCTAACAATAACATGGCGAGGAGACACAACATTATCGAGAAAACATTATCAAAAGTCTCCCTGACATTCTGGTGCAAATGTAAACACATATTATCGATGAGACTAAGAGATATTGAAGAGAGGTGACCGCAACTCTCCTTGACATAACAAAGTCACATAGAGATCATTAACAAGTAATACCACCAAAGGGAGAGATAAGAGTATGTTGAGGAGACATAGGTTTGTCGGCAAGAAATATCCACGAGTCTCATCGACAAAAGGGATCCACAAGGGAAGAGCCTGAAATATAAATATCAAAGAGACCTTGCAACATCGAAGAGAGAAATATAAATGTCTCCTAGACATTCTTCAAAATATGGTCAAGGATACATCAAAGAGAGATATAGGCATCATGATTAAAGTCTCTTCAACAAAATATGAAATAAATTTCACCAGACTGATTTGACTGATGAAGTCATCGAAGAGATAATTGCTATTAATGTGCAAGTTGATTGGAAAGGTGGAGTGAGCGCCATTTATGAACTATACTTGGCTCAAGCATGCTAAATTTTGATAAATGCAACCTCTAAGAAATCAAAAATCATTGTGAATTGTGGTTGAGTATTTAGAGGATGAAACTGGATGACGACGAGTAGCTCAAAATTCCCAGCATTCATTCAAGTAAGTAATCTCTGCTCAGCTGAACATAATTTTTTAGAAGATAGCTTGAAGTACAATACAAGTAGGGTTAAAATGGATAAAACCCCAAAGAAAACAAGGGAAAAAAGGAAAAAATAGAGAGCAGGACACTAAACCAAGACTTAATAGACTAATGTCCTGAGTCTAGGCCAAAATCGAGAACAACTCAATTAAACCCATCATGTGAGACTTTAGAAGACAAACAGAAGAATTTGGGGAATGTGTGGACTCCACACAGGGCTTACGATCTGTTCATTTATCATTATAGGAAGAAGTATAGACATAGGCCAGTTTCAAACCCATGGAACTTGGATTTGGGGAAGCTTGTGATGCCCAACATTTTTGTGAATTTATAATTGATTAAAGCATTGGAAAGGAATTATAATCCAAAAATGAGGGAAATTCACTTGCACGATGGGTCACAGTTCATGATTATAACATGGGACTATACTTGTATGGTCTTCCAATTGGATACCTCCCTTTAAACAAAATTGTGGATGAGAGATTTGTTGGAAGAATACCACACTATGGATACAAGCTATAAGAGGTGGAAGTTGCCTCTGCACATGCATAAAGGTCCAAGAAATCAACCTAGGAGGGTTTATAGTAATGGAAGGCCCCAATTCTCTATAGATTTGTTTGAAGAGTATTATCAATACACCTACTATTCAGCTGGCCAAGTACTAGGAGTTGATGCCCCTGCTAACATGACTATAGCTCCCATGGTTCTAGCTGTAGACATTCAAAGCCAAGATTCTAGGCCCTATGACTACAAAATATCTATCTGAGACCATTAATAGTGCACTTAATGCTATCAAGAACAATAGTGAAGCTATCAGCTTCAAACACTATTCACTTCTTATGCACATGATATTGTATGAAGGGTAAGTGATGGAAATATGGGGAGAAGAATTGAGAATAAAATATTTGAATAGTGATGGGAATTCTAGGCCAATGCAAATGTGAACATCTGTGTGGGATAGTAGATGTGGGAGATCCCACTACTTGTACTTTGAAGAACATTTTGTCAAACCCTTATACAAATTGTTTGGCCACAAATGTGACTATAATTTATCCCCAAAAATACAAAGGTTTCCATGACCAAAGGAGAAGATTCATGATGGAAAAATAAATCACAATTGGGGAGATTGGTATGCATTTGCATATTGTATTGTTATTAGAGCATATGGATTTGAGGAAACACCATATTTATTGCCTAAAATTGTGCTAGAAAGAGTTGCATACCTTTAGATCATAAGACAATTGTCTTATTCAACATTCATGCATTTGAAAATCTATGGAAGGAAAAATTTTATTCCTTCCACTCTATGTTTTGGTGACTTCACTATTATTGTTGGTACAGGGTATGACTTGGTTGGTAGCAAGCTAGATTATTATGGCTTGCTAGTGGGAGACAAGAGAGAAAAAATTGACCTTGAACATTTCATTTATAATGCCAAGGTTTCTCAAAAATTGAAAGGATATGAGCATGAGTTCCATGTGGATGATGTCATTAGGAACTGTGAGGAAAGTCAAGTGATAATGAGAATAAATTCCTACAATAGAATTATCATGGATGAGGCTTGGGGAGTGAATAATAACCTATCCTATGTATAAGCTTTTCGTGAAATTAAAGATCCTATGGAAAGAGTTGAGCAATTGATTCTGCATGAAGAAGAACTAATAATGATGTATCTCTAGTAGCATTTGAGAAGAGAAGAAGTGTTGGCTCTAGGAGGCAAGAAAAAAATATAACACCATTGGGTCATTTTTCACCACAACCTACTCCAGAGGTAAGCTTCTCAATTGACACCCCAATCATGGTTGAAGATGATATTGAGGGGAAGGAAGAGGTCACACAAATCGACATTCCTGTTATTCCCCAATATGAAATTCCACTCGAAAGGAATTTGATTACCTTTGAAGCTTCTAATGAGCTATTTGATGATGTGAGAGATTGTGCTAGTCAAGAATTCATTCCAGATGACACATTTGTTCAAACTTTTGAATTCAAGGATTTCATCTATGAGTATAAAGGAAAAGTGGTAAGAGAAAGGCTAAAAGACATTGACCCTAAAAAGGAAGCATACGCCTTAAAAAAGCTTCAACATGATATTTATAGAGAGATGAAGATTATGGTTACTAAAAGAGGAAGAGCATTACTGCAAGAAGTTGGGGTTATGCTCCTCCCAAGGTGGGATATCAGTTTAGCCATTGTGTTTGACAAATTTCTGCAGAGAAAGAACAAAACCTTTCAATTGATAGATGAAGCTGGTGATAAGATCTATACTGGATTAGGATATAATCTTGATAATACTACTTTATAAATATGGCCACTTTACCCACTAGGAAAAAATCCTTCCCTTGTTTATCATGATCAAATTTTTTGACATATTTTGGTACAAAGAGTAGGGGAGACAACCCTATGGAAAATATTGATTTGAATGTAAATGTGGCCAAGTTCACCAAGGCTTATATTCAAAAATAGGTAAGGGATAACAAGGGACTGATAGAAGAGAATGAAAGGTTAAAATAGGAGTTGATCAGCTAGAGAGATAGACTGCCTTCTTCCTCAGGGCTTTATTCTCCACTGGTTGAGCATGAAAGAAAGATGCTAGAGGCAATGACAAAAACCACATATTGGAAACACAGACATGAGAAAGTTCAAAAATAAAAAGAAGAGTTAAAAGGAAAGCTCAAGGCCACCATCTTTGAAATGGAATCAAAGATAGTCTACATGAGGCTCAAATATATGTATAAGCATCCTGAAAAGTTCTGGCACATTCATGACAAAACATATGCAATGCTATTGGAACACAAGAGATTGAGTAACAGAATGAAGGAAGTGGAGTCTCAAATCATAGAAAAGAAGGAAGATAATACTACTGTGCTACAAGAATATAAGGATCTCATGAAAGCACATAAATACTTCCATAACATCTTGACACAGGAGTTAAGTGACTTTAGTTAGCCACTAAGTATGGCCATGCCCAACTTCTTTGAGGAAATAGGTTTGAAAGATCAGGATACATGGAAGGATGAGATAGCCCACTATTTTCCATTTGTTCTTGATGTAATCAATTATGAAGATGAGTTGCTTAAGAAAACACATGAACAACTTGGAAGAATTTTTGAACAGGAATATGCAATGAAGTATATTATACATAATGCAGACATTCATGCCAAGAGTGGGTACATTGAGCACTTGTTAAAGGTCAACTTATTCATTGCACATGCCAAGTGATAGAGGAGTAACAGGGACTAGGGTTTGGTGGTTTTGGATACACTATCATGGTGTATGAGCCTTGAATAGGTCTTTGGTGATCATAGGAACTTGTTGAAGATTAACGGACTATGGTGCATCCACCAACAAACTCTCAATGTTTTTTTATGTTAATCATGTTTTAGTTATGAAGCTGTGTAACTTTTTGTGAACGGGCTTGAAGCTTGTTGCTTCTTGTACAAATAGGGAAACCAGGGACTGATTTTGGAATCATCATCATATCATATTCCATTAGAGTAGGCATTAGTCATTAGATAGATTGCATAATCCACCCATCCATATCATATTAAAGACTTCTGTTACAAATGTTTATTTTCCTAAGCAATATAATGGAGCAATTTTTTTATAATTTGTAATCCATTTTCAGTGTTCAATTATTGTGTCATTTTTCATACTTATCTATTACTTTATTGTATCCAAAGGGGTCTTTTCAAGTTATTTAAGTCTACAATATTTATCAAAACACATTTGTTATACTGTGTGGTTGCTTTGATTGGTTTTTGGTTGGTGTGAATTAGAATCCTTTCAAATAGTTTACTTTAATCGGTTCCTTCCTAGGATTAAAATCATTTAAAAAAAATTGTTTTGATTGGTTTCCATTAACTTAAGAATTAAAATTCCTTTCATGCTTTCATAGTAGCTTGAGGGGATATCACTGGGATTATTAAAGAACACTATAATAAACAAACTTGCACATTTGCACAAGGTGCAAACATCTCAAGTGCCTAGTAATTTGAGTTAAGCTGAATAATAGGTTTACTTATCCTTCAAATCTATCTCCATAATATCCATCCACTCATTCACTCCATCCACCCAATAGGAGTAGGAATTGGTCATATCTAGGATATTTTATATAAATACAACTCACCTTCATGATTCTCTAAATACTCTTAGTAATAAATAGCTATCAAGCTCTGCATCTACTCCACCCTCACATGCCATAGTGAGTAGATTTCCCAATTTAGGAACCACATCCAACTCTAAATCTGCCTTATTGTTTAGGTATACCCACTAGGTCTGGCAGAGCTTGAAGAGTAGGAGGTAATCAACCTTTCTACCTTGTTTGTGGGCCAAAAGTGTATTAAGAGACTAGCACCCCCTTATGGTTTAAAAATCTTCACTTTTGAGACCTAACACACTCATGCCCCATTTTCTTTGGCAAAGTGTTGACCCCCTTTTTAATTTTGTATTCCGTTGGTTCTCTTGTTCCTCCCTTTGCTCATGAAGAATGTAATTTAAATTTAAATGATGGGTAAGTGGCACGTGTTCCAATTTCAATTAATTTGCAAATTGTTTGGACCATCTAGCTTAGATAAATTTCAAGATTCCCAATGTTTATACAAATTTGAACATATGAGAGACTACAAAATATCCAAACTTGAAGTCTTGATCTCTCGATGTCCTTTTCTTTCTTGGAAACCTTCCCTTTCTTGTTCAAATATTTAAAACTCTTATAAATTTGATTTTTTGGGATCTCAACCAACTACTAGACATACCATTTATTGTCTAAATCTCTAGATATTTTACCCTTCCCCATAAAACACTTCCATAACAATTGAAATTGTTAAAACCATTTGCTAAAGTTATCTTGTATAATCTCGAGGGGCACCTAGATATTTTTCTTTACGAAGTGGCCTCCTAGCCTTTATCATTATGATGTAAATCATTTTGGGCATAAAGGAGATGAGTTTACAAATTACAAATTATAAATTAGACACTTGATCTCATATCCATATTGCCTCAATGTCCAATCTCCTTTTGTAAAGTCTCCCATGGGTAACCTAGGTATTAAGATTCCTTGTTAAGGTCTATAACAAGATTTCAATAGAGAGGTGGAAGTAATCTTTTCATTTTCATGTTAAAAACTTCATGAAACTTCTACATTAATTTCCCACGAAGTTTCTAAAAGATTAGAAAAATGTCAAAATGTGAAGCTGTAAAGTTTCACTAAGGAAATAGACTTCACCTTTTCTAATTTTATATTTGAACCTCTCCTCATGTCCTACACAAAATATAAAAAAAAATAAAAAATTACCATAACATTTGAAATTGTGTAATTTTAGTATAAAGGCAGAAATTGTATCGTATGGATAAATTACAAAAGTCTTTAGTATCCCCACATAAGGTTGAGGAAGAGAGAAATTGAAATTGACGACTTAGTGAGTTATTTTAGATTTATTTGTTTGTGATATTTTAGCTAAACAAGGGGAATTTATACACTTGACATGCCAAGGTCCCAACTTCCTAACTAACCTCACAAAATTTCAAATCATTTATAGAATTTAATCCCACTATCATTCCTAACTTTTTTGGACCTCATAAAATTTTAGTTCCCCGTCATATTTCTATAAACACGGTACAATGCAACAAATGATTTTGATAGTGGCATCAATAAGTTTATAAGTTCTAAAAATCCTTAAAGGACTGACAAGAAATAACACAAGAGGTTTTCCAATTCATGGAACCTTTGAACTCTTGACAACTTCCCAAGAAATAATACAACTAAGACAAAGTCAAATTAGCAAGTTCTAAAGTCAAACAAATCATCGAAATGCCAATAAGGTTCAAAAATCTCCCAAAGTGCTAACATATAGACATCAAAGGTTCTCAAATTCATGGAACCTTTGAAATAATTATTAGGGTTTAAATATGTCCATAAATTCCAAAAAAATTCAAACCTCCTTGAAACCCTACAATGTGTCTAAATTCCCTAATGTTCATGAAGAATAGATTAATCAAATAATGGATTTCTTATGGATTTTCTAGGAAGTTGAGTAGGAAGTAATGATTTATAAAGTATACAAAGGCTCCATTAAGGTAGTATTTGTGAATTTACATCAAGGAGCACCAAGATGTTATTAATTTCCAAATTTGACCCTTGCAAATGTTAGGAAAAATGATGTATCAACCTTCTAATTATAACAAGTTAATACATTTGAGTGTGTATGTGTTGGAGAGTGGGGGGTGGGTGTGCAAGGGGTAACCCCCTATGGGATCTAAGGGGCCCATCCCCCCAATGGGGGGTTCAAGGTTGTGCACCCTAGCGGGGTTCGGGAGAAATGCCCCCAAAAGCTACATATATATATGGATCATTCATCACTAGGTCACATATATGTCGATAGAGATTATGTTGGCTTTGCTTGCCCTAAAAGCAACCCTATTTTATGAGGGCATTGCATTACAACTGCTTATTATATTTTATAGTGTGTGAGAGTCTGATAGTTTCTGAGTTGCCTCTAAATATTTGGTTGGTGATACTCCTATGAGAAGCTTGCTATAAAAGTATACTATAATCACGTTAATTTATAAATAATATATTGGTTGAATTTTGGAGTGTGGGGTTTTTCTCCTAAATTTTTTTCGCCACATAAATCATTGTGTTGTGGTATGCATGATATTTATATTTATTTTTGTTTAAGTTTATATAACTATTAGAAAGATATAAAATTTTTTGCATAACCCTCCTCTCAAGATTAGTGTAGGAAGTTGTTTTGTTACCTTAGCTTCCTTACAAAAGCTATCTTGGAGGGTTTTTACCACCTGCAATACCATTTTACACATCTCAAGATGTGGATTTCATATAATTTCATGAGAAAAATAAAGAAGGATCCCATTTTGTCATCAATTTGATTAAGGATATTAACTAAAAAGGGGATTTTCACACATTTCTTCAAACATGTGGATTTAACATTTCCCAAAACCAATCTTCCATGACTGGTACTTATAAGATCAACACAGTTGATGAAAATTATTTGAACCATTTGATCTTGTTGTTGGAAGTGTCTTTTCTTATAAAAGACATTTTTTTCTCTTTATAAGGGTGGGAAAATTCTTTTTCAAAGGATTGTTAGAAGTTATCCATGCTATTGGAAGTATTGTGTTTCAAAAATATTCTAGAAATATACCAATGGAACTTGTAAGAAAAAATTATTTTTCATTTTACTTCATGGTTTCCAAAAGTTAGATATAGTTTTTATTATGGATATATGAACGCAATGGGTATTTGATGAATCTAATTTTGTCTCAATGGTGATTTATTGATTGTAAGTTTTAATGATTAGTCTAAATATTTTATTTCATTTTGTGGAGTATTTTGTTAAGTTATTCTAGTATTGGGTGTTTAATGCCTTTTACTTCATGAATTGGAGTTTATATGAAGATAACATTTTTCTTATGATAATGTTATTTATTTGGTTAAGAAAGAAATAAAATAGCAGATTTTTCTACTTATGGATTCATAAATTACAATTGTAAGTTCAAAATATAGGATATCTCTAAACCCTATCTCTTCTCACCCTTTTTTTACTATTTTTTATAACCATTGGTTAGCTTAGCAACTAACATCACAAATATTGTATATCTAATGAACAAGCATTGTTTCTAGTAGTAAAATCTTTTCTATATTTGTAAGATCAAGAAGTAATTTTTTGGTTGAGAATGGTATAAATATTTTTATTTGTAGATCTAGCATTTATATTAGAATTATAGTAGAATAATTATGTAATTTCATTTATTTTACTAACAAAGAATAGAAACAAACAAACATGCCTCACATTCCAAGACCTAGCTATCAAGGAACTAGGGGTGATCATCTTCAATATTGAAACTTGATTTCATTTTAGGAGAGATGAGATACTCAATATATTACTTGAGTTAAGGACAACATTCCAAAAACCCCTCAACAGATTGGTTCTAAAATGAGGGCTCAAAGTAGAATCCAAAATAATTCTTCCTAGTCAAGTTCCACCAATTTAGGTTTTATAGTTACATATTGATCAATATCAAAGAACAAGAAGCAAGGGATAACCAATGTTTTCTCAAACTAGTTTAGTTGATGTAGTCATAAGAAACAATAATCTTGTCATAATGGATTGGTTTATTCAATAGGATTCCCAAATTAATTTTATCAACTACGACCTACCAAAGAATCTTGATAAGATATGTTTAAAATATGTTGCTAATGATCCTAATAAAATAACAATCAATTTTTTTAAGGATGTGTTATAAAAATCCCAAGTTTCACATGAAGATGTGGTCTGGATATTATTTCCCTACACCTTAGGAGATGACATATATAACAGGTATAACAATGTACCTCCTAATTCCATCACTATATATCCTTTACTTGAGAAAACTTTCCTTTAAAGATTCAAAATTATTGGGATATGGTGTTGTACACCATTGCATAAAATGTTATATTATAATGTTCTAATTAAATAATTGTTTAGTTGTGATGAACCTAGGAGGTGTAGTTAATCACACTAGGTAATTATTTGGGGACCACTTTATGTTGTATTGTAGCATTGTATTATTATTAATGTGTGAGAGACATGGGATAATAATATTGGGGAATATTTAATAAAGTGAAAATTTAGTACTCAATATTAATAAGGGGTTAGTTGCTTTGTATTCACATGGTTTTGTGGTGCATGGTTTTATCTTACCATTTGGTTGTATTTGTGTGAGCTTGAGTTTGTAAAATCAATCACACGTTTAGTGGTTAAGGTTGGTTGGGTGAGTGGGTTGTCATTATTAAGTCTTTCTGAGAAAGTGCATATGTGAAGCATGGCATGGGATGTGTGGATTCATACTTGGACACATGAGGATGCATTGGAGGGACTTGATGCATCATAGGTATTCATTGTAACTCTTGTAATGTTTTATTGCTAAATAATAGATGGAGTATGGTTGCTTTTGGAGGTTGAATTTTTCCCTCTGGAGGGTTTTCCTAGGGTATATCTTTTGTTATCTTGTGGCTTGTCTATTTGATCTATGCATTATGGTTTCTTGTATGAATGTTTATCTCTCATGGGGTTATGTAGAAAATGGATTAAGATTGTGGGTATAATGCATTATTTCCTAACAAGTGGTATTAGAGCTTTCATGGTTGATGGGAGGTGTGAGCTTCCATGTTTTTATTATAACCCTTGTTTGAGTAGATTTGGTGAAAAGTTGAACCATGGCTATGCAGGATAGATCTGAGGAATTACAAGGTATGTAAAACATGTTGTAGGTGTTATTATGCAAATTTGGGCTTTTGGGTTGTCAAGATTTGTTGGGTTTATTGCATATTTGAGGCATGCCAAATTTGGGTAAAAAGGGTTTCTTGAATTGTGCTTTTATATGAGGGTTTTGTAGAGGAAATTTCATGGATGACCTCTTGAGACAAAAAAAACCTCACCATCGGATCCAAGATGGTCAAGAAATGAAGATTGATCTAAAATTTTCCCTATTTAGAAAAATTTGAAAAAAATGCAAAAAAAAAAAGCCCTAGCCTGACCATATGACTGTTTAAGGCGTCTACAAAAAATAGGGGCTTAACTCCTCCAAAGGGGCCCCCAATCCCATGGGCGCCTAGTCCACAGCCCATGGAGCTAAGAAATTTTAACTACCTATAAAATAAAATTTAAATAAATTTAATTCTGCTTAAATTCCGCCATAAATTTTTTTTTGAAAAATTGCAAATTAAAACGCAATGCATAAAATTGAATTCTGCCAATTTTCAAAGGATTTAAAAAAATTTAAAATTATATAAAATCCATAGAGATTTTCACATCCACCACTCCCTGGTGGAAGAACCACCTAGCTAGGCCACTGGAAAACCATCGACCAGCCACCAAAGTGTCGCCTAGTAGCCACCAGCTAGCCTTATTGGGCAAATTAGAGCAGTTTTTGCAAACGTGCATAACTTTCACCCAAGATGTTAGCTTTTCAATTTCTTATACTCGTTGGAAAGGTGGTTCCAAGAACTACATATTGGTATAGATTTTTTTCCATGATTTTTCTATTTTGGTCATTTTTTTGGAGCCCAGAACTCATATATTCTCAATTTCACAATTTTGAGTATAACTTTTGCATACAAAATCATATTTTTGATTTTGAATAGGCATTAGAGAGAATGGAAAATATACTACATAGTAGATTAGGTAGATTATTACTTTATGGTGCAAGATGAGGATTGTACTCATTTTATCACTTGTAGGAGCCTAAGATTTATGGTGTGATTGCATGAGCATTCAGACGAGTCGGGAGGCAAATCCTTGAGGGAATACATGTTTTTATATGATATTTATGATGATACAACTAATTATAGTTTGGTGCTTCTTGGTATATATTTACATGTGTTTTTAGAGTTGGACTTTGATGGTGACAGGTACACAGGTTGTCTTCAGTTTTGAGGACATGGGTTGACACGAGTGGAGACTTGGAGTCATGTATGGGTAATAGTTGAGTGCAAGTATAACGTTGGCTATGATTATGGTGTCATGGTTATGTAGGTACATTTGAGCATTAACGTGACATGATAATGTATGTGGTTGTTTGGTGATGTTTTGGTTTGGTGTTGAGAGGTTGTCTGTATCTCCTTGATGCTTGTATAGTTCTTTGACTATGATAACTCATTTCTGGACATGTTTGGAAAATCATATTTTTGATTGATTTGGTGTTTGAGTTTTGATTTCTACAGGATTATCTTCTTTGATATCTTGGTTTGCAAGTTACTAATGTGACGATAAGTTTGCATGCTTCATTGTTTGGTATCTATGAGTTATGCAATTGTACAAATTGATCACCCATTCAGCTATAGATGGATGACTCGGTGTGGACTGCCTATATCCACGAGATTATTTCAATGTTGATGCATACTTTGTTAGTTGGACTTTTCTGTAGTCATTTATGCATTGGTATATTGCTTTGGGATGAGAGGATGGATGGTTAGATTACCTAATTAGTCAATTTTTGGGACTTGTAGCATGTGGTTTGATCATGATGTTATGATGGGTTGGTTACTTCATTGGTTACATGTTTCAATGGGATCTTTTGATGGTTTTGACTTGCAATGTAGGATTGGTTCCTGATGGTTTTATGGTGGTTGTATCTTCTTGGTTTAGAGGTCTTGGTTTCACTTGTTCTCTAGAGTTATTGGGGTTGTAGTTGTGTGTGTGGACTTGGACGATCTTCATGGAGGAGATGGTTGTCACGATGCCATGTGTAGCTTGGTATCATGGTTCAATAGGATTTTTTGGTAGTGACGTGATTCATCATTGGTGATGGTTATCTTCATGTGATTAGAGATGTTGATTCTTGGTTTATAGTGTGATTGTTATTATGTCCTGGTTTACTTTTGATACTGGTTTAGAGTTTTGACATGATACAGGTTCTCTTGAGACCAAGAGGTATGAATTATTGCATGTGATCTCCTAGGAGGAGATGGTTAGATCATGATGTCATGATGGGTTCCTAATTCTGCAGTTGGAGCTTTCTCATTGATCTTGTTGGTTCTCTTGGTATTGAGTACATTGGTCATTTGCTTGTGTGCTTCATGATAGTGTGGTGTTTCATTTTGAGCTTGGTATGGATTTCTTGATTTCAGGTCCTCATGGATACTTAGAGACTTGGGTGAGGTTGGATTTCTCTTGTGGTTAGAGCCATGATGCTTGAAAAAATTACTCTTTGGAAGTTTCAGCAGGAAGACTGAGCATCCTTCACTTGGATATGGACATGAGTTCATGATGGACCTATAGAGGAGATTATTCTTGGAGTGATTCATAATGACTTGGTTATCCTAGAGGATAATTATCATTCCCCGCTCTTGTTATACTCAACAATTTATCATCTAATAGGTATTGCGCATTTTATTTTTGATGTGTTTATGTTTTGTGCTTTGATTTCTCATGGGAATTAGTTGATTCATGGTGATTTATTTTTGGAGACTCGTTTGAATATTGTTTAGTATGATTTTATATTGATTTATATTTCATTGATATGGATCTTGAGATATGAATAGTTAGTTCTATTCATTTTGAGGGATGTTTAGCATGGTTATCTCTTGTGCATTTGAGTTTATGTTATCATTCATTTATGAGGATTTTAGGAGATTCTTATTGGGCTGATTTCCTGATTTGGGAATGGTTACTTTGAGTTTGATCTTCTTGTTAGAGAGGCTTACATCCATGTTGGTATTATACATGATTCATATGTTTATTTTATCTAAGAGATTGAACATTGTTATGGGTTTTTTTGAGGCTTTTCATTTGGGTTTGTAAGGAGATCATACTTGACACAGCATTGCACTTTGAGGTATTGGTAGAAGGACATGTTATACTTTATAGGTTTTCTCTCTTCGTTCTATGTTTCCTTCCTGGAGGTTCATGTGCATATGATTTGGGAGGATGGTGGTGACATGTGAAAGATTATAAAATTGTTGATGTTGCATGTGTAGATCATTGTGATTTTTATTGGTACATCTTTTTTTTTTATCATTTATCACACCTTGATATAGTGTTAATTAGTAGACTTTATATGCTTTGACATTACCCATGCAGTGGGAGTTCCTAGATATGTATGTTCTTCATTGGTAGGTTTGATATAGGGAGCTTGTGATTGTGGTTTATGGGTTGCATATGTTGTTGATACCTATGAGGTATGGATGGTTGGATGTATTAGCATGTATTGTGGATGTTATTTTTGATCATGTGGGTTTTTCACCTTTGACAACAACTTGTTTAGAGCCTTTGTTATCACTTAGATTTTATGTGCGTGTTCTTGGATTGGTGCATCTTCACCTTGGAATGTTCCTTTTCTTCCATAGGTGGCACATTGGAGGATGAGAGGAGTTCTTTGAGATGGTGGTCACTTTGGTTTTATTGGGTTACATGACATAATAACCTGACCAAAATAACCCTGGACAAAATAACTCAGTCACAATAACCCAAGGAAAAAATAACCCAAGCCAAAATAACATGTGGTTAGAATAACCCATGGACATAATATCCTCATAAGAATATAGAGAAAGGAAAACAAAATTTATAAATTACATATGGGTCATCTGTCCATGGGTTATTTTTTCCATGGGTTATTATGACCCCGAGTTATTTTGTCCTTGGGTTATTATGATAGGGTTATTGTGGTTGAGTTATTATGTCCCGATACCATTCTATTGGAGGTATCCTGATGGAGCACGAGAGCATGTTGGAGATTCATGTGGTTAGATGTATGGCTATGATGATGTATTTCATTGATTGATACCTTATGCAATGTATACAACAAGTGGGAGAATGTTGGGATATGGTGTTATACACCATTGCATAAAATGTTATATTATAATGTTGTAATTCAATAATTATTTAGTTGTGATGCACCTAGGAGGTGTGGTTAATAACACTAGGTAATTATTTGGGGACCACTTTATATTGTATTGTAACATTGTATTATTATTCAATGTGTGAGAGACATGGGATAATAATTTAATATTGAGGAATATTTAATAAAGTGAAAACTTAGTACCCAATATTAAATAAGGGGTTAGTGGTTTTGTATTCACATGGTTTTGTGGTACATGGTTCTATCTTACCACTTGGTTTTATTTTTGTGAGCTCGAGTCTATAAAAGCAAGCACATGTTTAGTGGTTAAGATTGGCTAGGTGAGTGGGTTGCCATTATTGAGTCTTTCTAATGAGTGCATATGTGAAACATTGCATGGGATGTGTAGATTCATGCTTGGACACATGGAGGATGCATTGGAGAGACTTGATGCTTTAGAGGTATTCATTGTAACACTTGTAATGTTTTATTGATGAATAATAGACGGAATATGGATGCTTTTGGAGGCTAGGTATTTTCCCTCTTGATGGTTTTCCTAGGGTTTATCTTGTGTTATCTTGTATGCATTATGGTTCCTTGTATACATGTTTATCTCTCATGGGGTTATGTAGGAAATGGATTAAGATGGTGGGTATGATGCATTATTTCCTAACAAAAATCCCTATCAACCTTATCACCTTTTATCACTATTTTGTAGGTATCATATGATGAAATGAATAGAAAAACCATGAGTTCAATTATAGGTTCCACAAGGCCTACTCATGTCTAATAACTCCTTATAATTTATCCTAGAGTGATGTTGTATAATTCTACTTCGTAGTTGTAAATGCCTTGACTTCAATGTTTGTTAGAAGGTAAAATTCACCAATGACCACCTTAGCTACAATGTATGCTAAATTAATAAAAGTGAATGTGGAAATGGGATAGTCTAACAATGGAACTTTAATGAACTTAGGAATTGTATGAATTGTAGGAGCTAAAATTTAGCTCTAGCCTAGGACTACCTACAAAAACAATTACAACCTTCTACAAGAAAGTATGCAAGAATATGAGCTTTCTTGATATTAAGATCTATGAAATATGATGATGAGGTATATTACAAAGTGTACAATAACCTTGATTATATGAACAAGGTGTGATGTAGTACTAGTGTTAAATGATTGTTTCATAGTTAAATGACATGACTTAACATTAAATGATCCTAGGACACTAATATTTAATAAAATCTAAAAAGATAAAATCTTATCTAAGCATTAAATATGCCTAGGACCTAAGTGGACTTAATATGTAAATAGGACCCCAATAAATAACTAGATAGGAAATGTACCTATTTACACCAACACCCCCCCTTAAGTGCAACTTAGGGAGAAGAAATTATTATGCAAATGATGCAATGATGGGTCTCGAAAATGAGGCCATTTTAGGTATCCATGTACAAATGCAAATGAAATATCTCACAAATAAAGAAAAGGAGAAAAAATACATGGGAAAAAACCCCTCTCTAAAAGAGATAAAAGATACAATCAAGTGACGAAAGATGGAGGACTATATAATACCCCCCAAGTACAACATACATCATATATATACATTACAAATTCCACCCAAAAGAGGGAAAGAAAGAGACTATGTAGCCCCTCCACAACATGTAATCTTCTACAAAAATGGTGAGTTCCTAAGGACAAAACATGATCCAATATCAAAAAAAACTTGTCTCCCTTTTAGAAGAAACAAAACTAAGTACACCAATCATCGTGTGGAAGCCAAGGCTATG
This sequence comes from Sequoia sempervirens, assembly GCA_007258455.2. Lineage (NCBI taxonomy): Eukaryota > Viridiplantae > Streptophyta > Pinopsida > Cupressales > Cupressaceae > Sequoia > Sequoia sempervirens. Next base: position 193,637,655 of record VDFB02000002.1, on the reverse strand, counting down.
TTCATCAATACTAAATTTTCTTTGGAAAGGGGCTACTCCAAACTCTAGGTGGAGGGAGATTCTCTAAACATCATTAACTACCTACATTGTATCCAAAAGACTAGCTGCACTAACTCATTTGAATGCAAAATCCGACGAAAATTTCTGACGAAAGATGGATAATTAGATGTATTGTTGAGTATTAGTGATATTTAATGTGTAATTTTCAATTTTTTTTAATTTTATCCTCGAGGTTCGACGAACCTATTTTTTTGTCGAAATTGTGAGAAAGAGTTTTTGTCAAAATTTTGACGAACATGTGAAGTCAAAATTGAGGCCGACATAAAGAAAAAGTGAGCTCAACTATTTATTACAACAACATTTTGCTATACTTATGAATTTGCTCTGCTTGCGAATTTGCTATACTTAAGACAGTTTTTGGAGAACTAAGGATGCTTTTCTTGGGAAAAATTAGAAAAAAATCAAGAAGCTATCGCCAAGTTGAGGGTAGTCATTGTCCTTTGCCAGAATTCATTTGTGAAGTCAGATTTGTGCTTCCAAGTTTGAAAATCATATTTTAAAGCAACATCTCATCAGATTTCATTTTTAGACTTGTGCATTTTCAGAGTTGCATTTTTAGATTTTGTTGTGCAAGTTCAATATTCTGATTTTAGGAGTCTAATAGTTGGAAATCATTGTAAAATTAGAATTTAAAAAGTTTTGGAATTATCATTCTAAAGTGTTATTTGGGGTCATTAACTTCAAACTATCTTCTCTTTTGCAGGGGTGGTTGCATGCCAAATTTTTTTGGTGTAAAATATCAGAATTATTAGATTTTGTTACATGTCTATGAATAAAAATTATTGGAGTGTGAGTTTGATATTTTTTGAAGATCTAAATATTCAAGCTTGGTAAAGAAAAATCATGTTAGATAATATTAGTCCAAAACAAAATGAAGAGAAACTTGATAGATTGTGGGCTAGATTGAAAAGAAAGGGTGATGGGAAATGTTATTTTCCTTGCAATAATTGCAAGGGCCTAAAGACGAGATGACTTTTAATCACAACAGTTGAGATACATTGTAGGAAGCATGGTCACGTTGAAGGGGGGCATGATTATTTTCCATTGGTAAGTTGTTCATTATATGTGTTTATATTGATTGAATTTGTAAATGTTTATTTCATTTTAACATTTTATATATATAAAAAAAATCACTTGATCATGATCATGGTTTATTTGTGTCTATCATTATTATAAAGGTGGGGTGCCCTAGGGCACATGATATGGATTATCACGGCCTGGAGAATGTGGTTTTGTAAGTGGATGAATATGGACCTGTGAATATCAAAGATGAAGTTAATGATCCTATGGAAGAAGATGATCATGCGCCAAAAAACACAGTTCAAGATGATGATACAAATACATTGATCCATGACATATTTAGTGGCAGAGTTGATCATGATGATCGAGATGACTTTGATGATGTTCATGATTTACCTGTACTTGAGAAGGCATATGAGCCCCTTTATGAAGGCTTCCAAACAACTCTTCTCTCTGTTGTATTGTTGTTATTGAACTTGAAGGTTATGAATGGTTTATCAAACATATCAATCTCACAGATGTTAAGGTATGTCATATATGTCATCTTTTTTCATCTATTTTAATTGTTGTTAGTTCATCACTAGTAAATAAAGGATGAAATATGTACCATTAATATTCTTTATATTAACAAATTATTTTTTGTTGTAGATTGATTGGTGAATTTTTGTTACCACCATCAAATATTTTACCTCGCTCATACCGAGATTTATCTGGCATTATGAAAGATATCGGAATGGAGTATCAAGCAATAGATGCATGTCTCAATGATCATATTATATATCATAAACAACATGAATTTGCAACAGAATGCCCAAAATGTCATATCAGTAGATAGCAAATAGATCAACTAACAAAAAAGGTGCCTCACAAGGATCTTCGTTATATTCCCATTATTCCACGTATGTAACAATTATTTAGGTGCAAAAGCTTAGCGCAATTTATGGATTACCATGCACGAAATAGAAGTGGAGATGACATTCTTTGAATTCCTGCGGATGGTTCTGCACTTAGGGACATGGAGGAAAAATGGCCACACTTTAAAGAAGAACCTCGTAATCTCAGGCTTTCATTGGCAGCGGATGGTGTCAATCCATTTGGAGAGTTGAGATCTATTTACTCGATGTGGCCTATTTTTGTTATCAACAATAACATTCCTCCATGGATGTCATTAAAGAGGGAGTACATAATGTTGTCAATGATTGTTCTAGGTATTTTTTTACATCAATTTTCTTTAACGTAGTAGCATCTCATTTGTCTTATTTGTTGCATAATGACATATTTTTTTCATTCAATAGTCATGTACATTAATTTATATATATTGCAATAAAATGGTTATAATAATTATGTAATGTTTATGTTCATTCAACTAAGTAAGTACCAAGTTAAAGATATGAATATATATATCAAGCCTCTTATCGATGAGTTACTAAAGTTATGGAATGGCGTCACTATGTATGACGTCTCTAGACCAATAGGAAAAAGACAATTTCAATTCCATGCAATCCTTGTATGGACAGGGCTAACACATTTTTGTGGTATGTTATAACATTCAACTGCACTTTAACAATATTTAATTTTATGAAGTAGATATCATGCATATTTTTTAAATAATCTATTCATTATATATAATTATAAAAATTGACATATTTAGTCCAATTATATATGATCTTGTAGGTCTTCCAACAAAGGGAAAATTTGCATGTCCAATATGTGGTCCAAAGATGAAATCTCGTTGTTCAACAAGTTTAGGAAAGCAAGTGTTTGATGAGTATAGGCGCTTCCTCCACAGAAATCATAAGTATCGAACTACTGAAAAAAATCTTTTCAATGGGAAAGAAGAGACTACATCAAAACCACGAAGAATAACACCTTGCCTATGGAAGTTGGAATATAATAGAATTAATTGTCAAGGTTATACATTGGATCAAATTTTTTATCTATCATATATGATATGTTTTGAATTTATATTTTTATATTGTGTTGTGTTTACTCATGTTGTAATTGACAATGATTGTCGTTGTTAATTTGTTTAACTTATATGCTTCAAGAAGGTCATTAGGCATTAATGGTCGGCTTCCACAGGGACTGAAAAGTTATCCCAGACAATTTAGTAGGTTGCCCTATTATGAGCAGCTACAAATTGTGCATTTGTTTAATACAATGCATATCAAAAAGAATATAATAGAAATGTTATGGAAAATATTGGATGGAAGGCATGACAAAGAAAAAATTGTCAAAATTTGTAGTGAAATTCAGGAAGCCAATCATGCAATGAAAAATGTCATTCAATTAAATAGCAATGGAGACCAAATTAATATAAGCTCCCTTCCTTCATTATTAATGAAGTAGCAAAACAATGCTATAAAAGAAGTCATACGAAAAATTCGATTTCCCACAGGATTTGCTACAAACATAAACAATATAATAACAAAGAAAGGTGAATTTGGGTTAGGGATGAAAACACATGATTGACATACCTTCATTAAGGTAATTATTCTGGTATATTATATACACTTGTATAGTGCATGTACTTTTTAGTGTATTATGTTTACTACTTTTGGAAAAATAATGAAAAGATCATTTTATAATTGTTGCAGTACATTCTACCTCTATCTCTCCCAGACAACTTCGACAACAATGTCAAGAAAGTTATATATGATCTTGGAAAATACATGAGGTAAGTAGTGATATTTTTTCAATTTGTTAGATAGATCTTATAATTTTCATTTGTTTTACTTTTTTATGTAATATATTGTATATTTTTGTTAAATCTCGTTAATATATTTGCGCCTTGAATCACTTGTAGATGGCTGTCATCTGAAGAAATCCATAAAGAATGATGAGGGCACGACCCGAGACACAAAAAATAACCCACAAACAAGAGAATAATTTTATTATTCAGAAAATGGAGCTTCTTACATGCAGAGGATCTCAAATCCCCAAGTTCTACAACACATGCAAGTTACAAACAGCTACAGAATAACCCTTTCGCAATATGCGAGCTTGTCCTAAAAAAGTTACCCAAAAATTAGAAACCCGCCCATAAATAGAGCTCCTCTTTAGTTTGGAGCCAAAACAACATTCAAATTTGAGTTTAGCGGTTTGGCACCAAAAATTACAACATGAAGTTCAAATTTCAAAAGAGCATTTGCAATTGTATCTTCTAGAAAGTGCGCCAACTTCTCGGGGCCATAACTTTTGATCCGGGACTCGATTGCGAACCGTTTGAACCGTTGGAAAGGTCTCGAAGTCAATAATGCGCTTGAAATTTTATATGCCAATTTCGGCAAGTTTCAGGGCCGTTCCGGGAACTCTAAGTGCCTCAAATCTAACTCGAAGATTTTCAGGTGCAAATCTGGGAAACTAAAACTGCAATATCTTTCCACCCAGGAATAGAAAATAAAAACCGTAAATTGGGAATTTCATTATGACAAAAGGGTATCTAAAAATGTAAAAACCTCTAAAAATCAAGAAACTTGAAATTTAACTATTTTTGGGTGATGCAAGATTGCCCTTACACCACTGGATGCTCCTGCATCAAAGAAGATATAAATTATTAAAAGAGAAAAATTACTCATCTAATGTGTGAAATGCAAAAGTGTCTACCTTTGACATTTTTCAATGCACAAGAACACTACCTCATACACCAAGTTGAGGAGATTGAATTGTGTGGACATGTACACACAAGGTCAATGTGGATGGTTGAGAGGCACTTGAAATTTTTGAAGGCTTTGGTTAGACAAAGAGCACATCCTGAGGGTTCTATGGTGGAGGGATATATGATATACCAGACCATGGTGTACATTAGTGAATATCTTCCTAAGTTGCAGCAAAGATCCATGTAGATTGCATTTGGGATCCCAACTCCATTAACAAATTTGAAGGGGAGTAACTGATGGGGAAAGGTAGATTGAGGAAAGTGGGGTAATTATAAGATGGTCATGGAGATTAATTGGAATACATTTTACATATGGTTTTTATGTATATTGTACTTATTTAATTATTAATCTTCAATATACATCAATTATAAATTAAGGTCGTATACTGTGGTATTTAACTAATTATACATTGTTTGTGAATTTCAAAAAAAAATTATACAGTTGGTCGAGAGTGGGATGCACTACATTTGTACATCACAAAAAATCTTAATTGGATGACGGTGTAGATTGAATGATGTCAACAATTTGGTCGCGCATTAACATGGGAAGGTGTGGCTTCATTGGTTAAAGAAGCTCATCGTAATGGAGATTCCAATGTTACACAAAGGGAAATTGATTTAACATATGGTTTAAGAGCTAAACAGGTACGTATAAATATATTAATCACCCATATTATTTAATTATTTTCAATTATATTGATGTATATATATGTTGAGATTGTTTTCTTTGCATACATTCGGCCAAGAATAAATATGTTTATCAACTAACGATATTACAATAATTTTTACATGTTTGACATATTGCAGGTGAAACACCACAAGGCTATGTGGTGCAATGGTCATAAATTTTGAATCAAAAGGTTGGATGACACGAAGAAAACTTGTGATTCTGATATAACTGCAGTCTTTCAGGTGACTAATGTTTCATCTAGAAGCGACATACATCCAGAAGTCTTAGAAAATCGATACTACGGGATTTTGGATGATATACTTGAGTGTGATTTTAAGTCCTTTAGATTAATTCTATTCATGTCCTATGGTACAGGCTATGATTGAATGAAAATGATCCTGAGAGAACTGTTATTGAACATGATAATGGATTACCATGGTTAATACAAGGTTGATCGAGCGAGCTGGAAATGATCCCTATGTTCTTCCAAGCCAATGTGAGCAGGTATTTTACTCAGAGGTTCCAAGTGAACCGAGTTGGTCATTTGTTGTTATACATGATCCAAGAGGAAGGCCGGTAAAGTATAATGTGGTGGAAGAAGAAGATACCAGAGAACTAGAAGATGATGTAGATGATGATCAGGATCAACAGTTAGTTGATGATGTCCCTGACGAAGATGTTGAAGAGGAGGAACTAGATCATGATGATGTAGGAGTTAATGTTCATGAAGATGATAACCATGTGGATGATGACATTATCAAAATTGATATCAATGACAATGATGATGATATGACCAATCCTTACAATGGTTAATATGGATTGGATGATACAGACAAAGAGTTGGATGAAGAAGAAGATCAATAACATTGAAATGTATGAGTTATGCAATTTTATTATCTATTTGATATTAATTTCTTGATAGAATTATATTTGACTTATGTGGTTACATAATTAATTCATGATGTTTTTTATTTTTATGCCATTACATAATTAATTTAATGATGTACTTTTTAATGTTTGAAAGGTCAAAAAATTAAAACATTTCAATAGTGATGTTCACAACTTGAAATTAGTGTGTTTTATGTTTCATGTGATCATAAAAGATTAAAAAGTCAGTTACAGAGGTGGTTGTTCAATGGTTGAGGTGTAAAGGCCTTTAAAAGGCATAAAGTGATCATTGTAATGGTTGTTGATGGTTGAGGATTTAAAATACAAGCTCTTGACATTCAAAAATCTATGTTTTTCTTCAAAATTTATGTATTTTTCTTGTTATGCAGCACTATACGATCACATGCAGCCATATTTTGATGTGAAATAAATTCCATGTCATGAAGATATGTGTTAGCTTTGATTTGAATCTGATTTGAGGGCTTAAGGTGTTGATTTGAGTTAGAAAGCTTCATTTCTTTGCATACAGCCCGGTTACCCTATTTTTGAGGGTTTTGTAGTCCAAACATGATATAAAGGGGCTCTTACACTTTTTGTGATTACTGTAGCTTGTGTAAGAGGCCCCATGGATACTGTTGTAATTGTAGGATGCATGAATAGGCGTAGGATGAGAAATAAAGAAGGTATAGCTACTGTCCTCAAAGAGTTTTGTGAAGAAAAGCATGTGAAATGAGAGGTTCAAGCCTAGGTTTCAACAAAATATGCATGGGAGATCTGATTTTATGAATTTTTATCCATGTGAGACCTAATGGGTTGTTTTCTGAACACACTGATATATATATATATATATATATATATATATATATATATATATATATATATATATATGTATATATGTATGTATGTATGTATATATATGTATGTATGTATGTATGTATGTATGTATGTATGTATGTATATGTATTTTTAAATGTAAATGTAAATGCAATTACTGGATGCTCTCCTAGAATAATAAATGCAACATATCATTAAAGAAATCTATATCTATGTATATAAATGTGTATTTCTAAATGCAAGTGTAAATGCAAAGAGCATATGGTTTTTTAGTGTTATAGATACAACATATCCATAAATTAATGTAATTGAAATTCTAAAGTCTTCAAACATATAATATGAAATCGATCAAACTATTAAACTACATGAGAAATAAATCAAAACAAGAAATGCATATGTATGTGTATTTGTAAATGTAAGTGTAAAATAAATAAGAATAATGAAAATTATAAAAGAATACAAGGGGAGACCAGTGCCTTATTGGGTATATAGAGTCTAATGAATATCTGCAAATGTGGATTTCAATAATGGAAATAATTCAAACTGTCAGGCACAAAAATTGTTTACAACTTGTGTAAACGTGCAAGTGAATAATTGACAAACTCTTCTTGAGATAGAATGGAAATTCTAGTTATGTGATTCTTCTTATTAATCCAACTAACACTTCCCAATTGTTGTGATTGATTAAAAGATTTTAATCCCTACTTGAGAGAACCGAATAACTAGATCACACATATATAGCAAATGTACAATGATAAATTGAGTATAAACTTGTTATATCAATTTAAACAATAGAGAAGCATCAGAATGGAGACAATCAAATAACTGCATAAATTTAACAAACAGCTGATACCAAAATCTTAATTTGCAACTGAGATATCTTCATTTACTCCATCAAAATACATGCATCTGAGTCTCTGTATATGAAAGCATTTTGTTGGAAATCTATCTATTGAGTATCTCCTAACGCCTATATTTGTTGCATTACTATGGAATAGATATAAATACATCAAAACTTGGAAGGGACACATCCCTTCACACATGTTTTATTTTACTTAACTAATTAAAACAAGAGATTAGGCTCTATTTAGCCATAGATGAATATTTTATAAATGATCTAGATAATCCTGCCATTCATGAGTATTGACATCTCCTAATGCGTTCTTGGCCGATATTTCCACCTTTATCATCCTTTCGTTGTGCTCGCAGCTCCCGTCCAATGTTGAATCCTTCCCTGTAGCATTTTCCAGAATTCCCTACAACATCAATTCACATTCTTTGATCCACTTGGCTTTCTCTTTCAACTTTTCTCCATCTTCAAATAGTGTAGGCAGTCCCATATTCATAACATCAACCAGCCCCTTTGCATCTTCTCACAGTTAATCCTCATAATAGTCCATGTGTTTCTTTATAATTTGGTTACCCATACCAATGGCCACACTGTCAGGAACATCTCTTTCATTTAATTCTCAGAAATTTTCTTGAATCCTTCCATCAATTCTCTTGTGTTCCTGCCATGTAACATGGTTCTTTGAATATGCTCCCCATAGCTTATTCAACCAAATCGTTAAGTTGGCCTGCCTTTTTCTGATTATTGCAGCGAGTGTATCATATTTACCTTGTGAATATGCAGTTGACTCCTCCCAATGATCTTTTACCTGTGAGCTTTCACCATGTGTTATTAATTTAGGAGGTCCTATTGTGACTCCTAGCATATCCTTCAAATGATCATTTTCTCTCATGATCCTTTCATTATTCATTTTGTAAATTTCCTTTTCTTTTATCAACATTTGTATTTGGGCTTTATTCAGTTTTTCCACATTAATACCAATGTCTGCAGTCGCCACAAGATCTACCTCTCCAACCTTCAGAGTCATGACATGTCCAAATGCTTTCTCAGTATCAATCACCACTGAATTTCTATGAGGTGGATACAAGGCCCATATCATGAGTGATCCTTCATCCGGGTTATATTTAGATCCAGCATATATTTCTGTCACCCCCTTCGGACTAAGCTTGTGTGTGGCATTATTATCCTTTAAGAAGCTATCAAAAACCGATGCAAAATTCAAATCTACCCCTAGAAAGATCATAACTCCAACATCCTCTAACATTTTCCTTCCTTTTTTGGGGGTCATATTAGCCATTTCTCTATCCACAATTAATTTCAAATTATTTACTAGCTACTCCTCATTGCTTGGTGTAATATTATCAACTATCTCCCTTATCTCGCCATTTTACTTATACAAGAAAGATTTGAATTCTGAAGAATTCACAAATTCATTGTCTGCTACAAATGACCTATATGCCATCTGTCTAGTGTCTGTATCTTGGCTCTCTTCAACACTTAGTTCTCTAGGAGGGTAGTTGTAATCTTGAGTTTTTAATCTGGAAATCCTATTGGATAGGTCTCACGGCATATCTTCTCCAATTTCCTCATCTCCAGAAAAAGGGAACCTTGTATCCGACAACCCTTGGTTGTATTCCTCCACCAATCTCTCTGCTTCCCCTGCCTCCAAATTTCTAATCATGTCATCAAACTGATAAGGCACATGATCATATCGTCCAAAGTTTATCCTTTGTTTAGCAGAATTGATATATCCCTCTAGATCAAAACCTTCTCTTGGTGGACCCTTATTCATATTATACTGCATTAATTTGTCAAGGATCAAATCATATCCTTCCTTTGCAAGCACAGTAAAATCACCAAAGCATAGAGTAATAGGCATAAATGCATGTTTTCTGAATGAACCAAAATTCATGAAACTAGAAAAATCCATTTTTCTTACAATTTCCAATATGCAATCCTATCTGAGACTGTTTTTGGAAAAATGAATGGAGAATCCTCAAAACCAAACACCCTTACCATAGTAGCATCTTCCAAGCAATACCAGTCTCCCCAATTGTGATCAATTGGTCCATTAAAGTCCTTAGGTTTGAGGAAGCATTTTATTTCATCAGAAAATGAGTGCGCACAAGGATGACTATAGAATTCATATACTGGCTTTACAAAATATTCTTCAAAATATAGGAAACTGGTATTAGCAAACCTACTATCCCAAATGGTAGTCCACAATTGAATGGGTAACAATTTTCCCTCTTTATCAAACTTTGAAACCTTCAAATTTTTTGGCCAAATCCCTAACTCTTGTCTAAAGTACAATACTAGATGCATTAAAAAAGAATAATGCCTAAGGTGCAGAACAAGAGATTTATTCTTGATTGCCACGAATGCTAAGTCGAGTCCCTTGGAGAAAAATGAAGCATAGTCGAATAAACTAGAATTATGACATTAAATGTCAGCTGCAATTACCATGGGAACAATGGACATATACTCAGGAAATTCCATACCCAACACTTGTCCTACCAAGAAATAGGTATATCTCATATAGGGCTCGAATAAGTCCACATGGAATGGAGGCCCATCGCCATCATCAAGTTGGATAGTTTTACCATCTTGTTTAATTCTATGTAAGGGAAACCTCCAACCATTGTAAGTGGTGTGCATTCTCCAAAACTCCTTTTCCAACTCTTCATTCACAATTTTCTCATTACACCACCCTTCCAACTTAAAAACCACATTTATTGATGCCTCTGATATGTATATGAATGGTTTCCCAGATGGTCCACATATGGCCTTAAGTTTTGAGTTATAGTGGGTGGCCAATAATTTTACCAGCTCTATATTGACAAACACATTAGGGAAAATCATTTTTCCCAAATTTAGACGCCATTGATTACAAACTAGCTCAAAAATATCTCTTCGTTGAAAGTGGAATCTAAAAAATTCATAGCCTCTTATTGGGGTCCAAATATCTCCTATGTGCTTGCACTTGTCGTCCAATTTATCCACTTTTTCCCTTAGTTGCACGGAGTGCCTACCTTTGGACCCAGAGCTAGGGAATTGTTCAATTAAATCCTGATTCAGCTTTCGTTCAACACCCTCCAGCTCAATTCCAAACTCAACTTCCTGCTTCTTACTCTTAGGGTGACTGCTCTCAGTTTGTTTTCTACCTTTCAACTTCCCATAGCTGTTGGCTTCCATATTACTCACTTAAAATTGTAGAAATGAAAAAGTTAAAATTCAGAGGACTTACTGGTTTTGATTGAGTTCTTTCAACTCAAACAATTCTCTGGGCCTTTTTTTGTCTCCTCATTTCCTTCGCTACCAATTCGCAATAATGTTCATTTTGCAAAAAATTTCCTTTATGAAATTACCTGTACTTTTTGGTGCCATTAATGTTTTAACTCCAGGCATGAATGTAACAGATTTTTGAATTCCTTACTGTCACATCAAATGAGCTAGTTGGAAAGACACCTTCAAACTTTGGGAAATCTATACATTAGGCCCCAACCAACATTCACTAAATACTTTGCTGATTGGGCTAACACCCTACACATCTGACTGATGTTAACATTTTTCTGATATACATCGCCAAGAGTCACCCCGACAATCATTTTGGTTCATTTGTTTCTTCATCGGCTTGACTTTTAGTATCGCTAACACATTCAGTGGTTCCTTCGATGTTATAAGTCTCGCCGATAACTTTTCTTTTGGTCTTGAATATGTCGCTAGAACTCTTGTTGATATCCTCTTGTCAGTGTAACTTAGTGGGTCAGGTGAACATTCAAGATTTACACTGATGGCACATGTCTCGCTGATATATTCCCAGTGCTCCTGTCAATGAAAGAAATGATGGTCTCGTCGATGAAACTTCATCGGTGAGACTTAAACGTTTGGGCCAGAATATATTTTTCATGTCGAGATGACTTGTCTTGCTCATAGATTCCCTTCATGGATGAGACCATAAGCCAATCTCCCCAATATGTATTCTTTAGTAATCATATATTTGAACATGAGCGTAGGTGATCTTTGAATTTACCCACTATCACATTAAATGTTTTATCGAAAAGATAATTCAAAATTTGGGTGATCATTTTATTCAGGCTTGACTAATGTTCATCATAATCTATCCATCTGATTCATATAAATATCACCAAGAGTCACCCCGACGACTATCTTGATTTGTTTGTGTCTTCATCGGCAAGACACGGTGTATCGCTAAGACATTAAGTAATTTACCCGATGTTATAAGTCTCCCCGATGATTATTCCTTCAATCTCATGTTGCCAAGGCTCCTTTCGATACAACTCCTTGTGCTTTGATCGGTGAGACAAGAGAGGTTTCTTGCCAATGGAACTTCATCATTGAGACCTCTATGCTCAGTATGACCTTTTCATTTCACTCCGATGGAACTTCTCTTGCCAACGAATCTCTTTATCGGTGAGACTGTGGACCATGTCATCCTAATGTGTATCTTCTTATGTAATCCGATCAGTGTGACATTTCTGTTCTTTTGCCGATATGTTGAAAATGACAATATATTGATTTATGAATCAGAGAGACCTGCACAAATTCTTGCTGATATGGGTTATTTGAATACTATATTTTGGAGGTTTTTCATGATATCAAATGGTCAAGAATGATGTGATCATATGTGACTATGATGGATTATACTCAAGATAAGGTTTTCTTTAGGGAATAAATGAGTGAAAAGTCACTTGTACTTTCCCTTGAAGTATGTTTAATAACTCCAAAATGGGTGTCTAAAACTATCAAGGGTTTCTCTAGTGTTTTGGGAAAGTTTTGAGTTATTGGGCAAAAACTAGGTTTGCACTGTTACAAGGATTCAAGGAGTCAAAGTGTGAAATCTGACTTATGTTCTTTGTCAGGCTTTGAGAGTTGTTTGGATTTTTTAAATTGGTCATTCTAAACTTGTTGGAAGCCTCTTAAAGGCAAGTTGATAGGTTGGTTGAGTTGAACCTAATAAGACTAAATAAGGTAGTTGTTATTGTTGAGGTGGATCACTCCTTTTTGTGAAGGCCATACACTTATGATTGGGTCAAGTGTTCTTTTCTTTAGAAAATTCCTATTTCCTTTTTGATAGGTTATGATTTGATTAGATGGGTTATGAAATTAAATATGATTTGTATTCCAATGTAAAAACTACAAAGAATGGAAACAATTCCTTCAACACATAAACTATTATGTAGTAGTCAATTAAAATGAAAAAGCTTACTCTATTAGTTAGGATACACAACTAAGAAAATGATCTAAAGTGACTTATTTATCCTAGAGGAACTAATTATATAGTATACAAAGAAAACTAACAAACCCACAATTACCCCTATTTTGAAGGAGTTTAGTTTTCTCCCCTTCCTGATCTCGCTAATATTGTCTAATTATTTTAAAGAGACGAAGGGTCATAACACAACTTTATTCAACCTATTAAATAGCTTGGTTAATGAAACTTGAAAAAAGCAACAAAACAATTGCTACATTTGGCATTTCATGTTGAATGAAGAGTGGTGACAATAATTTGCTTATATTTTAATAAAACACTATTTTTATAAGAAGGCTTGACATTAGAAAGATAAGTGTTACTTATAGTTTAATAAAACATTATTATAGTCTTACCAACATATACTATTGTATGCTTGCATGGCTTCTTAGTTAATATATGGGGAGATAGATATAGATGGGGAGAGAAAGAGAGAGAGATAGAGATATATGGGAAGACAAAGAGAGATGGAGATATATGGGAAGAGAAAGGAAGAGAGGTGGAGATAGAGAGTCGATGGATGGGGATAGGGAGGGAGAGATGGTGAGAGATAGAGAGGGGGAGATAGAGAAGGGGAGGGAGAGAAATGGATATAGATAGGTAGAAGAGGAGAGATAGAGAAGAGGGGGAGAGAGGGAGAGATAGGTTGAAGAGGAAAAGAGAGAAGAGAGGGAGATAGATAGGTAGAAAAGGGAGAGAAAGAGAGAGGGAGAGCGATATGTAGAAGAGAGAGAGAGATAGGGGAGAGAGGGAGAGATAGCTCAATATATATAGAGGGAGAGGAGAGACATGAAAAGGGGTGATATAGAGAGATAGAGGGGATGGTGAAAGAGATAGAGAGATCGTGATAGAGGTAGAGAAAGATATGGATAGAAAGAGATAGAGAGAGGTGAGAGGGAGATAAAAGAGAAATAGAGATAGAGATATAGAGTAGGAGAGATGGAGGGAGAGATGGAGTGAATGAGAGAGAAAGGGAGGAGAGGGAAAGATAGCTCAATAGATAGAGGGGGGAAGAGGGAGTGACATAGATAGTGGGAGATATAGAGAGATAGAGAGCAACAAGGAGATATATCAATCACCCTCCCTATATCTCTATCTATTAATCTTATCTCTTTATCTCTCTACCTCTCTCTATCTCTTTGTCTCCCTTTCTATTTGTATGTTTGTCATTATCTCCCTCTCTCTCTATATTTTCTTCCCTATATTTATCTTTGTCTCCTTAAGTGTGCAATGGGTACATTGAAGAGGTCTTAAAGGAGAATTATCATATCTTTAATCAAATGGAAAGCTACCTTGAGCATAAATCCCTAAAGACACATGCCATCCTTGGATTGTTGACATGAAACAACCAATAAAAATTTAGTTTCCCTCTCATATTAATATTATATTAATATATATTACTATTATATTAAATATATATTATATTAATTATATTTTGTATTATATAAAAATATACTTATTATTAATTATTAATTATAATAATTTTATACATATTTAATAATTTTGTTAAATAATATAATATATAATTATAATAAGTTGAATAATTATATTATTTATTATGCAAAATATAGATAATCTATACTTAAACTATATTGTAGAATATTAAAACCTAGCTAAATGGCGCCATAATTTTCAATTTAATTAACACACTCTAAAACCTAATGAAACCAAGTTGTAGCTCGTCAAATGGGAGAATTGAAAGGTCAATACCAGCACTGAGGAAGAGTTTGGAGTAGTGAAAACAAGGTCAATGCCAACACCGAGGAAGAGCTTGGAGTTAAAACAAGGTCAATACCAGTGCCAATGAAGAGTTTGGAGTGAAAACAAGGTCAATATCAGCGCAGAGGAAGAGTTTGGAGGAGTGAAAACAAGGTCAATACCAGCACCAAGGATGAGGTTGAGGGCACTCAGGGAAAATCAATGACCTAGGGACAATGAGTACTGTAAGTTTGGCACCCCCATTCTCTTTAACCTGTAATTTCCATGCCTAGTTTCCAAAGATATTCTCATACATTGGCACCCCCATTCTCGTAAAATGGTATAAGATAAGACAAAAAAAATAAAATAGCTTAGTCTTTCACATTTTTATCGACCAGCCTCAGGTCTTGGAAAAACTCCCATAATCTACCCACATCTTGGTTGAGGTCTAGGATTTCATCACACATAGCCTTCATCGCATGAGTCTAAAGCAATTGTAGACTTAGCCCAAGTATATGCTAGGCTAAGCTAGATCTAATGAATGGAAATAGAGGCATACAATTCTTCTTTAATACCTCCACCACAAACATATGCAAGGAAAGGTCTCCTCCCTTCTTGGTAGTGATAACCTCCTCCACACACAACCCTTAAAAATTATGAATAGAGGAATATAATCTTTGAAGAACTCAAAGTTGATTCTCTCCTACTTGATGCAATTAGTCATTTTATCCTTACAAACATTTATAGTGATTACTAGAGGCACATAGACCAATTCTTCATAATAGAAGAATTTGATCATACTTTTCCAATGATGGCATTATGAGAAAACCATAGGTTAAATGAATAATTCCTAGCTAAGTTCTTTAAATCATGTCCAACCGTATAAGAGAAGATCGTTGCTATGTGTACTTGGATACCATGGAGAAAGGCTCTTTGGGCTCTTTCATCAATCAAGGTATTGTTAAATTTTAATAGCTAAAAGTGAGAATGAAGAATCTTTCCTAGGATGGTGGCCATCCCATTATAGGTCTTAGAGTTGTTAGAGATATTTTTGTTTCGAAGTAGAGATATTTTAAGTTATCAAATCCTACCATCAGACATAATCAAAATGTTGTGGTTTCAAATGACTATGAGCAATATCTTTCACTATTTGAAGATGTTGAAACCTTGTCATAGAGAACTAGAACATTGATGCAACCACTCATCCTACCTTAAAACATACCAAAAGTATCCTAGAAATTATACATAGGAAGATTTAAGATGACTTAAAAAAAAATTATTGCCAAAGCATAAACTTATGATGACTTAACCAGGCCTAGTACACACTCCCTCCCCGTTAACCACTTAGACATATGGAAATAAAATATAAATTTGCTGCTATTTTTAGTCATGTAGGTGTCCAATAAACCACTTGGTGGTGTTTCCCTTCAAGTTTATTTACTTGAATGAAGAGAAAAATTCCTTTGATTACAATTAGAGAATACATTTGAGGCATTGGTTGTGTAACTGGTGGACCATAGTCACATTTAACACTTGTTACAAAGTTTGGGAGTTAAAACGTTAAGTAGATTTGATTTGTGATGGACACATTTGGATGGTAGTAACAATAACTTGCAATCTATCAAGACTTGATTACCTTATAACCTGTGAAATTCTAGCAATGAAATGATAGATTAATCATAATGTCACCTTGGGATCACATCACCATGAAAGAACTTCATCCAACATCCTTATGAGTGCAGGCACCACCAAATAGGTATTTGTCAGATCTGTCTTCCTCGAGCAAGGGAAATTCAAGAAGAGAAGAGGAAAGTGAGACATGTAGTAGGTCTTTAAGAGGGAGATCAACTAGAGGTCAAAAGATTAGAAGAAAATTCCATAAATGCATGGAATTTTTTCTTGCTGAAGGGGGGTCATGTTCTGATGATGATGAGAGCATAGGTGATGTTGAGGTGCCCTTGAGGTACAAACATCTTCAAAAACAATGGGTACCCAAGGAACTTCCTCCAATAAACACTGATTTTTGTGTCAACGAGAGGATATATCGCATAGCACCATCAACATTACATGGTTTGGGCCTATTTTTCATGGACGACATAAAGGTCTATTACAAAAAGGTTATTGAATTGATGGAGTATGCCAGACCCTGTTACAATTACAAATATTGGATACAGTTGGTTTGATATACATGAAGTATGCATCAAGGAATATTGTAGGGTTTATAAACAGTACACGACCTGGGTCAACAAATAAGCAACCCAATTGCATATTTGAGGCATGCGAGGGAAACTGTGTATTCGTATGTGCGATAAAATTAGTAACTGCAGGGGAAGAGTTGCTAATCAATTACAATTTGAATCACTTAGTTACAAACACAGTTACTATGGGGGTGGTAGATACTATGTACCATTTTACCCAACCTCCAATTAATGACTCCAATGTACCATTTTATTCGTATGTTTTTTTTCGTAAGTCTATTGGTTTCATTTTTGTAATGTTTTTTTATATTTAATTTTTGTCACAGTGGGACATTGATCATACGGGGAAGTCTCTGGCCCAGAGCACAAATCGTGAGGTATCTTCAGACGCTTCTACCTAACATGTTTACCTCATTGTAATTGTACAAATTAGATACGAGCAAAATGTTTTTTTTTTCATAAGTTTATTCGGTTAATTTTGATAATGTTTTTAATATTCTTGTTGCAGTCGATTGATTGGGGAAAGGCACCAGTGGTAGACGAGAGCATCCATAGGGAGGTGTAGTCAATATTATGTGATGATGACATCGCTTATTCAACAAACCCTCTCGATATGATAAGGAAGACCCACAAAAAATGCAATCAAGAAATCCTTAAGTTGTTATTCATAGTCTCAAACATATGAGATAAGAGAGAGGGTTAAAATATTGACTGGGAGAGCAAAAAAATTGCAAGTAAGCTGTCATGAGGTCTTTAATTATAACATAAGTTCATTTATGGTTTTATATTTTGTACTCTTTTATGTCATGAACTAAAATATGTGTTGTTTTTATAAGATTTTTTGCATCCTCATGATGCTCCTAGCCATGATTAGGGTACTGCAAGTGCTGCTCGGGGAGTAGGGGTTGGTACAAGTGTCCATCCTGATCTTCCTACGCATACATCACATCATCTAACCCCATCATCCATGCCTATATTGTCGTCTAAAATTTCGGCAACACATACCATGCAGACATCCGTTAGTGCACCCTTTGGAAGTGAACACATGCAAGAACATGCATCAGGACATGCACTTGGGGATGCAGAGGCCACTAGTACTGGTGATGTTTTAGCAGAATTTCCTAGATCTTCCCATATTACTAGTACAGGGACATTTCCAGTCACATTTTTGGTGACCGGGGATTTCGTTCCCATAAAGATAGAGAAGGTCCCAAGTACTTTAAAATGTTTTAATTATTATTATATATAATCCAATTGAAATTTACTTATTGATCACTCTTTTTAGACTATTGATCCCATGATCATTTTGTAGGAATGATGTTTTTAATAAACATCTAAGTGATATTACATTGGAGCTCTTCATGCCCACCATACATACATGGTGGGATGCCCAATATCAATATTTAAAAGATGAGCTCATTAACCATTTAGTTGTGTTGTTCGATGATAAAACATTCAACTGAACCAAGGTCCTTAAGAAAGCTGGTACCTATCTAAAGTATATGAGGGACCAATATAGGTCACATTTAGAGAAGAACAAAAAGTACGAGTGTCCCCCCATGATTTCAGAGAGGGAGTGGAAGGACCTGGTGTCGGATGAAAAGGAGAAGGCTGAAAAGAAAAAAGGAAAGACACCACCAGGCCAAGGAAGGTATGTGATACTATCAACAATGTAATTATATACTAATTTCTCTTTTTTTTTACGTAATTTAATGTATTTAAAACTTTTCATAGGCTACCCGACACATCGAAGGAAACAAAGGAAAGACTAGAAAAACACGAGCAACACAAACTTGGCTCTGGAGGTTATATGAAATTAGCCACACGAATTGTAAGTATCAATAAATGAAATATTGCATCCAAATAATAAATTGCAAACAATTTTGGTTTTATCACACCATAGAAGCAAAATTCATGATCTTACGCAAAAATGCAAGGCTATGAATTCAACAGAGTTCCCACAGAAGAGGCCCTGAAGATTGCCTTCTAGAAAGGCTATGGAGCCATGGCTAAATGCCTAAGAGTCTTGAATGGGCAAACACAATATTCCACTGCTTCCGACACACAAGTAAATAAACTCAATAAAGTTTATTTAAAATTGAATACTTGTGCAATCTATTCAATATTAATTTCCACCATAAAGTAATTACATGCATATTTGTTTTAAACATACAACCAATGATAATACTGCACACGACATTGGAATGCAACCTAGTGAGGGTGGAGCACAACATGCAAATGAAGGTCATGGTGTGCATCCTGGTACTAGATGTATTCATGTGCTATACAAAACACAGTATGTATTAATACAATTAAACATCTTTAATTGCAATTGGTGTATTAATTAATGTAACCTTTTGTGTTTCAACTTTAGAGCATGTAGAGCATGATCAACATGTTGAGCATGATCAGGCTAGAGAAGATCAAGAACATGATGTGGCCCCATCGGGTAAAGAGGACCACTCTAATGTTCTTTTAAACATATTTAATTGCAATTGGTATATTAATTAATGTAACCTTTCATGTTTCAACTTTAGAGCATGTAGAGCGTGATCAACGTGTTGAGCATGATCAGGCTAGAGAAGATCAGGAACACGATGTGGCCCCATTAGGTAATGAGGACCACTCTAATATTCTTTTAAACATATTTAATTTTAATTGGTGTATTAATTAATGTAGCCTTTCGTGTTTCAACTGCAGATCAAGATTTAGAGGGTGTTCAACATGTTGAGCATGAGTCTATAAGAGAAGTTCAGGAACATGATGTGGACCCATCAAGTAAAGAGAACCACTCTAATGTTCTTTTAATTAATGAAATACTTGTAACAATATTAATAATAAAACATATCAATTTAACATTTCTTTGTTATTGTAGCAGACCCCCCTTGCAGCGGCGTCCATGTCGTGAGCACACAACTAGGCGTACATTAAGATCACGAGCAGAGGGCAGAACAACTAAAGGGGGGACAAATGATTTAGAAAACAATACTCCACTTCAGATTTTTTTAGCTTTAAAAAAGAAACAAAACAAAAAAGTGATTGTAATCATATCATTACAACCATATTTTTGATAATATGTAAAAACTAAAAGAATGAATGTTATATGTTAATGAATGAATGTGAATATGTTAATGAATGAATGTTATATGTTAATAAATGAATGTTATATGTTATTAATGGATGAATGAATGATTAATGTTATATGATCAGGTATGGGGAATTGAGAGTGATGTGGGGGGGGAGGGGCCAAATGAGCTTCCACCGTCATGTGGTTGGCCCTGTTAAGTAGAGAATATTAAACTATTCTCAAAACAAAGAGAAGCTCAATAAGGTAATGCACTTTTCAATATAAGAAATGCATCGTTTGAAGCATCAAACCAATATGCAAAGATAAAAGAAAGTGCTAACTTTTCACTGTGGTGGCAAGAAAATGATTCTTTATGCCCTGAATCCATGCTTTGCGTCATAATTTGAAGTTGTTTCCATTCCAATGTTCTGAGTTTAGTTTTTTGTATGGCTTTATATGAATACCACATTGTTTTGTGTGTGGATTTGGTTTCAAAGCTCTGTTTCTTCTATTTTTAGTGGTGACATAACTCTAAAATTTGACTTTTGTGCATAACAGGTTAGTGGAAAAATTGACAGTTCTGAAGGGTTTAGAGGCTCGATTGAGATAGATACATAGATATTTGGATCTTGTTGTTGATGGGAAGATTCCACTTAACCATGAAATTTTGTACCATTTGCGGGTGTGCAAAAATTTCTCTACTTACATTCATTCTTGATCATAAATGTTCTAAATGATATTAATGCTTCAAACTTAAGATTCATTTCATTGTTATAATGATCAAAATGTTATACTTTGCTATGCATTCAAGCATTATCTTTCCCCCTACCCTTTTCTCTCTCCCCCCTCCTTTTAAGAATTTTCTGTCATAAAAGATTCACATTTTTGTCTCATTTACACAAATTTATCTGAAGCTCTAGGAGTGAATAAAGATATGTAAAAGATGATGGATTATGTCTAAACAACAACTTTCCATCTTATAGCTAATTAAATACTTAATATTTGAATAGTTTAGAGCTCGAATAATGCTTGTATATGCATGTGTAGTAATAAGGGAGCCTATGTGAAGATTGAAATTTAAAACATCACTTTGGTATTTTTCCTTAGGCAATGAAATGATATTTTGAGCAATACAAACCTACACACACATTGATATTTTTTGGCATTGCATTGAGGAAATTGTTTTGTCTTATACCTACCCTCGGCTAAACATGGAGGTATATAATATTAGTTTCTGGGTTTTTTCTGTAAGTAGTTAATTTCACAGAGGAAGACTAAAATCTTCTTAATGTCCTATCAGGTGTGAAAGCATATGAATCACTTGTTGAAGGCACCATTTTGTATTCATCCAAAAATTGGTTTGTTCTTCTTCTTTTTTATGTTTCTTGCATGTGTTTTTTTTAGGCTCTAGAGATGTAGCTTAGCTCTTTCCTTTTCACTTTTCATCTATTTTGATGATTACAGTAGTTTTTCCTCATAATTTTTTATGTAGATCTGTTTGTAACCTTATTTTCTACCAATCAATTTGCAAACCAGTCACATATTAAGGACCATTTCACTAACTTGTAGTCATCCATTACTTCATATATTGCAGGTTGTGTCTGTGTGCAAATAAATCCTGATGATTGTGAGAACTTTAATCCTACAAGTGTACCCACTCTTTCTCAAGTAAAAGTCTTACCTTATTTTATAGTACTTTAAATGGTTAATTAAAGGTACTTCTATAGATCTGAGATAGTTGAACCCTGGAGTAAAATATGGTATTAGATGGGTAGTATAATGATAAAAATGAGGTCCATTGAACACAAATTACGAACATAATTTATTGGACTATGAATAGTGTTACAATTATAATTATTTCTCCTTTACCTACCTCTCCATTAATGAAAAAGATAGCAGATATTGGAAGTTCATTACATGTCTCATGTATGTGTTAGTATTTTAATTTTTTTTAAGTTGCTCAAGAGCTTGATTAGGTCAAGGATATGTTCTACAAGCTCTATTCTCTTGACACTACTCGACATTTTCCCTACACATTTTCTCTTCAATCCAAACATTTCTTAACTCCTTCCCTTGTTAGACCTTGGTTGTTCTCAAGTGTAATGCTTTTTCTATGCATCTTGTAGTCTGTATGTATGATCAGTCATCTCTTATGAATCATGGATAACCTGTCATGGAATTGTTGTTGTGATTAGACAATTTCCATTGTGAGAATAATCATTTAATTTGTATGGAAGTAAGTCTTTTTCATATTATTTGACTTGGTATTGTTAACTTGTCTTTGCAGGATTCTCTAGGGGGGAACATCATAATTGTGATGATAGGTAGAGTTGTACAACACCATAAATCATTTGGAATTATCAATATATTTCTTATAGAATACTCTATGCAAGTAAAATGGAATGTGCAATGATAATTGGTCTCAAATTCAAATCTGAATATAAGTACATTACACAAGAAGATGGTATCTATTCTATGATTTAGAGAACCCCAAAATAAGAAAATTAATAGGTTCCATTTATTTACTTGCTCTTAGACACTTGTTTAATCAGCGAGACCCTCAGAATGTCTTACTGATAACCAACAGTGTTCAAAAATCCTAAAGAGGTCAGATCGGTGTGACATTGGATTTGTCTTGTCGATGAAAGTCATCGGCAAGACATGAAATATCAGAGTGAATTTTCTATCTTGTGTTGATGACTGATCTCTCACTAATGGGTTGGCTTCGGTGGTCATCACCAAGAGTCTTTGCGATGACATGGTGTAGGTCTATTTAAAACTCTTGAAGAGGTTAGATCGGTGTGACATTGGATCTATCTTTCCAACGGAAGTCGTCGACAAGACATGTACTATTGGAGTGAGTTTTCTATCCTGTGTTGATGATTTATCTCTCACCGATGGGTTGGCTTTGGTGGTCATCGCCAAGAGTCTCTGCGATGGTACATTTCAATGAATATTTTTATAAAAAAATTGCATTATTTCGTCGTAATTTCGACAAAGGCAACCGACGAATCACCGAAAAGGTCCAACAAAGTTGCTATAGCTACGACAAAGGATTCGTTGTAACTACTTTCCCATTTCATCAAAATAGTGATGAACTTTTGGTGTTGGTTTGACGCTTTGGAAGAGGCATTGCAATTGTGTTTTGGTTATAATTCATCGATGGATACACGAAGTTGTCATCGATATTCCAACGAACAACAGAGCCATTTTATGATTCTGACGACTGACGAATCTAGGTTGTTATTTCGACGTTTAATTCTTCATCGAAATTTTGACAAAAATTATTTTGTTAGTTCGTTGGTTGTCCGACAAATGTTTGTCGAAATACCGACGAACATTTTTCAGAAAATGGAGTCAAATTTAGTAGTGCTGGACAATTGATCAATTGATCGATCATGCTCTAATGATGCTTATATCTTGTTAGGAAACTTGTCTCTCATATCTATTGAGAGGGAAACTCATTGGGGGATTTATTTGCTAATGAGGCTATCAAAATTAGTGATTTTAAGGCATGGGATGAGTACTCCCTCCTTCCGAAGGATGCTAAGGTTTTATTATGAAATGATAGATACGAGTGAGCTCATTTTTTGGATTGATATTACCATTTGTATATGCATGATAGTCACACTCTTTGTGGGTATTCATTTGCTTGTTGTCTCTCAGTAGATCATCTCTTTCTAAGGATTTCTTCTTGTAGTGATTGTGAACATGGGGGTTACCGTAGAAGAATTGAGCCCCATTCATGTGCTAGTTTGAGGAAGAATCATAAAATTTGGAGGATTCTTGAGCATGGTAATTTCACACCTTTCCTGGAAAGGCTCCACGACCATGATCCCAAGGCTAAGGTGGAATTTGTTTCCTATTGGCATAATCATAAGTTATAGGTTAAGGGAATGGTGTTTGAGATTAATGAGGAGTTTATAGCTTCCATTATTGGTTTGTCATTAGTGGGTCACAAATTTTTCAAGGATAAGAAGAGCAATGAGGAGGCCATGGACCAATTATTTAAGGATGATGAATGAAAAAAACTTATCAAGATGTCATCTTGGGGCTACAAATGAATGTCTCTAAAGAAAATTTGGGAAAATATTGTAGAGATCATCATGTGGTATATTACCCTAGAAGGTATGTTTACTGCAATTTTAGGCCACCACTTCACTTTGTTGAACGATTTCAGACATGAGCTTTTCATTTCATTTCCTTTTTTTCTCTTTTCTTCGTTGGAGGTGTCAATGTATGCCCATTTGAAAAATAGGAGGGCGCTAGTTCTGTACAAGGGCCTCATTCTACTTATAATGGAGCATGTGAGATCCCTTATCCCTTCTAAAACTATTAAGGGCAAGGAAAAGGATATCAGTGATGTTTCCGTCTTGACTAGTTCAGATACCAGTGTTGTTGGGGAGGAGGAATGGAATGAGGAGGGCGAGGATGGGTCTTCTTCCCTAGCGGTCATTCCTTCTAAGAAGAGAAAGAAGGGGAACCCCAAGGGGAAATGAGTTGCCAAGAAGATTATTCTTTAGGATTCAGAGTCCCAATCTACTAGCAATGATATGGATGTTGTTTATGGGGGTTCTAGGTCTAAGGATAATGTAGTGTTTAATGGGTAGGATTATGTTGTGGAGGATGGTAAGGAGGAGGGCTTGCAAGATAATTTTGTGGTCAAGGATGCCGAGGAAAGGCCTAGAAGGGCTTCCAAATGTATTGCTAAGTTGAAAAATCAAGTGTTGAATGTTGCTTTGAAGGGTACCATGGACCATTGTAAGGAGAAGGGTTTTGAGGAGAATATTTCTTAAATTGATGACTCCTTGGTTTGAAAGATGCCAAGTGTGGAGCTCTATAGTGGGAAGTTTGTGCATGAGGAGGAGGGGGTTAATATGAGGCTGGAACACTAGAGCCCCTTATGGTAAACCCATTTTTTGAGGATTTCTCATACCTAAATGATGATATCACTTCAATGTTAAAGCTCCTTGACATGGCTTGTGTGGGGGCTACTAGTACTTTCAAGTTGATGAAGTGGACTCAATAGGAATTCAACAAGGTGAATATCAAGATCAAGGGCCTGAAAGAGAATGTGAAAAATATGTCAAAGGTTTCTCCCTCAGATATCGTAATTGATAGAATTGTGGACTTAGAGTGCTCTTTTACTAATTTCAAGTCCTTGTGTGAGCAATGCATCTCTGAAATGGAGGCTAGGATTATGGACACTAATGCGGACATCAAGAAGTTGTTGCATGTAAGCCACATTTTGGTTAAGAACAGTGTTGAATCATTGGAGGTCCTATTTCACAAGATAAGTGAGTTAAGAGAAGATCAACTGTATTTTATTGAGCTGATGGATAAGGACCATGTTTCAGAGGGAAAAGGAAAAAAGGTAGGGAAGGATGAAGCTAAAGGCCCTACTACTAGAGGGAAGGGAAACATGAGGAAATCCTTTGAGGAGGAGAAGAAAGCGCTGATGGACATGGTTGAGCTGCATCAGAACTAGGAACTTGAGGTGGCTAACACCTTAAAGAACATGAAATAGTGTCCCTTTCTATTTTTTCTCTATTATTTTCCTTTTCTTTTGGGCATCTATTTTTTTATTGTTGTTTTGTTTTTATTTTTCTATTGGTTGTTGTTGATGGTTCAATGTTTTTATCTTCAAGCAACATTTTATCTCTTAAGTTGTAAAGGGTTTTGGGTCCCTTCAAAACCTATTTTTCCCATATAACCAAAACAAAAAAAAGTACAAATGTAGGAATCCTTCCCATTTTGGATAGGAATTAAAAAAAGGAATTATAAACATGCATGATGATGTCTTTAAAATATGCTTATGTGTCTCCTTGTCCATTGAAGATAAATATGCCACAATCAAATCAAGTAGATGTCCAATCAATGAAGAAGATGATAAACTAGGACTATGTGGAAACTGATGTTGAACAAGATCCAAAGACAACGATGGTTTGAAAACAATTATTTAATGATTTCCATCAAAGAGGAGAGATGACCCCTCAAATGTGTCCTCCAAATATGAAATGTGATATTTCACAAAAAAGGATGTAATGTTTGATAAATAGGAATCCCAATCAAGAAGATGTTTAGATACTTGTTGTAATGAATCACTAAAAGTTCTCAATGAATCACCAACAACAGATGTATGGTCTTATTGAATAGGAATGATGGGAGCCTCAATCAATGAATCTAGACAAGGAATCATTAAAGGTAAGGTACAAAAACCATCTCTGAAGGAGAAGAATGGGTATCTAAAGAAACCTTACCATACTCATATAAAGATTAAAGTACTCCAACTTTCAAACTTTCAAATAGTATCATATTCATAGGGTATCCATTCTGAAAAATGAAGTGGTACAAGACAACCCAAAATAGGATCATCTAGGAATGGCTGAGTGTATGGATCTCCATATATCTCCCAAATTTTAATCCAAAGAGTATGAGGAAAATCAAAATGAATAATAGCATTCAAAATTTCATCATCAACATGCATAGAAAAAACTCCTAAGACATGATCCCTTTTACAATTCCAAGAAAATCTCTTACTACCAGTACTTGGAGGGGGAACGACACCATAAAAAAGTGGCAACAAATAAAGCCAACATAGATGTTTTATGATGTCATCTCTCCATTTTTTATAGTTTCCCCTTTTCAACATAATCAAAGAAGGATGAAATTAAAACTCCATAAGAAAATATCTTACTATAATAGATCTCCAAAATTAAAAAAACTAAAACTTTCAACAATAATTAGAAACCCCCAAACATGATGTATATTGTAAATGAAGTCTTCCCAAAAAGACATAAACTCTCCAGGAGTTAGGATGTCCAAGTAATTAACCAGAATTAAAATACGACAAAATATAAATAGATAATACTTGACAATGAAACTAGAAAATGTTCATGGGCACAATGATAGAGCTCCTCAATACCTTTCCAATGTCACAAAAAACATGAAAAACGGAGATCCAAGAAAAATGTTATGAGTTCAGAGGTCCAAATGGAAGATCAAACTTCAAACAATAATAAAATATTCCAGGAGTAAAATATGATAACAATACCTACACCAATAAAAATTTCTTAGAACCAACTTTCCAACGATATCTTATTTTTGAAAATCCAATACCTAAGTCAAAATTTATGACGATTTTAAGAAAATTGTCCAATTAACAATTGAGGGGCCAAAATTAAGCCCCCTATGGGTTAGCAGGTGGTCCCCATGCAACCAAAAGCTAGAGGACTAGACTGAGCATTGGAATGATGGTTATTTAACCATAAAACAATCATTCACGATGATCATTTAGCCGTCAAATTTAAGATAGTCACTTGAAATTTTAAAAAATTGTCAAAAAAATCTTCAAAATATGAGTATTTTATATTAAATGGGGGTTTTCCAACCTTCCAGATGTAACAAAAGGGTTGATTTTGGCCCAATGTGCTCTATAAAATCAGCTACCTCTCAGATATGGTAACTACTTCCAAACTTCAAACCCTCATAGATCTAGCAAAATATGTTGGATTTTGATGAAACAAAAGTCAATCTTGACTTTCTCTAACACCCTGGACTCCATGTTAAGCTCAGGTTACCTCCAACATGCTCCAAAATTAACCTTCAATAAAAAATTCAAAGAATAACCCTCCAAAAGTGGTGCTTTTTAAGTTTTTATGATTCCCCAAATCACCATAGGGTACAAGAGAAGAGCATACTCAAATATACTAAAAACCACTAAGATCTCTCATTTGGAAATAGCTCTACCCTTCAATATAAGAATGAATTTGCAAGGCTTAGCTCTGATACCATGTAAGAGCTGAAATTTAGCTCTATCCTAGGATTACTTTCAAAAGCAATTACAACCTTCTACAAGAGAATATCCAAGAATATGAGCTTGCTTGATATTAAGATCTATGAAATATGATGATGAGGTATATTAAAAAGTGTATAATAACCTTGCTTATAGATACAAGATGTGATGTAGTACTAGTATTAAATGACGGTGTCATAATTAAATGACATGAATCAATAGTAAATGACCTTAGGACACTAATATTTAATAAAAGATAAAATAAAAAGATAAAATCTTATCTAAGAATTAAATATGCCTACGATCTAAGTGGACTTAATATCTAAATAAGACCCCATTAAGTAAATAGATAGGAAATTGTAATGGAGAGATTTGTTACTATGATAGGGAAGAGTCGAAAGGGAGTGAATAGATCTCTATTACCTTAGGGAAAAAATCTCAAGTGATGGAAGATGGTTGGGGAGAGTTTATGCAATTTTTTTGGGTTTTATGATTGTTTATGAAAAAATAACTTCAAAAGCTAAGTGAACAAACCTCAAAGGTCTCAGGAGATAGGCAGACAGGCTCTCAACTAGAGGAAGAAAGTGAAAACCAAGGACAACAATGCAACACACTATCATCTTAGTGGCGCATTGACATCTTGTACAGACCAAAGATAGAGTCAACCACCAAAAACACTTAGGGTCTACTAACTGCTCAAAAACTAAAGTCTAACAGTCTAACTAGACTAAACAGAAAGCTAAAATATAGGAAAAGCACAACAACAAGAATACTAAATGAACAAATAAATAAAATATTTAACAAAATGACAAGTAGTGGAAGAAAATGGATGAATTCATTGGTGGTCCAACTATGAAGCCTCTTACAAAGCTCCTCATGAATAGCCTACACACATGGAAATAGTAGAAGTGTTGGGGTTGTTTTTTCAAGGCTTGCCTTGGTCAAACCCCCACTTTGGTGTTTCCACCTCCACAAACAACTAAAGAGACAAAAGGATATAAAGATAGAAAATGAAATGAAAAGATAAGAAAGTATAACATACAAGATAACAATACACTATTCAATAAGAATGACAATTCAATAAAAGGAAACATTACCCTCCCTCCAATGAGCTTGTGAAGCTGAGAGGAAGTGTAATGCATTGAGAGAGCTTGAAACGTAGTGCCACAGAAATGCAAGAGCTTTATGCAAAAAAATTTGAAGAATCAAGAGAGCAAGGAGAGAATGTGAGTTGCAAGAGTGAGTGATTGGTAGAATGAATTGAGAGTGAATGAGTGAGAGGGACAAATATGAGTTCAAATGAAGAATTGTATGCAAGAGGGTTATTTTTGGGTGCACCTATGATTGTAGAGGTGTTACACTTTGTGAGCAATAAAGAGTGTAACGTCCCAATGTCCATAAGATCAAGAATCTTGTTAGGACGTTTGCATGGTGCATGAACATCTATGCAACGTGGAAGAGTCCATGAAAAAAAATCCTCCATTGATAGAAAATGACAAGGTTATGAATGAAAATGAAGGCAAGGAGGAATAAAATTTATATTATCATCTTATTAGGCTAAAGTGAAGGTTGATATAATGTTAAATTACATAAGGGTGTAATTTTACGTTATTACATTTTCCCCCCACTTTAGTGATCATATGTATTTGAACATGTGTGAGATAAAGTAGAAAGATGTTGAAGATAATATACCTAGGACGAAGAGGATTTAGATCTTCAATATGGTATATGCAATGTAGAGAAGCTCAACCAGGACACAAAGAGGACACGGATCTTCAATCCTGCAAAATTGACTGCAATCTCACCATAAACATGTCAGCTGCAGACAAACTTGTTAGGAAAAAAAAGTAAAAAATAGATATGATAAAAATTTCCATAGCCAAGACATGACATAATCTGATTAGATAAAAGAAAACACTAATAGGTATGGCTAGCATGGCTAGAGACCATACAACAAGTAGATAGGTCTATGGCTGCTCCAAACTGTGTTGTAGGAAAATCACAAAAAAGACAAGACACATCTAGTTAGGTTACCCCCAAGCTAGATGATGAGACATAAGATATCGAGGAATCCTTTTGAAACTTTTGAAAATTAAGCATATATGATATCCCCCCTTAAAATGATGTGTTATATGTAGAAGAGTACATATCATTCTAAGGAGAAGAGAAAGACAAGAGATGTGGCAAAAAATACATAGCGATATGTATTTGTGGGATGTTGTCACATGAGGGGCAACACATAGAAATCGTAGCATCACGAAAGAGAAAAGAAAATATGAAGAAATCAAGATCACAAGGGGGTCTGATTATTTGAGATCAAAACTACTCATAGATATAGATAGATGAATATAATACATATATATATATATGAACTATCATCAACCCCCAAATATATCAAAATGGGAAAAAGAGTACATGAAGACAAAGTGAAACTAAAAATTAGGTCAACATGGAAGATTCCTAAATGCCCCAATGCTTTGCATCATTCCTAATGTGAAAGCCTAAAGTTAAGACACATAAAAGAATGATGATACAAGTAGAAGAAGTGTACGATAGAGTTTCTCTCCTATATCCAAGCACCTACAATGGTATCAAGGGTCCTCCCTATTCAAGAGCATGAACATAAATATTCAAGCAAAAGGGAACCCAATCAAACATGCAAAGCTAATCTAAAGATGAAGAAGAAGGTGTTGCTCTGGTCTAACACCTCCCGCAAGTCATCCTACTCCCAATCTAGATCATCATAAGGGGAGGGAAGATGAGCCTATAGGGGGGATAGCTAGGGTGATACCAAGTAACTCACCTATAGCAAGATCTAAGGATGAAGGCCCCTAGATGTCTCCATCACCGAACACCTACTAGATTAGGGTCATTGATCTAGCAAAGATCAAAGATAAAGTCGATATATCCTCCAAAAAATTGAACATGCACTTCTTAGGAGTGGCATGTTGCAACTAGATGGGAAGAGGACAAGAAACCCAAGATTTAGTGTCATCATTAGGAATAGGGTCAATGATAAACTTTAGGGAGGTGGGTGTTGCCTCTGTCATAAGGATGACATAGGCCAAGGAAAAACAAGACTCAAAAGATTAAAAAAAATTCCCATCACTCAAAGCAAGGTCACTCTTTGACTTGAACTTCAATGTAGGATGTGGGATCCTCATAGTTGAAGTGGAAGAGGGAGAAGGAGATGAAGCCACATAGGACACCACCTTTGTGAAAGGAATATCAATAGGTTGCAAAAAAGGAGGAAAATTAGGAAGAGAGGTGATAAGAGGCGGCTCTGCAGAGGGAGAAATGAATTCTTGCACCCTTTTGGGGTGAGGTTCATCATGATCCATTGAAAAATTGAGAAGAATCATGAAGGTGATGGGAGTTGAGGTAGAAAAAGAAGCAGATACAAGAGCAATAGAGACAAAAATAACAAAAGCAAAATTAGAATACTCCTCGCTAGTCTTTTGTGAGGCAACATGCTCCTTAGCCATGGCCTTTCATTAATGCTTAGACTCTCATGCAAGTCGGTTATAGTGGCTATGGGTACTAGAGGATGTAGTTTGAAAAGACCATTATTATTCTATTGAAGAAGTGACCTCCACAACCATTGTCGATGGAAGGGTGGACTCCTAAGGAGGAAGGGTGGAATCCTAAGGAGGAGTGGTAGGAGGAGGCACAAAGATAAAGAGAGAGAGAGACAAGCATCTCAACAATGGGCCCCTTTCCTTTACCTACTTTAGGGGTGGGTGGAGGAACAGGGG
The DNA here is from genome assembly GCA_007258455.2 of Sequoia sempervirens. Classification (NCBI taxonomy): domain Eukaryota; kingdom Viridiplantae; phylum Streptophyta; class Pinopsida; order Cupressales; family Cupressaceae; genus Sequoia; species Sequoia sempervirens. Next base: position 193,605,890 of record VDFB02000002.1, on the reverse strand, counting down.
GAGGCATCAAAGGTTGAGACACAAGAAAAACCTCACAAGAATGCCTCACCTTGCCATAAAGGGTGGGTTGGGGTACCATGGGTAGAACCGAAAGCTGGAAAACTTGAGGCTTCACCTTCCACAATATAGACACTCACCTTCCACAATACAAACAATTTTCCTTTTCCTATGTTGGGAACAATAGAAGGAACAAAAGACACCACCAAAGGTTAGGAAGAAGAAGCAAAAGGTGTAGAAGGAACATAAGACGAGGGGGAAGGCTTCAGGGAAAGAGCTTGATTATCCTTCCCCTTTAGAGGGGCAGAGGATGAAGCATGGTGTTGTGCATGCAAGGAGACCTTCAAGAAGATTGCTTGACTAGATGGAGGAAAACCGCCTTTAGAAATCGAGCCCCCAATCTTATACCTAAAATAAGCTCTATATAAAATGCCCCCTCTAGGAGGCAGAGTCTAATCGAGGTGGGCCAAAAGTGATCGAGGGAGAAGTCCCCATGTGATACCAATGGTTTATACCCAATATCCTAGATAGTATGCATGGTACCCTCGTTGGGAAACTTTAGACATTTATGGAGACTATCCATGGAATGTCTAGTCTCACTCTAAATAGATTGAAATTGAGAATCACTACAAATGGGACTTCTAATACTTTAGGTCCTACTAGGGCTGACAAAGAAATAGAGCCAACAGGAACAACAGACAATCCATGTTTGTGTGAAGCATAGTATGTGATTCCTCATACTTCTCCTTATGTAAATTATTTATAAAGAGAGTCTCTTCCATGATAACATTCACTCGACTCATGGGGTCAACCATAATTCCTATTACAACATTATTGTTTGCACAAGCAAGAATGTACAATGGAGAGGGCGCCTTGTTCAAAGACAGGTCATGTGAGGTGAATGTAATATCAAGAGTTGCATTCACATGATCTTAAAGAGAAATACAAGTAAATTAAACTATGTTCACATACTTAGATGGAGTTGGATCAAAAGAAGAAGGGGTGACAAGGTTGGTAGAATGAGTTGGAAATGGATTTGTGTAGATCTATAGCTAGTTGTTGTTCTTTGCTATAGATTTATTTGAGTTCTTTTTTTTTCCATCAAGCTTGATGGCACCATTATCAATGTGGTTTTGTATCACATGACAAAGATGCACACATCTCTTGGTATCATTACTTGAGACTCAATGATATTGATAGAACTTATGCACATCATACCTATGAGGATATGGCTCAAACAATGGTTTAATCTCTAGGAGAGTTAAATTATTCCATCTTTTGATAGTTTATATAGGGAATTACTATGAGATTTAGATAATTTTGTGAATATTTTTTTTCGACCTGCATAATTTTCCTCAGTGGGAACAAATACCATGTTTGCCACTACTTTTTTATTTCTAGACTCACCAAAGATTGACATAGTTGATAAACCATCCTAACGAGAGGATAAGGAAGAACCCTTGTATCATGCAATCATTTGTTGGTACTCGCGTAGAGCAGTAGATAGATGGGAAAATGATGAATATTTCATCAAAAGGAATTTATCTTGTAGTGTTGGCTGCAAATTTCTGATGAATGTCTTGTACACATTGGAATCAAGCAAGGGATAGGAGATCCTAGAGAAAAGGGCCTAATAATGAGCTATAAAATCAATGATGTTCTCATAAGCCCCCTGCTTACACAAGACAAGGTCAGTAAATGTGACCTTCGGCCTAATGTTGTCTTAGAACTACTAGAGAAACTAATTTACAAGTTGATCGAAGGAGAAGACATAATTATCAGGAAAAGAGCATTAACACTCCAAGGCAACATCCTTAAGAGAACATAGGAATAGTTTTTCTAGAAGTGCATAATGATGAAAGAAATCTATACACATTGTGTTAAAGGACGAGACACGAGTCTATGAGTCCCCTTGACCATTTTACTTCTCAAACTTAAGGATTTCCATCCCTTATGGTATGGGAGTGTTTAGGATATTGAAAGATAAGGGACTGCGACAATAATAGGGTTGAAACATAGGCTGAGAAGATGAGCTAACCAAGTTTGCTAGCTAAGACAACATTTGTCTCATGTTTTACAAGAAAGCATTAAGTACTGGGTTTGTGGATGAAGTGTGACTAGAAAAACCACCTGTAGAGGCGCTGACACCAACACCAACAAATGCACTAGCACCTGTGCCAAAACTAGCACCAACACAAGAACCAAAGGTGGAGACATTATAAGTCATAGATGTAAAACCTTGAAAAACCTACAAAGACTTGATTCACCGTAACCATAGGGATTTTCTCATGTGTGGTGATGGTGTTAGAAGTATTGATGGAGGGACCCATGTCAACCATGCAATTAGACACTCCAAGTATTGGGATATTGGACTATTAGCTAGAGATTTTTAATATAACATCTTGGGTATTATACAAGATGAATGTGTAAGATGGGACATGGTTTTCCACAATATTCACAATTCCATGAAGAAGCTATAAGCCCCTTTGATATTTCATTAATAAATTCTTTAGACTATCAATAAGGGGAGCGGCTTGAGCATAAGAATCTTCTCTCACCAAGAATCCTGCAAGCTCTTTGAGCCTCAATTCAAAAGACTGAACCTGCTCCACAAGAACCCTAAGAGTGGCTTCCTCCTCTAAGGAAGTGGAAGAGTTTGAGGGAGAGGCTAGAGGGGTATGGGTCACAACTTCATTACAAGGCAGGGAGAATTTGACTAGAGGTCTTGTAGAGTACTCTTGAAAATTTGACCTGAATAGGGAGGACTAAACCTTCTAGACCCCATATCCATGTTTTCATAGTCTGTACATGTAAAACTGACCTAACACCTATCATACACCCTAAAAAACATTGAACAACATCGAACAATATCCCACAACATCCTGTAATGTCTCGGAACATCTTGAAATCAACGCTTAATGTGTTGAAACATCTTGGAATCAACTTGTAACATCTCGGAACATCTCAGAATCAACCCATAATGTCTTGGAACATCTTGGAATCAATCCATAATGTCTTCAAACATCTCATAATCAACCTGAAATGTCTCGAAACATGTTGAAATCAACCCGTAATGTCTTAAAACATCTCAGAGTCAAATTAGAACGTCTCAAAACATCTTGGAACATCTCTAGAACATCTCGAAACAACTCAGAATCAACTTAGAATGTCTCGAAACATCTTAAAATCAACCCAGAACGTCTCAGAACATCTTGAAACATTTCTAGAACATCTCAAAACACCTCGGAATCATCCTACAACATCAACATCATTATTGATGTTTCTAGTTTATGGTTTAATTTTTGTAGAATTTATGGTCTATTTGTTGAAGTTTTCATGGACCTTGATGTTTGAATGTTGATGTTTCCTCAAAACCATAGACATTGCGCCTAATTTTATTTCTACAAATATTTAATGACATTGACATATTATATGGACTATTTGTGTTAATTCTACATGTGGATTAATGAATGTTCTTTAAGATAGTTACATATATGTGATTATTGTGCGTACTAATATTTCCATGTAGATATGATTAGAGGCCTATGAAATGGAGGAAGACTCTGATAGCTGGTCATTCGCTGTAACAGTCAACAAGGTGGCCATTCAAAGGTCAATGGAGGGAAGACTCTCGATGATGGGAGATTCCTCATTTAAATCAAAGTTGTAACCACCTTGTAAATGGTCTTTATTGTTGTTGAGCAAATATAGGCATTATTGTTGTGCTAAATCTATGTTAAGGCAACATGCTTGACCAGATTCTGCATATGTGTAACCGCCTCTCCACTTTTCATGCTTTCCCTAAAGTGGTTTCCTCCTAATCTATTGGACTTGACTGCCTTGCTAGGTGATTAGTTAGTAGCTTCTTTTCCTATAAATAAGACCCAGCTGCTCCTTCTGAAGAGGTTGCTTAATCTAATGATATACTCGCATTCTTAGATTGTTAGAAATATAGTCATGATGCTCTATTGTACTTGTGTTTTCCCATGAATGAAATGAGTTTATAAGTTTGTGCATCGAAGTTTACATTAGTTTTAGAGGATACTCATCCAAGGGGTCCCACTTGGTGAGCATTTTTTCCTTTAGTTTAGTTTAGTTTAGTTATAATTTTCTATTCAATAATTAGTTAAGAATCTGGCACTGACTATTCCTGCAGCCACTAGAATTCCATTATGTGACTGTTACTGTAGCCAAAGTAGACAGAGTAGTTTCTTGTTTGTGTGCTCAAATTTTCATTTTTGTCATACATTTTAGCTTAGTATAGTTGTTGGTTTTTGTTCAGCATTTATGTTATTCCTTTCCAAGCAATTTACTTTCAGCATTGTGTCTTTCTTAGTTGTAGAATGAAAATGGCTACTTTGGATCCTTAGTGCACATATTGTGCTAACCTATTTCAAGTTCACGTCCCTGGGTTGATAAGTTAAATGCACCTTCATGATGATTGAAATGGCTATTCGATTTAGATGTCCAATCTTTGAATCACAATTACAAGGGCTCAATTGTTAAATCATTGTTGGATTTCAACATTTTTGGTGTTGTTGTCAGGGATGGTGTCAAACTAGGGAGTTCTTTGGAGTCATTGATAGTTTTTCTTGTTGTAGTATTTCTGAAAGTTTTTTCTTAGTAGACCCCTCATTTAGGAAAGTAATGATCCACTATTCTTTTTCCAATTATTTGTGTGAGTTGGCTGATAGTGAGTTGAGACCGCATGCATAGAGAAAGGAGGAGAGATCCTCATGGGAGATTCCTTCCTAACAATCCTGATCCATTCCAGCTAGTTGAATATCATAACCTACCAAGAGAAATAGAAGAAGAAGAAGAAGAAGATCCACACCCCTTTTTTGATGCATTTCCTGATCTGACTAGCTCTTAAGTTTCCTCTGAAGATCAAAATCTGATTGAGAACCCCTTTGCTTTGGAACTACATCAAGTAGGTATGGGTGATGCAAATAGAAACAAACCTAACCAACCAGATTTTCCTTTCCCCATTGCTCATCAGAATGAAGTAGACAACCTCAAAAATATCCTTCCTTCAGTCCTTCATAAGTTATATGGATTTGTCACATAAGATCCTGATACCTTCTTATTTGAGTTTGGCATACTCTACAGGAGTTATGACTATACCATTGATTCCCATAGGCTCAAGATATTTCCTACCACTCTAAAAGAAGTTGCATTAAGATGGTTCATGAGCCTAGGAAGAAATACTATGGAGACATGGGATGACATGAAAAAATTCCTTGAGAAATACAAGGAGTATTGTAGGGGCAATGACATGAGAGGAGATGACATTTTTAGGATGCAACAAAGGAAGATGAGAGCCTGGAGGATTACATTGCAAGGTTTTTGTTTTGCCTATAGAAATATCCACACCATACACTCAATGAAGACTCACAAAAGCTACTTTTCCTGAGAGGAATTAATGACACTTGTACTGATGCCTTGGACTTGATGGGAGGAGGATATATCTCCCAAGTACCTTGGGAGGATATCAAGAGGATATGTAAAAACTACTCTAGGAAAGCTTCAAAGAAAGGGAGAGCTTACAAATCGTCTATGGGTAAGTCATCTACCAGTGGATTTTCAAGAATGGAGATTACTCATTTGTTGGAAGACTTCAATAAAGAAATTATAAGCAATCTAGTTACTTAGCTGGATACACTTCAGGCCAAGAAGAAACAAGAGGAGGCAGAGACAATGTTGGCAAAATATTGCCCTCGTTGCAAACAAAAGGACTATAGATGCAAGATGATAGCTAATATTGATAGCAAGCAAATTGCACCTGAGTTCAATCCAATCCAGGTTGAAGAAGATCAAGTCTACTATGTTGCACAAAGGAGGCCATGGGCGCCAAGACAAGGTATGCCACAGATCCACTATCTTTTGTTGGGCCATGTTTCAATTCTTATTCATCGGGTAACCAATGGAAACCCCAATATCCATCCAACTATGGAGGATATCCACCATAGCCTTGGAGTAACCCTCCAAATACCTAGCCTAATCACCAAAACTCTCCACCCCTATGGTAGCAACCTCAGGGGAATTGGCAGCCACCCCCACGAATTTGGCAGCAAACAAATCAATGGAGGGGAGGACAACAATGGCCAAACTAGACAAATAGCTACATGCAACCACCTTCTTATCCCCAACAACCTTCTATAATGCCTCCTCCTACTAATCCAAGCTCAAATCCACCTAAACCTACTTAGCTACCAGCTCATCCCACACCTAACCCAAATAACAAACCACAACAACAGCCAGTATGCTCTATTGATTCAAATCAATTCCCTGCATATGTTGAGTGTGAGTGACATCCACTTGCATTCAAGAACTACTTTACCAGCCCCTTCCACACTCATTATTATTGAGCTCCCTGTGGAAGAGGAAGATGAACTTCTGAATGAACCCATTTAGCCAAGTGCACCTAAATATCCTGAACCAGTCCCAGTCAAGCAAACTAAACAAGAACCACCATTTCCTCAGAGATTGGAAGTTGCTAAGAAAAAGGAATAAAGGGAGGACACAACCTTTGACATCTTGGATCAACTAAAGCATATATGTGTCCAAATACCTCTATTTCAAGCCATAAAATATGTTCCAATCTATGGCAAGGAAATTAAGGAAGCATGCCTTAAGAAGCCAGGCAGAAAGAAGAAAGACCCCACTACAGTTCATGTGGTGGGATAACTAGCTAACATCATGCTTGGGAAAGTGACTATTCCCAAATATAATGACCCAAGGAGTCATGTGGTAGGAGTTGTTATAAATGGGATCCAAATAAAGAATGCTCTAATTAACTTGAGAGCAGCAATAAATGTAATGACCAAGGATATCCTACAACAACTAAATGTTGCAAGCATGAGACCTTCTCCTACTGTCCTGCAGCTTGTTGATACTGTTAAACTTGATGGTGTAGTAGAGGACCTTGTGGTAACTTTGGACTCATGGGAGTACCCAATAGATTTCATGATTCTTTCTCCTAAAGGCACACTCGGCGAGTACCCTATCATTCTAGGAAGACCATGGTTAGCAACAACAAATGCATATATTGGATGTAGTACAAGAGACACGAACATTTCTAATGGAAAGAGTTCCAAAAAGCTTGTTCTCTACCCTCCTGCTCAGCCATCCCATGATCTGGATAATTCTGTATGGCCACATGTTGGTGAAGAGGCCGAGGAAGTTAATTTTGTAGCGTAGTTTATGATGTTAGGCAGAAGCTCCTTCATGTAGCTTCAAGATGAAGATGAAGTATTGGCTAACATCATTCAGAATCATTGTGAAGTGGAGGAAGCATCCTCTTCTCATTTTGTTGCTCCAGTCAAGACACTTTTTTCTGCTCTTCCTACAGTCGCTCTTCCTACAAACACTCTTCCTATAGCCAAACTTCCTACAGCAACAAGTATGTCTCATACATTGCTGCTGCATGAACTCAAACTACCAAGCATTAGTGAAGCAGCTATGATAGAGATAACTACACAAGTGCAAGTGGCAGAAGGAAAACATTTTCACATCAACAACAAATTGAATGAAGAACAACAATTTTCATTGACAACCTTACTAAAGACCCACCAGCATGCATTTGTGTGGGAATATCATGATATGAAGGGATTGGACCCTAAGCTTTGCACTCATAGAATTTACATAAAAGATGATTGAACCCCAGTTAGACATCCACAAAGAAGAATTAACCCTGCACTAAGAGAAATTGTAAAAGGAGAACTACAGAAATTGCGAGATGCAGGATTTATCTACCCCATCTCAGATAGTCAGTGGGTGTCTCCATTGGTGATTGTGCCCAAAAAGGGAGGGAAGTGGTGAGTTTGTGTTGATTATAGGGAACTCAATGCTGCCACCAAAAAGGACCATTTTCCCTTATCCTTCATAGATCAAGTTTTGGAATCACTTGTAGGAAAATAATACTTTTCTTTTCTAGATGGCTTTAGTGGCTATAACCAGATCCAAATTGCACCAAAGGACTAGGAGAATACCACCTTTACCTATCCATGGGGAACCTATGCCTACTTGGTACTTCCATTTGGCTTATGCAATGCACCTGCAACTTTTTAGAGGGCAGTCATTAGCATATTTTCAGATATTTCCCATGATTGCATGGAAATTTATATGGATGAATTCACCACCTATGGTATTGATTTCAATGAAACATTGGAGAATCTCAGGAGATTCTTACAAAGATATGAAAGTCACAATCTATCTCTAAATAGTGAAAACTGTTTCATGATGATGTAGGAAGGTGTAGTTCTTGGCCACTACATCTCTCACAAAGGACTTCAAGTAGACCCTGCAAAGATTGAGGTGATCACCAATCTGCCTATCCCTGCAAAACAAAAAGATGTTAGGAGCTTCTTGGGACATGCAAGCTACTATAGGTGGTTCATCAAGGATTTCAACAAAATAGCAGCACCATTGTCCCTTCTCACCAAAGATGCTAAATTTCAATGGATAGAAGATTATGACAAAGCATTTTTTTATTTGAAGGAAGCTTTAACTCATGCCCCTATACTCAAATGACCTAATTGGAAGCTTCCTTTTCACATCCATATATATGCATCAGACTATGCTATAGGAGCCATCTTAGGACAGAAAGAAGGAGTTGTTGAAAATGTTATTTATTTTGTTAGTAGAAACTTGCAAGGAGTTTAATTCAATTATATAGTGATAGAAAAAAAAATGTTGGCAGTAATCTATGCCCTCAACAAATTTAGGCACTATATAACAGGCTATCAAATATTTATGCACATAGATCATGCAGCCATTTGGTATCTGATGAATAAACCTCTGATCTCAAGTAGGCTTGCAAGATGGCTATTGCTGATGTAGGAGTTTGACATAACCATTGTAGATAAACTAGGGAAGGCCAATGTTGTTGTAGATTTTCTTTCAAGGCTAACTACATCAGAAGATAATCACATCATAGATGACTCTTTCCTTGATGAGAACTTATTTTCCATCAGTGTGCAAACACCCTAGTATGCTGACATAGCTAAATATTTGGTCACAAGGAGAGTTCCTCCCCACTTCTCTCCAAAAGAGAGAAGGGTGCTCATTGAAATATCATTTCCTTTTTCATGGATTGGAGGATGTTTGTTTTACACTAGGCTAGACCATGTCATAAGGAGATGTGTGAGAGAAGATGGGACATATGATATTTAACATGCATGCCACAACGAACCATGTGGAGTAAATTTTGCAGCCAAGAGGATAGTGATGAAGATTCTAAATACAGGATATTACTAGCCAACACTCCACAAGGATGCAGGGAGATATACGAGAAAGTGTGATAGATGCCAGAGGATGGGAAGGCCAACCAAATCTAATGAGATGCCACTTTTCCCTCAAGTAGTAATCACTCCCTTTGACAAGTGGGAATTGGATTTTGTAGGACCCATTAACCCTTCATCCAATGGTAAGTCTTATATCTTGGTATGCACTGATTATGTAACCAAGTGGGTAGAAGTTAAGGCCATGAAGCATGCAAGGGATAATAAGGTTGCTGAATTTCTTTATGAGGAGTTTTTCACAAGGTATGGAGTTCCAAGAGAGATAGTGACTAATTAGGGGGCACAATTCACATCAACCCTTGTTGTTGCATTGGTCAATGAGTACAACATAAGACACAAGAAGTCCAATCCTTATCACCCTCAGGCCAATGGCCAAGTTGAGGTGACCAATCAGAAGATTGAAGCCATTCTAACCAAAACAGTGGCTATTCATAAAAAGGATTGGAAAAATAGGCTGCCAGAAGTTGTTTGGGCCTATAGGACAACCTAGAAAACAACTACAGACTTCACTCCTTTTGAGTTTTTGTATGGAAAGATAGCTATGATTCCCATTGAATTTGAACATAATACTCTTAGGGTTGTAGTAGACTTGGGATGGATATCTCTAAAGCACAAAGAGAAAGAACCATGCAGCTGAATGCTTTGGATGAGATGAGGAGAGAAGCCTTGCATCACACAGAGGTAGTGCAGAATCAGATAATCAAGTGGCATGGAAAATTTATCAAGGACAAGAAATACCAACCAGGAGATTGGGCCCTACTCTATGATTCAAGGTATCAAGATAATGCAGGAAAATTGCAAACGAGGTGGCTAGGAACATATGAGGTTGTTGAAGTCTTCTCCAATGGTGTTGTTCAACTCACTACCATTGACCCTGTCATATTCAAGTTGCTTGTCAATGGTCATCGCCTTAGATTGTATCACAAGCCAACTTCCAAAGAGGGGTTCCTACAGCAATTCACTCAGCATGCAACACTTGAGCTTCCTGCAACTGAGGGAAATGGACCTAGTGTCTCTCTTAGCTAACTAAGGTATGTACCTTGCCATAATAAAGATTTCCACTTTTGTGGGAGTTCACTTCTTCACCCATCCACCCATTTTCCCATCCATCTCCACCTTACTATCTCTTCCATCACTTCACTTCATTCCACTTCACCTCATTCCACTTCATTTTCATTAATTGCTCAACTTATTTCTTAAAACGTGATCGGTACTTTCTCCACAATATTTGCAATGAATATTCTACGAATCCAAGTATGTGCGCATTAATTGCTATATCTTAATTGTCTTTAGTGCATTCATTTAATTTTTGTGAATTAATATGGATGTTCACAATAGCATGTCATTATTCCCTGTCCCTGTCAAATCATCATTACCAGCTTGCATGTGAGGACACATGCTCAAATTTAGGTTGGGGGGGGGAAAATATGTGAGTAATTTTCCCACGTGTCAGTGCTTGCTAGTCTACATCAATAAAATTTAAATCGATCCAATTTGAATTCTAAATGAAATGACGGCTCGTATGTGTGAGGTGACACCAATCGCCGCCGCCATTTTTCTCTGTCATAACCGCCTTGATTTTATAGTACACACAACAATTCTAAACTTATGGAAATAGATACAAAGGAGGGAGTAGGAATGGAAAGAGGAGAAACACAAGTTGAAGAAGGAAATTCAAAAGAGATATGAAGTGATTGAGGATAAGAATGAGGAAATTGTTGCTTTAAAGGAAAAAGTGGACAATATTGTAGCCTTGGTATTGCAGATTTTAGAATGCAGGACCCCTCCAAGGGTCTATGCCCTACATTTGAAGGAGAAATATCTTTCTTTTAAGCTAGCAAGGGTTGTCTCAGGTTTGAACCCTTCCATTGAGACTCCTATTGAATTTTTCAATGCTTATCGGATTGCTTCCCCTAAGATGAAGAATTTTTTATGTGAATTCTATTTGCATAATTATGTTGTAACTCAAGACCATGATTGGAATTCATTGTTGGATGATGGGGTTGTCCAATTAAGGGAATTTATGTCCTGGGTACAAAATGAGATCAGTTGGGGACAACAATACGAGGCTTATAGGCAAATGGAATCCAACATCCCTCTGCCCATTAGGGTTGATTCAAGAAACCCAAGGGACATTTACATGGATTGGCACATAATTCTTTTTAGACCTAGCTATGGTAATAGGATCATGCCTTGGATAGAAGCAGTTTATAGTGAATATGAGGTGGTGGAAAAAGAAAAAGAGGAAACTGTGAATGGATACTTGTCACAAAGATGGAACAACCTAACTAATGAGCTAAAACAAGTTGAGCCCCACTCTATACAGAACTATGCTGTAGCACTTAAAAGAATTGACAGATACAGATTGGAAGAACAAAGGGACAATTTTGGCTTCCACTGACTTTTCAACCACACATCCTAATGTGGCCATTACCAAATTTTAGGTATTACCACTATGATATTGTTGTAGAGAGACAAAGATGGAACAAATTAGATAGACAACAAGGGTTTTTTTGGGATCCTAATTCATGCACAAAAAGCACTGATGTAGGACAGTTGGCAGTTGCAAATTTTGGGGCATTGACTAAGTAGAAGAACAACCCTTCCCCTGTTGGAGGACCAACAAAACCTTAGGTTGGGGGGAGTGATGAGTCTAGTTTATGGTTTAATTTTGGTAGAATTTATGATCTATTTGCTGAAGTTGTCATGGACCTTGATGTTTGAATGTTGATATTTCCTCAAAACCATAGAAATTGGGCCTAATTTTATTTCTACAAATCTTCAATGACATTGACATGTATTATGGACTATCTGTGTTAATTCTACATGTGGATTAATGAATGTTATTTAAGATAGTTACAAATATGTGATTATTGTGTGTACTAATATTGCCATGCAAATATGATTAGAGGCTTGTGAAATGGAGGAAGACTCTAATAGCTGGTCATTCACCGTAACGGTCAACAAGGTGGACATTCAAAGGTAAATAGAGGGAAGACTCTCCATGGTGGGAGATTCCTCATTTAAATCAAAGTTGTAACCACCTTGTAAATGGTCTTTATTGTTTTTGAGCGAATATAGACATTATTGTTGTGCTAAATCTATGTTAAGGCAGCATGCTTGACTAGATTTTGCGCATGCATAACCACCTCTCCACTTTTTATGCTTTCCCTAAAGTGGCATCCTCCTAATCTGTTGGAGTTGAGTGCCTTGATAGGTGATTAGTTAGTATCTTTTTTTCCTATAAATAAGACCCAACTGCTCCTTCTCAGGAGGTTGCTTAATATAATGATGTACTCGCATTCTTAGATTTTTAACAATATAGTCACGATGCTCTATTGTACTTGTGTTTTCCCATGAATGAAATGAGTTTATAAGTTTGTGCATCTAAGTTTACATTAGTTTTAGAGGATACTCATCCAAGGGGGCCCACTTGGTGAGCATTTCGTCTTTTAGTTTAATTACTATTTTTTGTTTAGTAATTTGCTAAGAATCTGACACTGACTGTTCCTGAAGCCACTAGAATTTCATTCTGTGACTATTCCTGCAGCCAAATTAGACAGAGTAGTTTCATGTTTGTTTGCTCATATTTTCATTTATGTCATACATTTCAGCTTAGTATAGTTGTTGGTTGATGATCAACATTTATGTTAAGTTAAATGCACCTTCATGATGATTGAAATGGCTATTCAGTTTAGATGTCCAATCTCTAAATCATAGCTATAAGGGCTTAGTTGGTAAATCATTGTTGGAGGCCAACAATTATCAACAACTATTACTACATTTTCACATTAGCAACATCCAAAACCCTAATTTCCTCTATTAATTGAATAATACAACATTATTTAATTACTTCACTTTCTCATCATTCTTGACAAATTAAATATTTTTTATTTATTTAATAAAGTACATAAACCCTAATTCCACTATTAATTGAATAATACGACATTATTTAATTAATTCACTTTTTCACCATTTTGACAAATTAAATAAATTACATTTATTTAATAAAGTCCTAAACTAATCTTATTTCATCATGATTGATTAAATAATGACCAATTATTTAATTGTGTCACTAATTCACCTTATTCCTCTAAATTAATTGAATTATTAAATCATAATAATTTAATTAACACACTTTCCCTCCAAAATTTGAATAAACAAATCAAACTATTAAAATCAGTTATCAAAAATCAAATCAAACTAATGCAACTCTATTTGCAAAATTCAAACTTGATTTGCACATTCAACTCCAAAAAGGAATTAATTAATTAAATCAATTAATTCATATTCCTCACCCACTTTCTGATTGAGAAAATCATGAGTTGCTGACTGAGCAATCTAATTTTCTAACTCAACCATCTAATTTGGTAACTCAACCATCAATTTCCTAACTAAAACCTGACTAATCAATCAAATCCTGACTAGCCAATCTATTCATCAATTACACAAATTGTGAAATCAACTTTGCACAATCTTCTCATGTCTAAATCGTCTCAACACTTTTCAACCATTGATCTTGTTCCAACATTGTTGAATCCTGATCATTGATTCAAAATATCATTCCTATATAACAAACCTCTCTCCTCACAAATAAGGATTATAGAATCAACATACCTTATGCAATGAAGTGCTGTCACAATCACCATTGATAGAGCTTCAACCTTTTTTTGATCAACATCAAGCAATCATTCATCAAGATTTTCACGAACTATAGAGGCTTCGTGGTGATAAGAACAATCCAACATCAAGTGAATATACTCCACTACAATATGGTAACACTTTGTTTTTTTTTTGCATTCATTTGGTAATCATAGATTTCCTAAAAGTGTTTTCAATAGCTTAGTTTCATTTCGTATGTGTAGGATTAGATCTTAGATTAATGTGTTTGATCTTAGCTTAGATTTTTTATTTCAATCACATTATTATCTTGTTTTTGTCTAATGATTTCCCCCCTCACACATTTTGGCATGCCTGATGGGACCCTTGTCCCATACACTAAGGTTCATTTGAGTTTTTTTTTAAGTTACAGGTCCCAGAAATGCACTTGAAGAAGTTTTCATTCACTACCCATAAAACCTCTGCACTTGACTATCAAGAAAAATGAGTAGTTGCAACAAGAACTATGCACTTTCCATGGGAATTGTGCACTTGCAACAAGATTAGCACTTTTGCTCCAAAAAAATTGCATTTTCTTTTGACAGTGGTAGCATCTGCTCACATATTTGAGCATTTTTTTTTATAGGGCGCTTTTGCATTTTTTTCTGAGCATTTTCTCTAAGAACTGAGCAATTTCTTTGACAGACAAGTCCACGGATCCTGCACTATTGTAATGATTTTTTCCACTAAATTTTTCTTTTTTTTTAAGTGTAAACAGGTATTAATGAATTCGGATGTAGGATTTACATGACTCTAACTTGTTTTTTGTAGGGAAGACGATCGGTTCAAGGTTTATAGATCCACAAATATTTTTTTGTTAACTTGGGAAAAATTTGAATTTGTTGCTTTAAAAATGAACAACACAAAATCACATTTGGTTTTGGTGTTGATAAAAATGAACCAATTTTGAAAGCTTTCTTAAAGTTAGGAACATCTAAATTTTGTGCTCTAAAAATGAACGACACAAACTCACATTTGGTTTTGGTATTCTTAAAATTGAACAACTTTTGAGCTTTCTCAAAATAGGAAAATTTATTTTGGTGCTCTAAAAAGAACAAGACAAACATTTGTTTTGGTGCTATTAAAATTGAACCAATTTTTAATCTTCTTACATTAGGAACTCTTATTTTGGTAATTATAAAAAGAACAAAAAACCACTTCAATTTGGGCTCTAAAAATGAACACATTTCATGTTTCATAATTAGGAACTTTAATTTTGGTGAATAAAAAGAACACAAAATAGTTTATATTTTGTTGACACACACTCGATTCACTTGTTTTTGACCAAAGTTAGAACCAGGCCTAATTTCTTAGAAACACTTCAATTTTGGGGCTTAAAAATGAACAAACTATTCTTGTTGTTTTTACACCATTGCTACCTTAACTGCTTGATGTCCTGAACACTTCGTATTGGTGCAAAAATAAAAATAAAAAGTTGTTTATATTATTCACATATTTTTTGGGGATAACATCGCTCGATGTGTTTAAAATGAATCAATTTTCTATGAAGTGTATGTCGTGTATTCATTGATTGGAAAGCTAAATGTTTGTTTTCTCCCCTCACACCTTTTGGCAATCTTGGTTGAGCAAAAACATTTTGATCTTCGCACCTTTCTTTTCAAGCATACCTGGTGCAACCATAGAAGGAGGGTCCTCAAAGAGAAAAATACAGACTATGTAGCAAGAGTCACACAATAGAAGCAACACAAAAATTGGAGGAAAATGTAGATTCAAACATTATTATTATCAACAATCTTGGTTACAATCGGCTAGCAACATACGGGCTTACAGATTTGACTCATAGGCCTAAGATAACATGTTCAAAAATACAACATTCCTATATGCTCCTTAATGTGAGCTAAAATCTAACATCCCAATCCAATATTCATCTAACTACCTTCCTAATGATCTATTATAATGATTTATATCACATCTTGAGATCTAGAATCATCTGCATTGGCCAAGGATTATTACAATCTCCAATGAAAGAAAATGTAGCGTGTGCATGAACAGGTCAGCCTCAAATTTGAATTACTCCTCAATGAATGCATATGATGAAGTGTGGACCTATAATCAAGGTTAGGGACAATCCATGGAACAATTAGAATCACACCGTCAAGATCCGCAAGTTACGGGAAAGATCCACAGGTGATCAAACTAGCCATTAGTTTAGAAAATTATTTCGATGTTGGTTCAAGAAACTGCCACAAAATTCGAACATGATAACTTGCCGGAAAATTATCCAATCACGCTCAAATCTTGGAATAAGGAAAATGAACATTTCCATGATGAAAATCTAGATCCACAAGGTCTGGTGAGTAAATATGACAAATCTGTTAACTCGAACTAAACAAGAACAAAAATTGAAAGAAAATATTTTTGGTTGATGCAAGATTGCCAAGAACCAAGGATGCTCCTACATCAGACATCTGGGGTTATTTGAAAAGTGATTCCCTCACTTAGCTGGGGCTAAAGGAAAACTATTATGATCTACCTTAGCCTCAGGAATGCAAGATGAATCCTCCACTAGTATGCCTTTCCACTTTACAAGATATTCTTTGTACTGTCTTCCACGAGTTTTTCTCCCATCTCTGATATCGAAAATCTCTTCAATCTCATCTAACTATTGTTTAGGAAGCTGATCCTCCAATTTTTCTTTACTTTCCTAACTAAATTCAGCTTCATGGTACTGATGTAAATCTGCAATGTTGAATATAGGTGATATACCCATGTCGTTCGGTAACTCCACTTCATATGCATTTCCTGAATCAAATTTCGTCAAAATATTACAAGGTCCAAACTTCCTCATCTTGATCTTATTGTAGGTTCCAAATGGAAATCTTTCCTTCCTCAAATACACCATCACTTCATCTCCAACTTCAAACTCCTTATGTCTCCTCTTTCCATTTGTTCACTCCTTATACTTCTGGTTCATATCCTCCAATTGCTCCTTCACTTGAGTATGCACTTTCTTCATGTGTTATGCAAATTCTTCTGCTTCTGTACTCCTTTTATCTTCCATACTGATGTCTCTCAACTCTAATATACCTCTAGGATGAACTCCAGTAGCAATCTCAAAAGGTGTCCTTTTGGTACTCCTATTCATTGAATTATTGTAAGCAAACTCTGCTTGTGAAAGGACTAAATCCCAACGTTTGGTCTTCTCTCTAACCAAACGTCTCAGTAAATTCCCCAAACTCTTGTTTACTACCTTTGTCTATCCATCGGTCTATGGGTGAAAAGTAGAACTTAACTTCAAATCTATCTTTAGCTTCTTCCAAAGTGTCCTCCAAAAGTAACCAACAAACTTTATATCTTTGTCTGAAATAATACTCCTAGGTAATCCATGTAATCTGACTGCTTTGAAAAACAAGTCTACTACATGTACTGCATTTTTCATCTTCTTACAAGGTATGAAATGTGTCATCTTAGAAAACCTATCCACTACCAAAAATATAGAATCATAACCTCTTTGTGTCTTTGGAAAACCAAGTATGAAATCCATGTTGATATCTTCCCAAGGTCTCTCTAGAATTTTCAAAGGCTTATACAACCCAACATTCTGACTACTCCCTTTTGCAACTTGAAAAACTTTGCAACTCTGCACAAATTTCCTAACATCCTTATGAATTTGTGGCCAAAAGTAGTGCTCACTTACCAATGCTACTATCTTATCAATTCCAAAGTTTCCTAACAATCCTCCACTATGTTTTTCTTTCACCAAGTTATCCCTCATTAAACTCTGGGGTATACACAATTGATTTCCTCTAAACAACATATCATCTTGAATGAAATAATCCAACCACTAACTCCTATCCTCCAAAACTAGTTATATACAAGCTCTCCAAGGTTATGCAAAATCTAGGTCTTCCTCATACAAGTTCTTCAATTCATCAGAGCCTAATACCTCCACTCTCATCTCTATCATTAAATTCCTTCTCCTACTCAAAGCATCAGTAACTCTATTTGAATTTCCACTCCTATGTTTTAAAACAAAATTATAACTCTACAAGAATTCTACCCGTCTCATGTGTCTCTGATTCAACTTACCTTGACTATTCAAATATTGCAAAGCCTAATGATCCATATAAACACAACCTCCTTAGGCAACAAGTAATGTCTCCACTTCTTCAAGGCTTTAACTATGGCATAAAAATCATGATCATACATTGAATATCATCTCCTAGCATCATTCAATTTCTCATTGAAATAAGCTACCGGTCTTCCTTCTTGACTCAATACTACTCCAATTGCATTTCCACTTGCATCACATTCTACTTGAAATACCTTATTGAAATTTGGTAAAGCCAACATAGGTTGCTCAATCACTTTCTATTTCAACAACTCAAAACTTTGATCTACTCTAGACGTCCACCTAAAATCCTTCTTATCTCCTCTCATTGCTTTTGTCATAGGACTGAAAATAGAACTAAAATTTCTTATGAACTTCCAGTAGAAACTAGCAAATCCATGAAATGATCTTACCTCTCCAAGACTATCTGGTGTAGGCCACTCCAAAATTGCTCTTACCTTCTCAAGATCCATCTTCAATCCATCCATAGATATCACAAATCCTAGATATACCAATTCTTCCTTCATGAAACTATACTTCTTAATGTTTATCAACAACTGCTCTTCCTTCAACCTCTGCAAAACTTGTCTTATATGCAACAAATGTTCTTCTCTAGTCTTACTGAAAATAAAGATGTCATCCAAATAAAAAATCACAAACTTACCCACAAATTTCTTCAATACCTCATTCATGAGCCTCATGAAAGTACTCGGTGCATTTGTTAGTCCAAAAGGCATCACTAACCACTCATACAATCCTTCATTTGTCTTGAATGTTGTCTTCCACTCATCCCCTTCTCTGATTCTGATATGATGATATCCACTCTTCAAATCTATCTTTGTAAAGTATCTAGCTCCACTCAAACAATCTATAATGTCATCCATCTGGGGCAAAGAAAATCTATATTTCACCATGATCTTGTTTATGGATCTAGAGTCTATACACATCCTCCATTCTCCATCCTTCTTAGGTTCTAGCAGAACAGGTACTACACAAGGACTTAAGCTTTCCCTAATCAAACCCTCCCTCAACAATTCTTGCACTTTTCTATTCAACTCCCCATTCTCTATAGGTGTCATCCGGTGTGTTGCTTTATTAGGAAAACTAGCTCCAGGAATCAGATCCATGCAATGACTAATACTCCTCATAGGTGGTAATCCATCAAGTATATTATCTAAAATGATCTCTTCATATTCTATCAACAACTCCTTTATCTCTTCTTGTTGTTCTACTACATCCTTCAAGTCTTTAGCCTTCTTAGGAACCAAGGCATAGCACATATTCTCATGTCTCAATCCATCCAGAAATATCCTTCCATCAACTAAACAAATTCTAGCATTCATAAAAACCTCAACTTTAGGAACATCTTCCAATGGCAACAAAGTCTACTTCATCCCATTAGCAACAATAGTATATGTATTCTTCTTTCCATCATGAATAGTGTATCTATCATACTACCAAGGCCTTCCCAAAAAAACATGGCATACATCCATAGGCATGATATCACACAAAACTTCACCATGATAATTTCCTATCTTCAATTTCACCAAACATTGTTCACTTACCATAATCTTATGCTCATCTTGAATCCATGCTATCTAATAGGGCTTCGGGTGTCTCAGTCTTTCCAACTTCAATTTGGTCATCATTTCTTCATAAACCAGGTTCTCAGAACTCCCACTGTCAACAATCACTTTGCAACATTTACAAACTACCTTGCATCTAGTATGAAACAAATTATTTCTCTACAACAGTTCCTGATCCATCTCATTTTGACACAACACTCTTCTATTCACCAACACTTCTCCATCTTCTAGTTTATTTGGTGATCTGACATGATATTCCTCAACAAAGGTTGTTCTTCTATTGTTTTCGGTCTTTCTACTTGTCTCTCCCTGATTACATTCAAATGATATGTGTCCTTCTCCACCATATTTAAAGCAAGGTCCCTTAAATACTCTTTTCTCTTGTCCTCTATCATCTTTTCTATAACCCTCATTCTGGTAACCACCATATCCTCCTCTACGGTAAGAATTTCCAACACCTCTACGGTACGAATCATCATTCTTATTGACTTCCTTGTCTTTATTCTAATCTACAAAATTTCCTCTTCCTCCTCCAGTAAAAATTCTTCCTCTCTAAAATCTTCCACCTCTTCCTCTTTGTCTCTGCTCATGTCTTTTATTCAACTTCTCTTCTACTTTCTGGGAACATTGATATGCCTCCACACTCTACAACTTGATTAAAATAATCTCATCATGTATAGACGACCTCAATCCATTCACATATCTAGCTACTTGCTCAATCTCATCCTCTGAATGTCCAGATCTAATATTCAACTTGTAGAACTCCTAAATTTACTCTGTCACACTTGATTCCTTCAGGCATAAACTTGGTCTTCAACTTATTCACCATCTGATCCCATGATCTTATCTTTTCTTTTCCTCTTCTTTGTCTATCTATCTGCAAATTTTCCCACCAAAGGGATGCATGTCCTTTCAACTTTGTACAAGCAAATTTACTTTCTTATCTTCAGCAGTGCCTTCAAAATCAAAATTTGTTCTCCATCTCTATTATCCAATCAAGCAATTCTTTTGAATCCAACTTACCATTAGAATCTGGTGGATTGAAATGTGGTTTTGTGTTTTCTCTAGTTAGGGCTCTTATGAACCTCTCTTCACCCTGATCCAAGCCAAGTTGATCTTCTCTTCCACTTTCTTCATGTACTTCTACCTCTTCATCACTCGCATCATCAATTGGTCGACCTCTCCTTTGGGTTGTTTAAACTGCATCTAATCCGGAAATAATTCCTCTCAATATCTCAATTAAAGTTGGGTCTACATTTCTGTGCGCTCCATTTCCTCTAATATTTATTCTTCCCACCATCTTTACACAAGTCCTCTATAGCTGCAGGTCGAATCCTCAATTTTCCACCCCACAACAAATCTTCAACAGGACTCCATGAATTCGAGCAATCTCTCATGGATCAAATCTCGCTCTAATACCAATTTGGTGTATCCATAGAAGGAGGGTCCTCAAAGAGAACAATCTAGACCATGTAGCAAGACTCACACAATAGAAGCAACACAGAAATTGGAGGCAAATGCAGATTCAAACATTCTTATTATCAAAAATATTGGTTACAATCGATCGGCAACATCTGGGCTTACAAATCTAACTCACAAGCCTAAGATAACATGTTCAAAAATACAACATTCTTATATGCTCCTTAATGCAAGATGAAATATAACATCCCAATCCAATATTTGTCTAACTACCTTCCTAATGATCTATTACAATGATTTATATCACATCTTGAGATCTAGAATCATCTGCGTCGGCCAAGGATTATTACAATCTCCAATGAAAGAAAATGTAGCGTGTGCATGAAATGGGTAGCCTCAAATTTGAATTACTCCTTGGTGAATGCAAAGGATGAAGTGTGGACCTATAATAAAGGTTAGGGACATTCAATGGAACAATTAGAATCACATCGTCAAGATCTACAAGTTACGGGAAAGATCCACAGGTGATCAAACTAGCCATTAGTTTAGAAAATTATTCTAGTGTCAGTTCAAGAAACTGCCACAAAATCCAAACACGATAACTTTCTGAAAAAGATCCAATCGCGCTCAAATCTTGCAATAAGGAAAATGAACATGTCCACGATGAAAATGTAGATCCATAGGGTTTGGTGAGAAAATATGACGAATCCACCAACTTGAACTAAACAGGAACTGAACAAGAACAAAAACTGAAAGAAAATATTTTTGGTTGATGCAAGATTGCCAAGAACCAAGGATGCTCCTACCTCAATACCTTTTTAGAGGGCCTGCTTACTTGAGGAAACTCCCACGTCAGACAACTCGTAGGAAACCCAAGTGGTACTTTCATTGTGGACTGCTATATAAATCTTTTGTGAGTGTGAGGAAAGTTCATCACTCATCGGGTGTTATTGTCCTATGTGATGTGTAAAAACCTATAAGGGTTGGGAGTGTTCTTAATTGAACAAAATGTCGCATGGGTAGGTTCCCAAAAATAATATCCCCAGAACATGACTAAGAGCCAATTGTTTTAGAATCAACCCTATTATCCAAAATGTTCTTTGAAAGTGGTGCATTGGAATTTACTTCTGAGAAGTTACTTGTCAGGTCCGACAATAGGCATGTGCCATAAGTTGCATATAAAATCATCTCTTTAGAGCATGAGGCAGACCCGCCTAAAAGGATGGTTTCTCTCCACTAGGTTTGTAAATGTTTGTTGATGTTAAACTTTCCCAAATTACATTTCAAAACAATCCAAAACATCAAATTGAGTGCTTGATTTAAAGAGAAAGAACACATCAAAACAAACACTAAACATGATGGTCAAACCACAAACCCTTTGACTTGGTTTATGCTTTTGAGAGACGCACCTTATTTGCACTCCTTGGAGGATTTCCTTCAAGGTTTCTGGATATTCAGGATTTTGTTTCAAGTTACATCAAATCTAAGTAAACATTAGGGAACTATGGCTTGGGTGTTGTGAATTCACAACTTAAGTTATGGATATTCAAGTCACACAAAGTCCATGCTTTTGGAGTCATTCCAGTTTTGTTCTATCATTTTCCATAATCCAAAACACATGGAGACCATTTTTCATAAAACCTAAGCAATTGCATCAATTCCAGTACAGATACCACAATTTCTAAGCAATAGCAAAAATTTCAGTGCATTCGTTTACTATCCCAAAAAATCCACTGACAAAAATCAATTGCTTGTGGAATAAAATGAGCACTTATTGCAAGATCCACGCACTTGCTTTATTTCCTTGCATTTTATTTTAAGAAAACAACACACTTGCTACTAATATCCTTGCATTTTCTAAACAAAAGCTCACTTTTTCCTAAACATTCCTAGCATTTGACCAAAACACACCAAGGTTACAATTGTCATTCTAGCTCATAGTCTTGAACATCTTGCTAAAACTTCGGGAAAACAAACCAAGGTTATAGGGTCATTGTTCAAACAAAACAAGTGGAAAACCATATAAGTCTCACATCCATCATTCCCATCCTATTTATTGAAGATCAAAATCAAACAAACCATTAGGGTCATTCCTTCACTCAAACGTCTATGATATCAACAATTACTTGGGACTCATAGATAGTACAAGTAATATTTCCCTCAACATATCCTCTAGACAAGGAAGTGGAATATCGACCCTAGTTCTTCAGCATTTTGATTTCCAAAAAGTAGCCACATTCCAAAAACAACACTCAAACCTTAAGGTCTTGAGCTTCACAACAACCACCCCAAAACACCATCACACCTTATGACCATTCGGCGACCTACTACTCTAGTTCAATAACCAAACCTTGTAGCACCAATATTTCAACCAAGTAACACATACATTGAAGGTGCGCAAACTGACATCATAAGCAGCTTGAGAACCTTCATATTTGAGTAGAACAAAACACCCCACCAATTTCTCACTATATCAATCATCTTAGACAAAGAGGAAGAGAAAGCAGGCATTGCAGCTAGAAGACCCATGTTACCACCACCCGTGTGGCAATAAATATCCTCTTTCCTCCATGATCTCACGCAAAGTAAGGATCCCTAAAGTAAAGTCTACAGGTTGTCATTTTCGACTTAGACATCTTAGTCCAAAAGATCTCAATAAACACCTTTAGGCACTTCACAAAACCAAAACTAGGTTGGTATACAATTTCTACAAACGTGCCTCAAGGCATAATCCAAACTTGTATTCCTTATACTACCACCAGAATCCAGGTCTTTTCCAACAGTTCCAATATCTTACATAATCATGATCTTAAACTTCCCTAAATGATCTATCACAAAATCAAAATCCATAGAGGAAGATCTACATCTCACCATCTTAGACGTAGAAACCGTAATTCCAAGTTTAGTAGGAATTTTCCCATAATACTTTACTACAATCGCCATCTCTTATTAAGAAACTATTACTCTCAAGCTAGGAGGAACCGAATAGGTTCACATACCCACATCTATCCACTCATTTAGGACAACATTTGGATCTTTAGGATTGGATAAAACTAGAGAGTTCAAACATTGCACAACTTTCCCACAAGGGACTCGAGTTTTTTATGATAAACAAAAGATCACAACACAAAAAGAGAATGGAAGTAAGCAAGAACAACACTAGCATCCCACCAGCCAATAACATGAATGATGAAAGTAACCCATGGGGCTATAGGCCAAGTGACCTTGAGACATCCTAGAAGAGGCCCATGTATAGACACCTTTAGTGTGGAAGAACTAAACCGCAAACAAAAGGAGGTGGAACAATACAACCAAGACCTAAACAGAGTAATTATAGAGGAGGTTGATACTGATGAAGAGATAAATGAGGATGAACTATTTTAACATTCTAACAACCCCAAGGTTCTCAAACTAATGGACAAGTTATTTAGAAAGGACCCAAACTCCTATTTCTTCAAGTTAGCACAAAGTGGTGTTAAATTACCAATGGACTTCAATGTAGAGGCTCTCAAGGATCCCAATCTTATTCCCTTAGGGGATAACTCAATGGTGATACAAATAACCAAACCGCTAGAGATGCAAAACATGCCACCCATGTTCTCACAAAATGATGATCAACCTAAAGAGAACCCCTCGTTCAGAAAACCAACTCAGATTGAACAAGTAGTAGTGGCACAACTATATCAAGGAGGGCCATCCCATTATCAACAAAAAAAAAAATCCACCTCCTGGAAAATATATACCTCAAAACACTTCAACTGTCGACCCTTCCTAGAACAATCAATACTATCAACAGGGTGGAACACAATGCTCCTCTATGAAAAATCAATACTATCACCAGAATGGAACACAAGGCCCCCCTCTAAACAATCAATACTATCAACAGGGTGGAACACAGGGTCCCCCTCCAAAAAATTAGTACCACCAACAAGGTGGACCATAGGGTCCCCTTTTGAACCAACAATACCAATAGAAAGGTGTGTCATAGAGCACCCTTCTTTAGTTGTCCCATCAACAAGGTGTCCCACTAATGCATCAATAGGGTAACCTTCATTTTATTCCTTCTTAGTAGCAAGGTGTGCCACAAAGCACCCTTCTTTAGTCATCCCATCAACAAGGTGTCCTGCTAATGCATCAATAGGGTAACCTTATATTTTAGTCCTTCCCAGCAACAAGGTGTGCCATAGAGCACCCTTCTTTACTCATCCCATCAACAAGGTGTCCCGCTAACGCACCAACAAGGTAACATTCATTTTAGTCCTTCCTAGCAACAAGGTCTGCCACAGAGCACTCTTCTTCAATTGCCACATCAACAAGGTGTCCTGCTAACGCATAAATAGGGTAACCTTCAATTTAGTCATTCCCAATAGTGAGGTAGGCCACAAGGTACTCCTCCCAATTCATCCTATCAACAAGGTGTCCCACTAATGCATCAATAGGGTAACCTTTAGTACACTCCATCTCAGGAACAAGGAGCTAACCCTCCTTACACCCAGCAAGGACTTAATCCACTTTATGTCTAGAATAGTTACCAAGGTCCTATACCATCACAATACCCAATATATGACCAAAACATGATGGGACAGAAAGGCTATTATATGCAGAACTCACAAACAAATGTGCCAAAAACATATATAGAAATGAAACTAGAGGCTATCACACAATAGGTAGTAGGCATGCAAGATGGAAAACAAAATAAAACCTATACCATCCAAAAAATATTCCCATTCCCATTTGATCAATCTATCATTACAATACCCTTTCCCAAGAATTTTGAGATACCCTAGTTTGATAACAAATATAAAGGGAGAGGGGACCCAATAGAGCATATACACAATTTCTCTGTATCATGCATGGAAGTATGACACAATGACTCATACCTCATGAGGCTATTCCCACATAGCCTTATAGGCCATGCTATAGAGTGGTTCACTCGTTTGACATTGGCATTCAAAACCTTCAATGAACTGTCTAACAAATTTATAAGTCACTTCTCCTTCAACATCGAACAAGATGTCACCATCACAATATTATCCAAAATCAAATAGAATCAAGGAGATTCCTTTACCTCGAACCTACAACAATGGAGACAAAAGACTAGTAGATGTAAGTGGCCCATTCCTGACAAGGAGTTGGTGGACATATTCATTACTAATGTCTTACCTAAAATCAATTATCAACTCACATGTTATGTCCAACATACTTTGAGAAAACCATCAAGAAGGGATTAAATATTGAGAGAGCCCTCATTGCTAGGGGATCCCTCAAAATGAATAGATCAAAACATAATCCCTACAATTCAAATAAAAAACCTAAATTCTGGGCTAAGAACAAAAATGTTAAAAATGATGGAGTAGTTGACACAAGAGCACTATGGAATGCACTAAACGTGCCTCAAAGCAAACCATGAGTAGCACAAACAAGTTATGGTCCCAACAACACACAAAGCAACCAAATAACCTATCCCAAGAACAATCAAGTTGTAAACCAATAGAGAAATCAGGGAGGACAACAAAAGTAGTATGACCAACCAAGGAGGCAGTTCACGGTACTAGGAGAATCTATTGAGACAGTCATATGGAAGCTCATACAACAGAACCTAATCAAGCCTAATGATCACCCAAATTATGAGGATCCTAACTTTAAAAAACTATGGTACAATGAAAATGACTTATGTGAATTTCACAAGATCAAAGGACACACCATGAACAATTGCATGAGACTCAAGCACCTCATCCAAGACTTGATAGACAAAGGGGAGGTAGATGTCAAACATCATCTTGTGAATAAGGATTTATAAATATACAACAACCTAATCCCAAACCACCAGAAAAGGAATGACAAGGGAAAAGACCACAGTTACCATAATGCCAAATGTACCTATAGGGACATGGTTTTAGGAACTCTATCCCAAGCTGATGAAAATAGGGAAAACGTAGTAACCATGCGAGGGGGAGACAACTATAATGTAACTACCCATCAAGGGAGAGTTACAATACAAGGAGCCCCTCCTAAACCCATAATCAAGTCATCCAATGACTATAGCATTGTAGAACAGCTAAAGAAAACCCCCACTTTAATCTTGATCCTGGGGTTGCTAAAACTATCACCGGCACATAAGGAAATACTTGGAAAGGCATTAGAAGTGTCAATCCCTAACGACCTCGATCCTAATCAGTTCCAATCCGTGGTTGGAAAGATCATAGCAAGTAATCATTTAATCTTTTCAGAGAAATATCTACCCTAAAGAACATTCCACAACCAAGCCCTCTACATAGAGGTTGGTGTTCATAAAACCATGTTTAAACAAGTACTGATAGATAATGGTGCAGGTTTAAACATTTGTACCTCAAAGTTTGTCAAATAGTTGGGGTATTCTGATGACATGATAGAAAAAGGAAAAAGTATCACCATAAGGGCCTACGATGACCTTGAAAGAAATTTTGAAGGAACAGTCAGGCTACCTATACAGATAGGACCGATCCTCACAAAAACATTTCAAGTGCTTGATTTAGAATTATTGGATAACCTTCTCCTTGGATGCCCTTGGATCCACACATTACAATGGTACCATCCACTTGTCATCAATGCCTAAAGTTTCCTCATGAAGGAAAAGAGGTAACGCTATATGTCGACCCTGAGCCTTTCCACTTCTGTGCAAAGCTAAAGGAAAAATATAATAAAATCCAATGCATTCCTAGCAATGATATAGCCTTCCAATCATTCTCATATGCCGACCCTTCAATTGTACCATCAACTTCAACCAAAAACACACCAAGTGAGCAACCAAAAATGGAATCCAAGATTCAAGTATTGACAAGGGAAATGGAAACTATCATTTTAGCCAACCATTCTGCATTGGTATGCTTCCACCAACACCCAAAATATATGGAGGGCCGAAAGAGATCAAACATGCTTAGAAGGTACAAATGATAGCTAAACCCATGATTTTCACCAAGTGGGGGGACATGCAAGATGAAGAAGTCTTCCAAGAGGATTTTTCATCTATGATCTACAAAGAAGATGCAAAGGAGATAGAAAAGCAAAAAAATATTGATCCTAATAGTAGAGGTTATTGAATGGTGAAACACATGGGATATCAAGGAACTGGTGGCTTGGAGCTGCACAAACAAGGTCGATGGGAGCCTTTAATGGTGGAACAAAGACAAAAACATATGGGACTAGGTTATAAGCCAAAAGAAGTGGCTACTCCAGAGGCCAAATGAACCTCTTATAAGAAAAAGGAAACTTCGGCTAACATTGAGGCATTGGATATCTACCATATAATAGAAAATGACTTACCTATAGAAGACCTATTTGACAACTTTCACATTGATAGGTTACCTCTCCAAACCATTAAGACCATTCCCAACATCTACTATCATTCTAGAACTGATTCTAACAAATACGAGTGGGATTCCCCTTCCTTCGTCACTAGATATGATTCCCCTACTTCTAGCAATGATGACTTAGATACCCAATGGGAGAAAGACACCAGATCCTTATTATCCCTTTCACCCACCTCCATAATATTTTTAGACCAAAATGATAGCCTCCCACTCTGTTACCCACAACTCATAGATTGGGATGAAGAACAACATACACCTATTCTGGATGAATTCTAGAATAATGAGGCAATTGTGGAGTTCATGGGACTTCAAATAGATATACCAACAGGTGATCACAAAGAAGGGTTCATAATGGAGCTTGAACAAGAGGCATACTTTAGTGGAGAGATTGAATATTCCAATAACAAAAGTGAAAGAAATAAAATAAGAATGAGATCCCCTAGAGAAAACCACGTTGTGGCTCTATTGGATCTGGAAAAGAAGAAAATAAAGGATGAATCCAAAGGTGAAAACCTCCCAAAGGCACCGAAGGATGGAGGGTTCAATCTCCCCATATCAGAATATCAAGAGAGATCCACACTCTTAGTAGAAGAAGTAGAAGCCATAAATGTTGGAACATCATAAGACCTAAAGATAACATACTAGGCGGCATCACTTGATCTTGAAGAGAAGGAAAAATTCACAGCTTTCATCAATGAGAGAAAGGTAAACTTTTCTTGGACCTATGTTGACATGCCTGGACTAGATCTGGCATTAGTGGTACATCATTTAGCTGTAGTTCCTGGAGAAAATCCTATCAAGTAAAAACTTAGAAAAATGCATCCTCAGATAGCATTATTGGTAAAGGTAGAGCTAAAGAAACTATTAGATGTGGATTTCATCAGACCCATTGACTATCCATAATGGATATCCAATCTAGTACTAGTATCAAAGCCTAATGGGGGCATCAAAATATGCACAAATTTCAAGGACCTAAACAAGGCTTGTCCAAAGGATGACTTCCCATTGCCAAGCATTGACTTGATTTTGGATCTAATAGCAAGGCATGAGATGCTATCCTTAATGGATGGTTTTTCCAAATACAACCAGATAAAGATATCTCCTGATGACCAACACAAAACAACATTTACTTGTGCTTGGGAAACCTTCTACTAGAATGTAATTCCATTTGGCCTAAAGAATGCAAGAGCAACGTATCAAAGATAAATGACGACCATATTCCATGATATGCTTCACACCATCATGGAGGACTATGTGGACGACATTCTAGCAAAGTCAGTTAAAAGGATAGATCACTTGACAAACCTAGAAAAGGTGTTTGATCGACTTGAACAGTACAATCTGAGGCTCAACCCTAAGAAATATGTGTTCAGAGTAACATCCAATGAACTGCTAGGGTACATAGTATCAAGAAGGGAGGTTGAGGTAGATCCTGCAAAGGTAAAATCTATTCTAGAGATGCCTCCAAAAAAAACATTGAAACAACTAAGGAGTTTACAAGGAAAGTTGCAATCCATTAGGAAATTTATCCCACAACTGGCAGAAAAATGTCACCCTTTTACTCATCGCCTCCACAAGGATGTCACCTTCAACTAGGATGGAAGATGTGACCAAGCATTTCAGCAGGCCAAGGAATACTTACTCCTCCTATGCTCATGCCACCTATTCCAAAAAAGGGAATGATATTATATGTGTCTACTACACAAGAAACATTGGGAGCTCTCCTAGACCAACTAGATGATGACAATAAAGAATGGGAAATCTACTACATCAACAGAACACTAGTGGGCTATGAACTAAACTACCCACCCATAGAAAGAGCATGTATCTCAGTTGTATTTTCCACACAAAAGTTGAGGCACTACATCCTGAATAGAAAATTCAAGCTGATTTCCAAGGTAGACCCACTCAAGTACCTACTAGCAAAACCAGCACTAACAAGCCGAATCGCCAAATAGGTGATGATCTTGAGTGAATTTGACATGGAGTATGTGGATAGAAGAGCTATCAAGGGACAAATCATAGCGAACCAACTAGCCGAAGCACCCATAGACGATTTCAAACCTCTTGTGATGGACTTTCTAGATGAGAGTATCTTGATGACAGAATAGACAGTCCATTGGACTCTCTACTTCGATGGATCACACACTCAGCATATCTCTAGAGCAGGTGTTTTGTTTCATACACCATAGGGAGATAGTATACCCAAGGCTTATAGGATTTCTTTCCCTTGCACAAACAACATCTCAGAATATGAAGCTTTGATCACAAGGCTAAAAATGGCTATTGAATGGAGAATAAAGGAGCTACATATCTTTGAAGACTCTTAGATAGTGATCAGACGAATGAATGATGAGTACCAAACCAAAGATTGAAAATTGATGCCATATAAAAGGATGGTAGAAAGCTTCAAGGATTACTTTGTCAATATAACTTTTAAGCAAGTTCCACAGATCAATAATAGAGTTTTTGATGCAATGGCAACAATAGGCTCACTTCTTCATATTCCACAAAATGTGCCTAAGTACGAGTTCCTCATAGAACAACTGCTTGTGCCTATATTCGACATCTCAGAATCAAAATTCATATGTGTTGTTGTTGGTCCTAACTCCCCATGGTACCAAGATACTTTTGACTATATCCAGCATGGTATCATACAACCTAACCTAATGACCACCCAAAAGAAAACCTTCACCCATAGAACTTCCAGTTTTACCATCCTAGGAGATACCTTATACCGTCATAGTCTACATGGTATGTTACTCAAGCGCCTTAACGTAGAAGAAGCAAAAATGACCTTACAAGAGGTACACAAAGGTGTTTGTGGGTCCCACTCTAGTAGACCTAACTATTGGCCTCCTACAATGATTCCATAACTAAGCCTTTACAACCATGATTTAGAGACTGGACATCTAACCTGAACAGCTATTCAATCATCATGAAGGTGCATTTAACTTGTCAACCTAGGGATGTGAAATTGAAATGGGTCAGCACAATATGTGCAATAGGGGCTCAAGTAGTCATTGCAATCTATATCTAAGAAACACAATACTGAAAGTAAATTGCTTAAAAGGAAATAAAGAAAATTTTGAACATCAACTAACAACTATGCTAAGGTGAAATGTAGAGAAAGAATGCAAATCTGAACGACAAATAGGAGACTACTCTATCTACTTTGGTTGTAGGAACAGTCACATAATGGAATTCTAGCGGCTGCAAGAATAGTCGATGCCAGATTTCTAACTAAGTACTAAATAGCGAGTAATACTAAAATAATGCTAAACTAAGAAGATGGATTACTCACCAAGTGGCCCCCCTTGGATAAGTATCCTATAAACTAATAAGAACTCAGATGCTCAAACTTAATACTTGATTTTATTCACTGTAAATCATGCATACAAAGAGTAATGTATCTATATTACTGAAACTAGAGAATGAGAGTACAATGTCAAATCGTGCAACCTCCCTTGAAGAAGGAGCATGAAAACATTATTTATATTATAGCTAAACAAGGCAGTCAACTCCACAACTGGGAGGATGCCATTTAGGGAAAATAGGGGAAAGTGGAGCGATGGCGGTTATGTATGCATGGAATCTGGTCAGACAAGTCAAGTGTAGATCCAGCACAACAATAACGCCCATGCATGATCGATCATTAAGGTCCACTACAAGGTAGTTACATTCAGTTGCATGAAGAATATTTGTTGTTATTTTCCCTTGACTTGGAGAAATTCCTCAACTGGACATTATGGTGCATGCCCAGTTGGTGGTGTCTTCCTCAACTTGGCATATTAAATCTGCATGTCAAGGTTAGTATGCATAATAACTACACATCTATAACCACTCTAAGAAATATTAATTAATCACATGCAAAATCAATATAGATAACCCACATATTATGCCAAATATCATTAAAGCTTGTAGAGATGGGGTAATATCAAATGTCAATGGTTTCAGGGAAACATTATTCCAATACCAACACTTAAGCATTAAATTCCATGACATCTATGAGAAAATAGAGTATAGATTCTACCCAAAACTAGACCAAAAACTAGGCTCATCACTCCCCCCAACCTAACGTTTTGTTGGTCCTCCAGCAGGAGAAGAGTTGTTCTTCTGCTTGGTCAAAGCTCTAAAATTTACAACTGAGAGTTGGCCAACATCAGTGGTTGTAGTACACGAGTCAGGGTCCCAATAGAATCCTCCCAATCTATCAAACCTGTTCCATCTCTGCCTCTCTGCAACAATGTCATACTAGTAGAATCTAAAATTTGGCACGAGCCACATGAGCATGGGTGGCTGAAAAGTTAGGGGAAGCTAAGACCATCCCTGAGTTCTCCCAATTTGAATATGCCTCTCAATTCTTTTTAATGTTGTAGCATAATTGTGGATGGAATGAGGCTCAGGATATTTCATCTCATTAGTCTAACTATTCCATCTTTGGGATAAACATCTCCTCATGGTTTCCTCCTTTCTTGTTATTTTTACCTCATACTCAGTGTAAACTGCCTCAATCCAAGGCATAATCCTATTACCATAACTTTTTCTGAGCAGCATTCTATGCCATTCTCTATAAATATACCTTGGGTTGCTTGATTCAACTCTAACAGGTAGAGGGATATCATACTCCAATTGTTTATAAGCATCGTGTTGTTGTCCCCAACTAATCTCATTTTGCACCCAAGACATGAATGCTCTCAATTGAACATCCCCAACATAAAGTAGCAGATTCCAATCATGGTCTTTTGTGACAACATAATTATGTAAATAAAATTCACATAGCAAATTCTTCATTTCAAGTGAGGCAATCCTATAAGCATTGAAAAATTCCATAGGGGTATCAATAGAAGGATTCAAACCTGAGGAAAGTCTTGAAATCTTAAAAGAGATACTTTTCTTTCAGGAGTAAAGCATAGACCCTCGGAGGATTTCTACATTCTAGAATCTTTGGTGCCAAAGCTTCCATATCATCTACCCTCTGCTTCAGGGTGGCAATTTATGCATCTTTATCCACAATCTCTTCATCCTTCTTTTGAACTTCCTCCTTCAATTTCCATTTTTCCTTTTTCCATTCTTCCTCCCTTCTTTGTATCTCTTTCCATAAATTCAAAATTGTTGCATGTACTATAAAACTACAAGGATTATGAATGCCTAACAGTCTTTTTGTTGATGGAAGCTCCTCATATGGCACTATTTACATGGACTCAGGTTGTCCAGTTATCTCTGGTTGCAAGGGTGTTGTTTCTTCTTCCTTTTGTTGCAAGGACTCATGTTCTTGTTGTGGTTGCAGGAACTCCTACTTCAATTTTGGCTATTGTTGCAAGACTTCATGTTGCAAGACCTCTTGCTCATGTTGCAGCAAGTCCTGATTTTCTTCCAATTCTTCTGCAATGTTAGCAAGATTGGCCAGTGTTATGTTTGTTGCTCTCTTAAATATGTCTTCTTCTTCTTCAACATTCTCTTGCTCCATTGGAGATTTTGGGTCCTCATGTGAGGTCTCACCAGGTTTAGGGCTTTCTTGTAGAGGCATACCAATCACAGGCCCAATTGGTCTTAATTTCCTGGGAGGTCTCTCACATTTTCCTTTGGCTATAGGATGAACAGTATTAGCCTTCCTCTTCTTAGAACTTGGCACTTTTCTTTCTATAGGCTATTTTTAGCCTTCCCTTTTCTCATTTCTACCTCTCTCTATTGTGCCCTAGTTTTCATGAGGATTTCAAGTGGAACTTCATCATCAAAATCTGAGGAAGAGCTTTCTTTTTCTGATTGCTTTGTTTCAAAAGAACTAATTTCTATAGCTTATTCTACTGCAGGAAGATTCACACTAGAGCCAGCACCAGAATTTGAAGCACTAGGAATGGCTTCAGTCGTGCTTACTCTCCTGCTAGACCTATGGGACTGAGGCAAAGCCCTAGGTTGCAAGTGCTCAGGTCTAATTTGATCAACATTTTTAAACTCTTCCCAAGTCATCCTAGATACATCATGCAAAGATTTTTCAACTAGAAATTTAATCAAGCAATGGTGGGAAACAAAATTATCCCTACCTTTTTGGGTCTTGGCCGCCATGATTGAAAATAGATTGTACAGCACGTTGGGCACATTCATCCTCCTTCTGTGCCTCATGTGATTCAAAAGCTTGAAGTGGACAGAATGCAAGTTTGACTAGCGACCCTCACAAGTGATGTATTTGATAACATACACAGCTATTTGCTTCCACGGCTTGGTCAGAGACATTCTCTTTTCACCCTGTTTGTCTATGCTCAATGGGGGGTCATTTGGCTCTGTGAATTCAACCCTAGCTGACCTAGCATCTCTGGAAGAAGGGTAATTTTCACAATCAGCAGGTAACCCTATAACTTCTACAATTCTTTCCTCTATTGCCACAACTTCTAACCCTTTTACTGTGGTTTTTCCTTCTGAAAACATCTAGGAAAATTTGAGTTCAATGCCTTCATCAAAACCATCCAACTTCAAAAAGTAATCTATCCATCCATAGTTTTGAAATTCTGCCAAGCATTGTGCATCTTGCAATAAAATATCATGCACCGTGGGTTCGTTTTGAATTAACCCACCTCCCATTTTCTACAATCAAAAAAATTCTCTACAACTTCTTTTCTTGCAATTCCCATTTGAAAATCAAATGCACTTCCCTACAGTGTCTATTGAATTTTAGTACCAACCTACTAAATTTCTAGTGCCAGTGTCGACTGAATTTTCTTTCTTTTATTTTTCCTTTTTGGTTGCAACTCAAGACTACGACAAGGCAATAATGGAAATAAAAGGAGTGATAAAGGGAAATTATGATAGGAAGAAATGGCGATTGCAACTATTGTCACTTCACACATGCAAGCCATCCTTCCACTCAGATTTCAAGTCAACTCATTTTTAAATTTTTTGACATAGCCTAATATGATTTGACACATGAACAATAAATTCACAAAATATTTGCATCTTTTTCTTTCCCCTCCCCCCAATCTAAATTTGGACATGTGTCCGCAAATGTGAGATGGGAGTAGCAATTCATAGATAATGATGGCATTTATGTGAATACCTATACTAATGTACAGTGATTAAATGAACGCACTTAAAAGATGATTAAAGATAGCAATTAATGCGCACATACTTGAATGTGTGGAAGATTTTCTGCAAAGATCGCGGATGAAGTAACACTTGCCTTGTTGGATAATAAATTGGGCAATAAATGAAGATGAGGTGGAATGAGGTGAGGTGGAATGAAGTGATGGAAGAGAGAGAAATGTGGTGATGGATGGTTGGATGGGTGGATGATGAAGAAATGGACTCTCACATAAGTGAAAGTCTTTATTATGAAAAGTACGTACCTCAATTAGGCTCAAGGAGGGACACTGGGTCCACTACCTTCGGCTGCAGGAAGCTCAGTGTTGAATGTTGAGTGAATTGTTGCAGGAACTCTTCTTTAGAAGTTGGCTTATGGTATAATCTGAGGAGATGACCATTGACAAGTAATTTGAACCTGTCAGGGTCAATGGTGGTGAGTTGAATAGCTCCATTAGGAAAGACCTTAGCAACTTTGTATGGTCCTAGCCACCTTGTCTGTAATTTTCTTGCATTGTCCTAGTATCTTGAATCATAGAGTAAGGCTCAATCTCTTGGTTTGAACTTCTTGTCCTTGATAAATTTTTCATGCCACTTGATTCTCTAATTCTGCACTACTTATGTATGTTGCAGGGCTGCTCTTCTTATCTCATCCAAAGCATTTAGCTACATGATTCTTTCTCTTTGTGCTTCAGAAATATCTATCCACAAATCTACTATAGTTCGTAGAGTCTAATGTTCAAATTCAATTGGCATCATAGTTGTATTTCCATACATCAACTCAAATGGGGTGTAGCCTGTAGTTGTTTTCTAGGTTGTCCTATAGGCCCAAATAGATTCTGGTAATCTATTTTCCCAATATTTCCTATGGATAGCTATTGTTTTAGTCAGAATGACTTCAATCTCTCTATTGGTCACCTCAACTTGGCCATTAGTCTGGGGGTAATAAGGAGTAGACTTTTTGTGCCTTATATTGCACTCATTCACTAGTGCTACAACAAGAGTTGATGTGAATTGTGGCCCTTGATCAGTCACTATTTCTCTTGGGACAACATATCTTGTGAAAATCTCCTCATAAAGAAACTTTGCAACCTTATTATCTCTTGCATGCTTCATGGCTTTAACTTCTACCCATTTTGTTACATAATCAGTGCATACCAATATATAAGACTTACCATTTGATGGAGGGTCAATTGGTCCCACAAAATATAATCCCCACTTGTCAAAGGGTGTGATTACTATCTGAGGGAAAAGTGGCATTTCATCAGATCTAGTTGGTCTACCCATTCTTTGACATCTATCACATTTTCCGGTATACCTTCTTGCATCTCTGTGGAGTGTTGGCCAGTAATATCCTATGTTCAAAACTTTCATTTTTTTCCTCTTGGTTGCAAAGTTTCCTCCACATGGTTCATTGTTACATGCATGCAAAATGGCATATGTCTCATCTTCTCTCACACATCTTCTCATTACATGTTCAGGTCCAGTATAAAACAAACATCCAACAATCCAAGAGGAAGGAAAATATTTTTCAATGAGTGCCCTTTTCTATTTTGGGGATAAGTGAGAAGGAACTCTACCTGTAACCAAGTAATTGGCTATGTTAGCATACCAAGGTATTTGTACACTGAGAGAGAATAGATGCTCATTAGGAAAAGATTCATCTATGGGCTGATTGTCTTCTTATGTAGTTAGCCTTGAAAGAAAATCCATAACAACATTGGTCTTCCCTGGCTTATCAACAATAGTTATATCAAACTCCTGCATCAAAAATAACCATCTTGTCAATCTACCTGTGATCAAAGGTTTATTCATGAGATACCTAATGGCTACATGATCAGTGTGCACAAATATTTGGTAGCCCGTTATGTAATGTCTGAATTTTTTTAGTGCATAGATTATTGCTTGCATCTCTTTCTTTGTCATTGTATAATTGAATTCAGCTCCTTACAATTTTTTTCTGACAAAGTAAATAACATTTTCAAAAGCTCCCTCTTTCTATCCTAAGACTGCTCCTATGGTATAATCTGATGCATTAGTGTGGATGTGGAAAGGAAGCTCCCAATTGGGTCCCTTGAGTATAGGAGCACGAGTCAAAGCTGCCTTCAAGTTAGAAAATTCCTTGTCACCAGCTTCAGTCCACTGAAATTTAGTATCTTTAGTGAGAAGGGTACAATGGTCCTACTACCTTGCTGAAATCCTTGATGAATCACCTATAATATCCTACATGACCCAAGAAACTCCTAACATCCTTTTGTTTTTCAGATGTAGGCAGATTTTTTATTACCTCATTTTTTGCAGGATCTACTTGAATTCCTTTGTGGAAGATCTAGCGGCCAAGAACTACACCCTCTTGCATCATCATGAATCACTTTTCACTATTTAAGGACAAGTTTTGGTCTTCACATCTCTGTAGGACTCTCTTGAGATTCTTCAATACTTGATTAAAATCAACACCATAAGTGGTGAAGTCATCCATATAAATCTCCATGTAATCATGAGAAATGTCTAAGAATATGCTAATGACTGCCCTCTAGAAAGTTGCAAGTGCATTGTACAAGCCAAATGGGAGTACCGAATAGGCATAGGTCCCCCATGGACATGTAAATGTGGTCTTCTCCTGGTCTTCTAGTGCAATTTGGATCTTGTTGTAGCCACTAAATCCATCTAGAAAAGAGAAGTATTGCTTTCTTGCAAGTGTATCCAAAACTTGATCAATAAAGGGTAAAGGAAAGTGATCCTTCTTATTGGCATAATTAAGTTCCCTATAATCAACACAAACTCACCATTTCCCTCCTTTCTTGGGAACAATCACTAATGGAGACACCCACTGACTATCTAAAATGGAGTAGATAAATCCTGCATCTATCAATTTCTATAGTTCTCCTTTCACAATTTCTCTTAGTGTAGGGTTAATCCTTCTTTGTGGTCGTCTTACTGGAGCGCAATCATATCTGATATAAATTCTATGGGTACAAATTTTAGGATCCAATCCCTCATATCATGATAATCCCATGAAAATGCATGTTGATGGGCCCTTAATAGGTTTTCCAATAATAGTTGTTGCTCTTCATTCAATTTACTATTAACATTCAGATATTTTCCCTCCGACACCTAGAATTGTGTAGTTAACTCTATCATGGCTACTTCATTAATACATGGTACCTTTAGTTCATACGGAAGTAATGTATGGAACATATATGTTGCTACAAGAAGTCTGTCTGTAGGAACAATGGCTGTAGGAAGAGTGGTTGCAAGAAGATCGTCTACAAGAAGAATGTCTGCAGGAACAGTGGTTGTAGGAAGAGTAGGCAGAAGTGTCCCGAATGAAGTAGAAGATGATGCTTCCTCCACTTCATAATGGTTCTGAATGAGATTAGCCAACACTCCATCCTCATCTTGGAGTTTCATGAAAGAGCTTCTATCTAGCATCATTAGTTGTGCCACAGAATTAACTTCCTCGGCCTCTTCACCAACTTGTGGCCATATAGAATCTTCGTCATCATGAGATGGATGAGCAGGTGGATAAAGAACAAAATTTTAGTATTCCTTCCATCTAAAATGGTCATGTCACCTAACTGACATCCAATGTATGCATCTGTAGTTGCCAACCAAGACCTTCCAAGAATGATAGGATACCCGCCTAGTGTAGCCTTAGGAGAAAGAATCATAAAATATATTGGATATTCCCAAGAGTCTAGAACTACCACAAGATCCTCTACTACACCATTAGGCTTAGAAATAGATCTATCAGCAAGCTACAAGATAGTAGGAGTAGATCTCATACTTGCAATGTTTAGTTACTGTAGGATTTCTTTGGTCATTACATTGATTGTTGCCCCTAAATCAATCAAAGCATTCTTCACTTGGATCTCATTTATGACAACTGCTACCATAGGATTTCCTAGGTCATTATACTTGGGAATAGTCACTTTTCCTAGCATGATATCAGCTAGCTGGCCCACCACATGAATTGTAGTTGGGTCTCTCTTCTTCCTTCCCGGTTTCTTAAGACAAGCTTCCTTGATAGCTTTTTCATAGATTTGAACATCCTTTATGGTCTGAAATAGGGGTATCTCAACACATATATGCTTTAGCTAATCCAGGATGTCAAAAGTGGTATCCTCATTTTCTTCTTTCTTCTTGGCAACTTCCAACCTCTGAGGGAATGGTGGTTCTTGTTCAATTTGCTTGGCTTGAACTAGTTTAGGATTTTTAGGTGCATTTGGCCTAATGGGATCATTTAGAGTCTCCTCCTCCTCTTCCACAGGAAGCTCGGTGATAATGGGTTTGGGAGGGCCTAATCGAGCGGTTCCTGAATGCAGGTGGATATCACTTACACTCACAGCATATGCAGGGAATTCATTTGAATCAACAAAATATGCAGGCTACTATTGTGGTTTGTTATTTGGATTGGGTGTGGGTTGAGCTGGTATCTAAGTGGGTTTAGGTGCATTTGAGTTTGTATTAGCAAGTGTAGGCATTAGAGTAGGTTGTTGGGGCTAAGAAGGTGGTTGCATGTAACTAGTTGTCTGAGTAGGCCATTGTTGTCCTCCTCTTCATTGATTTGTTTGCTGCCAATTCCCCTGAGGTTTTTGCCACTAAGGTGGAGAACTCTGATGGTTGGGCCAAGGATTTGGAGGGTTACTCCAAGGATGTGGTGGATATCCTCCATAACTGGGTGGATATGGGGGCTGCCATTGGTTACCAAATGAATAAGAGTTAAAATATGGTCCAACATAGGATAGTGGATCTGGTGGTATACCTTGTCTTAGAGCCCAAGGCTTCCTTTGTGCAACATAGTAGACTTGGTTTTCTTCAATTTGAATTAGCTTGAACCCAGGTGAAATCTGCTTGCTTTCCAGGTTAGCTACCATCTTACATCTGTAGTCCTTCTTCTTTTGTCTGTAGTGGGGACAATACTCTATCAACATCATCTCTACCTCCTCTTGCTTCTTTTTGGCCTA
Organism: Sequoia sempervirens; assembly: GCA_007258455.2. Classification (NCBI taxonomy): domain Eukaryota; kingdom Viridiplantae; phylum Streptophyta; class Pinopsida; order Cupressales; family Cupressaceae; genus Sequoia; species Sequoia sempervirens. The sequence goes on along the minus strand of VDFB02000002.1, from coordinate 193,565,465 downwards.
AAGCGTATCTAGCTAAGTAGCTAGATTGTTGATAATATCTTGCTTGAAGTTTGGCAGCAAATGAGTGATCTTCATTCTTGAAACTCCACCGGTAGTTGACTTACCCATGGAAAATTGATAAGCTCTCCCTTTCTTTGAAGCTGCCCTAGAGTAATTCTGGCATATTTTCTTGATATCCTCCCAAGGAACTTGGGAGATATCTCCTCCTACCATGAGGTCCAAGGCATCAGTACAACTTTCATTGATTCCTCTTAGGAAAAAAAACTTTTGTGAGTCCTCATTAAGTGCATGGTCTGGGGAATTTTGCGGGAAAAATAGAAACCTTGGAATGTAATCCTTCAGGCTCTCATCTTCCTTCTGCTGCATCCTAAAAGTGTCACCTCCTCTCATGTCACTACCCCTGTAGTATTTCTTGTATTTCTCAAGGAATTTTGTCTTCATGTCTTCCCAATTTTCCACAGTATCCTTCCCTAGACTCATAAACCATCTTAATGCAGTCTCTTTCAAAGTGGTGGGAAATAACTTAAGACGATGGGCATCAGTAGCATAATCATAACTTTTGTAGAGTATGTCAGACTCAAATAAGAAGGTATCAGGATCTTTTGTTACAAGTCCATAAAACTTGGGGAATGTTGAGGCATGAATGTTCTTGATGTTGTCAACTTCATTTTGATGGGCAATGGGAAAAGGAAAAGCTGGTTGGTTTTGTTTGTTCCTATTTGCATCACCCATGCCTACTTGATGTGGTTGTAAGACAAAGTGGTTCTCAAGCTGATTTTGATCTTCTAAGGAGACTTCAGAGCTAGTCAGATCAGGATATGCATCAGCAAAGGGGTGTGGATCTTCTTCTTCTTCCTCTTCTTCTGGTAGGTTCTAGTACTCAACTAGCTAGAATGGATGAGGATTTTTAGGAAGAAATCTCCCATAAACATCCCTTATCCTTCCTCTATGCATGTGGTATCACTCACTATCAGTCAACTCACACAAATAATTGGTAAGGAATCAAGGGGGTCATTACTTCATAAATGAGGATATGGTAAGAACAACTTTCAAAAACACTACAACAAGAAATACTACCAATGACTCCAAAAGGCTTCCTAGCTTGACACCATCGCTGGAAACAACACCAAAAATGTTGGCCTCCTATAATGATTTCATAACTAAGCCTTTATAGCCATGATTCAGAGAGTAGACATCTAACCTGGATAGCTATTCAATCATCATGAAGGTGCATTTAACTTGTCAACCCAGGGACATGAACTTGAAATGGGTCAGCACAGTATGTGCACTAGGGGCTCAAGTAGTCATTGCATTCTACAGCTAAGAAACACAATACTAAAAGTAAATTGCTTAAAAGGAAATAAAGCAAATGTTGAACATCAACCAACAACTATGCTAAGCTGAAATGCAGAGCAAGAATGAAAATCTGAGTGACAAATAGGAGACTACTCTGTCTGCTTTAGCTGTAGGAACAGTCACAAAATAGAATTCTAGCGGCTACAGGAACAGTCGATGCTAGATTTCTAACTAAGTAATAAACAACAAGTAATACTAAACTAATGCTAAACTAAGAAGACGGATTACTCACCAAGTGGGCCCACTTGGATAAGTATCCTCTAAACTAATAAGAACTAAAATGCTCGAACTCAAAACTTTATTTTATTCATTGTAAATCATGCATACAAAGAGTAATGTATATGTATTACTAAAATTGGAGAATGAGAGTACAATTTCAAATTGTACAACCTCCCTTGAAGGAGCATCAAACCATTATTTATACTACAGCTAAATAAGGAAATCAACTCCACGAATGGGAGGATGCCATTTAGATAAAAGAGGGGAAAGTGGAGTGATGGCGGTTACGCATGCATGAAATCTGGTCAAACATGCATGTCAAGCACAGATCCAACACAATAGTAACACCCATGCATGCTCAATCATTAAGGTCCACTACAAGGAGATTACATTTAGTTGCATGAAGAATCTTTATTGTTGGCTATCTTTGACTTGGAGCGATTCCTCAGCTGAATGTTATGGTGCATGCCTAGCTGGCAGTGTCTTCCTCAACTTGGTGTATTAAATTTGCATGTCAAGGTTAGTACACATAATAATTGCACATCTATAACCACTCTAAGAAACATTCATTAATCACATGCAAAATTAATATAGATAACCCACATATTATGCCAAATATCATTAAAGCTTGTAGATATGGGGTAATATCAAATGCCAATGGTTTGAGGGAAACATTATGCCAATACCAACACTTAAGCATTAAATTCCATGACATCTATGAGAAAATAGACTACATATTCTACCCAAAACTAGACCAAAAACTAGGCTCATCACTAACCTAGTCCAAAAGTTACTAAGAACATGATACTAGTGGTCCTCCATGGAACAAGAATGCATACAATACTCTAGAAAGTGTCAAAAATTTCAGCAACATAGCGATCTTGTTCATGCACTAGCATAGGAACTAAGACCCATCATCACACCATGGCCTTTCTCGCAATAGGGATTAGACTTGGTAGGAAAGATATTACCCACTTCATCCAATGAGTACAAATTCATTATCACAACAACAGAGTATTTTACTAAATGGATAGAGGCAATTCCATTCACCTATATCACTAGAAAATAGATATCCAAATTTATTTTGAATTATCTAATCTGTAGGTATGGAAACCCCCAAACGATAGTAAAAGACAATGGCACCCCATTCAAAAATTAGGATGTCCAAGAACTTTGTTGCCAATTTTCTAGCCAACATAGATTTTCTAATAAAACAATCCTAAAGATACTCAAAAAGATTGTCAATGATGTTGGCCATGATTGGCATTTGTAGCTAAACCTAGCCTTATAGGCCTATTGAACCATCATTCACACACCTACTAGTGCCACACCATTTTCCTTGGTCTACAGATCAGATTTTGTCTTACCTATTGAGGTCGAAATCCCCTCATTGCGAGTTTCGCTAAAAGGTATGGTCAATAATGAAGAATATATGATCTCTAGGCTAAATGAATTAGAACTCCTAGATGAAAGGCGTTTGAGCGCATTAAGCCATCTACAAGTTTATCAAAATTGACTCAAATAGAACTATGACAAAAAGATCAAGGATAGGAACTTTCAAGTTGGTGAATTGGTCCTCAAAGAGAATCAGAAGGTACAACTAAATTAGGATGGCAAAGAAAAATTTGAGCCCAAGTGGTTAGGCTTGTTCGTCATCACAACAAGCTATAGCTCTGGAGCTTATCAGTTGGATACTCTTGAAGAAGAACCTTTAGCCGAACTGTTGAACAACAACCACCTCAAGAATTTCTACACATGAAGCACGTCAAAATACCCCAGGAAAAAGGGTAAAAATTAAAAAAGATAAAAAATATAAAAAAATCAAAAAGCAAGAAAAATAGTAAAGAGAAATAAAACGTTCTCCAAGTGAAAACCACTTTGTGGCATTCCTAGAACAAGTACCGTAGTGAAAACATGGAAAAAAGGCACTACGTTTGAATAAAACTTGCATCATTATCTATCAGTACTATCCATAGCATCCACCCATTCATTTCATAATAAAACAATGTATCCAACCATGGCTTGTCACTGATTAAGGAAAGTCATCTTATCTACAACTGGGGGCAATTTCCAAAGGCTGGTTGAAAATTAGATCTTTGAGCATCCTATCATGGTCATGAAAACAACAAAAGATCAAAAACATCATAAAACAACAAAAAGTCAAAAACATTATAAAATAGCAAAAAGTCAAAAACATTGGAAAAAACAACAAAAGATCAAAAACAACATAAACAACAAAAAGTCAAAAAAATTGGAAAAATAGCAAAAACATCTGAAAAGCAAAAAAAATCAAGAACATTTGAAAAAAATCAAAAACAAAACAACATTGTGGGGTTATTCCTTCACTCAAATAGTCTAAGCTATCAACATTTGCTTGAACCTCAGCTAGTTCAAGTCGATTTCCTACAACATATCCTCTAGACACATAAGTGGAATATCAATCTAGATTATCAATTTTGTTTACCCAAAAACATTTTATTCTTTGAGTAAAATGGTCGAGCTACATGCTCTCTGTGTGTACAATGTAGGCAAGGCTTATTAGCCCTTGAGACCTTAGGTAAGTCCCTTTAGGTTTCCAACATGCTTTATTTCAACTTAGTCAAAAAATCCAAAATCCAAAAATATTCACAAAACAAAAAAGGTCAAAAACATTCAAAACAAACCAAGTGAACTAAGAGCCTTTTCGTGTACAATGTAGGAAAGGCTTATCTTTGATGATCCCCCAAGGCCCTAGGTTAGTCCTTTGAAAACAAAAAAAATAACATCATAAAAACTTAGAAAAATCAAAAAGACCCATCCTGTCATCACAATTCGCAATAAACTTTTCATCCATAATAAACAAATCATCACAATCACCCTTTGACAAAACAAACAAACAAACAAAGCAAACATCAAAAGCTAAAACTTTCAAGCAAATAATCACAAAAGCTCTGACTATAAACAGACAGAAACAGTGCCAAAGTATCAACTACCTATCTTTTGACAAGTCCCAACAGCATCCTGAGATATGTCTTAATGGATCCGTTCCTACGATAGACATGATCAACCCCAGATAATAGACCCACCCCAAACAGATATGGCAAGTGATATAACAACATTGTTTTATCTTTTTGTAGTCTTATTTTTATGATTTATTTTATTGACTCATTCCTAGGATCTCTCGAGGATGTCCATAAGGATTTAGAGAAGAAGGAATGTGGACAATTGAGCGTCATTTCAATTTGTTGTTTGTGGATATTTTTGTTATACTACCATGGTAAATATTTTCTTTTTTGTGTGTGTGGAAGTCATCTTTGGAGCATTTTGTGTAACAGTGACGTGTTAGGATCTTAATACTTCTTGTGTTACTTGTCTGGCATGTTTTAAAAGCTTCTCACCCATACACTCTGATAGGGTTTCTGTATGTTTGATATGAGCAAGAATGCTCCTTGTTTGTAGAGTCAAATTCCATGCAATGGATACAAAGTCACCTTGGTTATTAGTACCACTAGTGCATTGTATTTGTTTGCTACATCAAATAGGATTGTTCAAAACTATGAAGCCTCTAAAAGTAAAGTGAAAGCAATACTCATCACTACTAACAACATCAAATTTCTATCCATCATAATTTTTCTTCTAACTAACATCCACCCTGCATAGCAATATCATTAGTACCATATCCATCCTACATCCACAGTGTGTCAATACATATCATGATGATAATAAATCAATAAAACATTATATATCATCTATATCAATATCATACAAACATCATATATGATCACAATGATATATCGATCATCCATAATAAAACATCATATAAACAAAAGTATGATTCATTCATCCACATCATATGCATTCATCCCACATATGCATACATCATCATCACAAACATCACGAAGCTCAATCAAAGAAGGTATATCTCATATGTCATCATAAAAAAGAGGAGTACATCATCATCAGTGAAACAAGTGTGATAGAGTAAATAAAAAATCATAACATATATATGAGGAATTGGGCCAATGAATATGTATACAAAACACATGTCTACTGGGCAATGAACAGTATGAAGATCAAGTACAAAAAAGTAAGATCCCGACAAAGAGAACAAAACCCTTTGAACCAAGTTGTGGGCCACCAAAAGGATCTAACTGTCTCATGGACTGATCACTTGCCTCGATGCCACCACCACCATCACTCACAGCATTAGGCTCTCCAAACCATGGATGTTGAGTGGCCCTAGGATTGGTAGCATCATATAAGGTCTAATAATAAGTGGAAATTTGTAGATATCGATCTCACTCAGCTCGCATGCTATCACACTCTACCCTGAGAGTATCCCTCTCCACTGTAAGCATTTGTACCTGTGCCTCCGTAGCATGTCATTGACCACTCTCAATATCCCGCTCAACCCTCAAAATATATACCTAAGCATCTATAGCATATCATCGCACTATCTCCACATCTCTTGAAGTTGTCATCTAATCTAATAGTATGTCTCCATCCCTAGCAGGTGGAGGGGGAACCAGAACCTATCTACAACCCTATGCCTGAGGCATGTGCTCATCCTGAACACCCTGGGCTTGAGGCATGTGCTTATCTTGAACACCTTGGGCACCATCATGTCGAGCCCTATCCAACTAATCCACAAGGACCTCAATGTGTTGTCGCTCTCCATGAAAACCTATAATACCTGATCTACTCAAAGTGAGATCACCCCTAGGATTGGTGATTCTCAATGGCCTGTGTTGTGCCCACCACTCATCATAATCACAAAAGGTACCTGGATCTGCTAAACTAGCTGGCCAACCCCAACCAACTGGTGCAAGGGCTTTGAACTCAGCAACAATAGTATCTATATCTAGTTGGAGACCCCATACACAAACCTCCCTAGTGGTCCAACCAAAACGAGCCTCATAAGTATCAGGAACTCGAGCCTGTCTCTCTCCAAACTGGAAATATACTCGGTCTGACAAGTAACACTCTAACATAGAATAGGAATGACCAATCAACCAACGGGTCTTCCAACAATAAATGAGATGATCTAAATCTTCTAGCCAAGCCTCACAACCCATATAGGGTCTCCACACAAAACCTGGCATCTCATCAAAAATATAGTGCCAATAAGTAAGATCCTTGGGAAAGGTATAGTGCATGAAATCCCATAACAATAGGAGTACAGATCATTAGGATAATGATCATGTATCACATCCAGTCAAGCAACAACAATATGCTCCCACTCCCAAACATACAAAAGCGAAACACCTGCAGACATGGATTTCCCACCCCGATACACAACCTTGTACATATCTCTATAGAGTTGGGCAAGAAGACATGCACCCCATGCATAATGCATCCCATGCTCAAGCATACTCTTGATACACACACCCCAACCCATGGGGAACTATCAACCTCTCCTATCAAGGACAACAAGTCCTGAAATCAAACCATACAGAACAAGCACAATAGGATTGACACTATTAGAAAACGTGGACAAATCAATCTCTAATTGTTGCACCTCCAAGTGGCTAGTACGTAACACCCACCACATGGCACGAGTACCACATTGAACATGATATAAAACCATCTCACCATGAATTGGAAGGTGAAGTATCCTCCAAAAATCCTCAAGAGTAATAGTAGCCTCTCCTATCGGCAAATGAAATGAGGATGTCTCAAAATGCCACCGCTCCACAAGTGTGGTCATCATAACAGTATGAGTCCTAATAGGAGGCATGTAACAAATATAATGTAGTACAATGGCATCAATAAGGTCTCGCTCCAACACACCAAAATGATCAATAGGATCAAACAAGTGTCGAGGACATCTCTCCCTTGGCTGCAGTGGTTTGAGACTCACTTGCAATCATTATAAACCAGGATATTAGGGTTTCACTCTCAAAAACATGTAAGGAAACACAAAACAACACAAGGCACAATGAAAAATAACATTTAGGATGACAAACAAAAAACATGCTACGGTTTGGAGCAAATGCTAAAAGAAAATACATAAGGAAAAGTCAAATGCAAGGTTTTTGAGAAAATGCTTAGAAAACACCAACCAAAAGCAAGCTTTTTAGTCAACTATGAGATTTTAGGTCAAAGGAAAGGAAACAAGGGTGAGTTTTATAGTCAAGTGCGATCTTTTAGGTCAAGTGCAAGGTTTTAGACTCTAGAGCAAGTAGAAGCAAAGTTTTAGGTCAAGGGAAATCTTTCAGAGCAAGTGCGAGATTCTAACCTAGTCAAAGGTGAGGAAACTAATGCAAGTGCGATGGAATCAAAGAAACTTCGCTATTGACTCAAGAAACTTTGTACACACATAATGAGAATGAAACAAGATGAAAGATAAAAGTGAGAAGGTACATACCAGGCCACTGATGCCTAAAGGTCCTCCAACCTCCTAAACAAGCACAAAATGATGTGTGGCTCCCTCAAATATCGGCATTGCTCCTTGACAACTGACAGAATGGAAAAACTAGAGATAAGAATTAGCTATAGAGTCCAAGCACAAATGAACCAATTTGAAGCCTAAATGCCTATATTAAACCTCAAGAAACCCTAATTTCACCTAGGAAACCCTAATTTTTACTTAGGGAACCTTCCTACTTTAAAATTATAAGCTCATAGAAACATTAGAACAAGGAACAAGGGACCTATAGATCTAATTCTTCACTCTCAACACATCGAAACTAAAACATGACAATGTCATGAGCTTGCCCTCGAAATTGACCTTTTTCGGCCAACCTCTCAAGGGGGAAACATCGAATTCTACCATAATTCTACTAAGCAATGGGGCATAGTGGGGCATAACACCAAGTTCTACCATCATTCCGCTAAACACTGGGCATAGTGGGGCATAAATTTTTTTCAAAAAAACTTGATCTTAAAGAATCTTTGAAACAAAGCAACCAGTACTTTGTATCAAAGAGGGGAAAAATGTAGCCATGTAAAATTGACCTAACACCTATCATACACCCTAAACAACATTGAACAACATCCCATAACATCTCGTAATGTCTCAGAACATCTCAAAATCAACCCGTAATGTCTTGAAACATCTTGGAATCAACCTATAACGTCTCGAAACATCTTAGAATCAACCCTTAATGTCTCAAAACATCTCAGAATCAACCCATAATGTCTCTAAACATCTTAGAATCAACATGTAATGTCTTGAAACATCTCGAGATCAACCTGTAATGTCTCAGAACACCTCAGAATCAACCTGAAATGTCTCAGAACATCTCTAGAACATCTCGAAACAACTTGGAATCAACTCGAAACATCTCAAAATCAACCTAGAGTGTCTTGGAACATCTCCAGAACATCTCAAAACACCTTAGAATCATCCCACAACATTAGCATCATTATCATCAAATAGTACTGCATTTTCACATCAACAACATCCAAAACCCTAATTTCCTCTATTAATTGAATAATACAACATTATTTAATTAATTCACTTTTTCATCATTCTTGACAAATTAAATAAATTTCATTTATTTAATAAAGTACAGAAACCCTAATTCTGCTATTAATTAAATAATATGACATTATTTAATTAAGTTTTTCACCATTTCAACAAATTAAATAAATTACATTTATTTAATAAAGTACTAAACTAATCTTATTTCATCCTAATTGATTAAATAATGACCAATTATTTAATTGCATCATTAATTTACCTTATTCCTCTAAATTAATTGAATTATTAAATCATAATAATTTAATTAACACACTTTCCCTCCAAAATTTGAATAAACAAATAAAACTATTTAGATCAATTATCAAAAATAAAATCAAACTAATGCAACTCTATTTGCAAAATTCAAACTTGATTTGCACATTCAACTCCAAAAAGGAATCAATTAATTCATATTCCTCACCCACTTTCTGATTGAGAAAATCATGGGTTGCTGATTGAGCAATTTAATTTTCCAACTCAACCATCTAATTTTCTAACTCAACCATCAATTTCCTAACTGAACCCAGACTGATCAATCAAATCCTAACTAATCAATCTAAACCCTGACTAGCCAATCTATTCTTCAATTACACAAATTGTGCAATCAACTTTGGACAATATTCTCATGTCTAAATCCTCTCAACACTTTTCAACCATTGATCTTGATCCAACATTGTTGAATCCTAATTGTTGATTTGAAATCTCATTTCCTATATAACAAACCTCTCTCCTCAGAAATAAGGATCGGAGAATCAACATACCTTATGCAACGAAGTGTTGTCACAATCACCATTGAAAGAGCTCCAACCTTTTTTCGATCAACATCAAGCAATCATTCATCAATATTTTCACAAACTATGGAGGTTTTGCGATGATAAGAACAATCCAACATCAAGCAAATATACTCCAATATGGGATGGTCACACTTTGTTTTTTGTTAGAATTCATTTGGTAATCATATATTTCTTAAAAGTGTTTTCAATAGATTAGTTTCATTTCGTATGTGTAGGATTAGATCTTAGATCAATGTGTTTGATCTCAGCTTATATTTTTTATTCCAATTGCATTTTTATCTTGTTTCCATGTAATGATTTTCCTCCTCACATAGATAGGTTATCCTTTCTATGTATCTAGAGGTATTGGATTGGGTCGTGAAGCTCATAAAGAATGTCACAACACACTATCAACTACATGTCCTAACACGAGAGAGGAAAAATTTTGAGACAAAGAAAAGAGGAAAGAAAGTTCATGTTAGGTTCACCAAAATGTAATGGAGAGGATTCACTACTCCTAAGTCTCTAGGACAATGAAGAGTCTATAGGGAGTGAATAGCTCTCTATTACCTCAAGGACAAAAGTTCAAGTGACAGAAGACGACAAAGGGAGAGTTTATGCAATGTTTTTGTGTTTTATGATTGTTTATAAAAGGATAACTTTAGAAGCTAAGTGAACAAACCTCAAAGGTCTCAAGAGATAGATATACAATCCATTAACCAAAGGATGAACACATGAACCAAGGATAATAGTGCAACACACTGGTGCCTCAGTGGTGTGCTAGCGTCTCATATGAACCAAAGATAGAGTCAGCCACTAGAAACACTTAGGGTATGCTAACTACTCATAAACTAAAGTTTGACAATCTAACTAGACTAAGTAGAATGTTGAAATTATAGAAAAATCACAACAACAAGAATACTAAATGAACAAATAAATAAACTATTTAATGAAATGACAAGTAGTAGAAGAAAATGGATGAACTCACAGGTGGTCCCACAATGAAGCCTCCTACAAAGCTCCTCATGAACAACCTGCACACATGGAAAAAATAAAAGTGTTGGGGTTGTTTTTGGGGATTACCTTGGTCAAATCCCCACTTTGGTGTTTCCACCTCCATGAACAGCCAAAGAGACAATGTTCAAGATAGAATGATAGACAATGAAAAGACAAGACAAGAAAGCATAACATGCAAGATAACAATATGTCATTCAATAAGAACGATAATGCAATTAAAAGGAAGTGTTACCCTCCCTCCAATGATCTTGTGAAGACAAGAGGAAGTATAATTCCTTGAGAGAGCTTGAGATGTAGTGCCACAAATGTGTGAGAGATTGATGTAGAATTGAGAGAATGTGAGTTGCAAGAGTGAGTGATTGGTAGAATGAATTGAGAACGAATGAGTGAAAGGGACAAATATGAGTTCAAATGAATAATTTTATGTAAGAGGGCCATTTTTGGGTGCATGTGCGATTGCAGAGGCATTACACTTTGTGGGCAGGCAGAAGTGTAATGTCACAATGTTCACATGGCTAGGAATCTTATCAAGATGTTTGCGCGGTGTAGAGATGGTTGCATGACGTAGAAGCATCCATGAGAAAATTTCCTCCACTGATAGAAAATGATAAGGTTAAGGATGAAAATTAAGGTGGGGAGGAAGGGAAGTTGCATTATCTTATTAGGCTAAAGTGAAGGTTGATGTAATGTGAAATTGCATAAGGGTGCAATTTTATGATATTAAAAAAATGTACCTATTTACACCAACACAAATGCTTAACCATATGCATATGATAAATGATTATCTAGGCCATCTCACCCTATTCAAATTACAAATCTTATTCTAAATTATCTAGTTCCTACTCAATCTATGGTCTTGCATCCTAGATTCACTATTTCTAAGGTGTCAAACCTAGAAATCAAACTCTTTTTTCCTTCTCATGACTCAATAATTTTCTAAGAACAATATGAAAAGGAGCACATAAGGGATTTGGATTCACAAGTAAGAAAATTTTCCAATGATGTTACATACCTCAAAAATTAAAATAAGCAACTACAAAATTCCCAAGGTAGAAATTAAAAAAAAAAAAGACCAAATAGAATGTGGAACTCTAGGCTAAACAAAGGTGGAGTAACTTCTCCATTAGATGAAAAAAACCAAAATAACTATAAGTCACCTAGGAGAGTCAATATAGTAGATTTTATGAATAATTGGTTCATAATACATTATAAAGGTGATCATATCAAGTTCAATTTCCCACAATTCATAGTAGCATCTAACATATTTCAAATAGAAGTGCAAAGTGAAAAAGTAGATATGAAACCTAGCACATCTATAGGCTATTAGAAAGTCCCATTAGGTTACGAATTTTCTATTATAGTGGAAATTTATGATTTTCCTTATGAAGGAGAAAATAAACTAGATGGTAATGTGATGAAGTATAAGTGTATCAACAATATCAAAAGGGAAATACTTATGCATTGAGGAGTAATAAGTCAAAATTTCCTCTTACTACTTCTATCCCTCTAAATAACTATTAGACTCCTAATTTTAATTCCATTGAAAATATAGAGCCACCTAAGGGAGCTATGCCTTCCTCTTAAAGTCTTCATGCTTCAAGTTCTCAAGGATAAGCCATGAATTTATTAGAGAAGATGAAAGTTAACAAGTTAGGGTCCTATATTACTGGAGAGATAAAAATATATCAAAGTTAGTTTTCCTTTCTTAGAGCTAATGAAAATGATAGAAATTTAAAAATCTTTTATTCAATCCTTAGAATATTATCCAACCAAGGAAATTTCAACAAAAGACGGTCCATTTAGAGAAAATAAAGGAAAGGATAAAATTCCAACCTAAATTTTAGATGCTCACATAGTCATCTACAAGGATAAAATAAAGTCTCCAACATTCTTTTTGACCTTATGTAAGTTTGGTAAGATTATTCAAAACTTCTTAGTAGACTCTAGTGCATCTACCAATGTCATGCATTTATCAATTTATAATTTGCTTGGGATAACACTTGACAAATATTCTAGAGATTAATTGGCACAGGGGCAACACGACAAATCATGACAATGAAGTCATATGTTGGTCATTAGGTTGATTCTAGGGTATCTTGAGTAATTTGAGTTCAAATAAGGTCTATTGAGACCATTTTAATGTAATTGGTGAGTTTTGGTGTCTTTGGAGTCAATAATGTAAAAGTTGCACAATCTTGTAAAAAGTTGTCAATACAAAGTTGCAAAAGTGCAAAATATGCAAAGTTGTAGAAGCCCAACAGTCACAAACTTCAAAAGTCAGTTTAGTATAGTTATGTTAGTTTTTTTGGGGGGGAAACAAGCTTAAATTTATGGGAGATCTCATTGTAAAGGCTCTCTAGAATATTTTGAAGTAGTAATCAATCAATTATCTCTGTTTACTGTTATTTATGTGTATTTTAACTATTTTCAGCCTGTGTACGGTCTATACAGTTAAATCTTGATGCAAATATGTATAGAATTCATTGGAGGATTGAATTCTCTTTAATTGGGTTCTAACTTGAAGAAGTTTCGTCAGGATTAAAGCATTTTTGAGGCAGTTTTCTAAAGGTAGGTTTGTATAACCTATTTTAAGGGGTTTGAGTGTGTAAAATGACATTTTAAGCCATTATACCCTTTGTTCTCTTCTATAACTTAGTGGAATGGCTCATTATGGCATGATGTAGGTGTTTTCATGGTCTCTTGGAGCAGGGAATATGATTGAATTCATTTTGAGTTGTTGTCCTGAATGTATTTGTGTAAATTTTGCTTGAAAATGGAGGTTATGAACTAGGGTTTGGTGAAATAGTGATGAAAAAGGTTGGAGAATGAAATTTTAAGCATGTGTAGACACAATTAAGGGTTTTTGAAGTGGTGGTAAGGTAAGGTAAGGTAAGTTCTGGTATATGGTTTTTCAATAAAACCCCATGTAAATTGCTAGAAATTAGGGTTTCATGAATAGGTGTCTAGGGAACCATATCTCTGAGAAAAGGTTGTGAATTCTATGGTTTTGAGACTTGATTAATTCTTCCCCATTGAGTTTTTGGGTTGAGGAAGTGTTTACAATAGGGTTCCTTTGAAGAAGTGACCTAATTTGGGGTTTAGGACAACGTTGAAGTCTAATTTTGGAGAGGTTGGTCCAAAGTGACCTATAGAGGTTTGGTGGTATGTTGTGAAGAGGCTAAAAGGATGTCTGAAAAGCCAAATTTTTTGTGGGTTTGAGTTTATATTTGTAAGAAAATTTGAGGAAAACAAGGTTTGTAGACCTACAAAGAAAGGTGTGTGTTTGCATGAAGAATCACCCTTGTTAGGGTTTTGGAGTTTTAATACTTGTTGAATTCAGTTGGATTTGTGTTGATTGTTTGAAGACCTCCCTATATGGCATCGATTGGTATCAGAGCTTAGGGATTAGATATTTTGAGAGTGGAAGGTTGTTGATTGAAGAAAGGAAACTTGGAAGTTGAAAAGACAAAATTGTCAAGATGTCTCGTAAAGGGAAAAATATGGCCAAGGAGATGAGTAATTTGAAGGATAAACATGCTAGAAAGATCAGAGAGTTGAAATAAAGATTGGAATCTCTGGAAACAAGAAAAAGAAGAGATGTGCACCTGAGTGAAGACAGTGATTCCGATAAGGAAGAGGAAGAAGAGTTTAAAGATGTGGATGAAGAACTAGACCCTAAAGATCAGAGGATGGAAAAGTTGTTAAGGGAAGTTAAGAGTGACAAGCACAAGGTAAATATTGATGTTTCAAAGTATGGTGGGAACCTAAATGAGGAGGAATTATTAGAATGGATTGCATCTTTGGATAACTACTGTGAGTGTGAAGACATTCCTAAAGAGCAGAGGGTGAAGATTGCTAAGACAAAACTAAAATGTCATGCACTTTTGTGGTGGGACTATAAACAGTCCGAGAGAAAAAAGAGAGGAAAATCCAAGATTTTTTCTTGGGACAAGATGGTAGCCAAGATGAAAGGTAAATTTCTCCCTTCTAACTATGTTATTCAGATCTTTAGGAAGCTTCAAAGTTTAAGGCAAAAAGAAATGGATGTAAAAAAATACACTGAAGATTTTTATAAGTTAAGTATGAGATCTAACCATAATGAGAATGAGGATGAAAAGATAGCTAGGTACTTGGGTGGATTGAGATTTAATATCCAAGATGAATTAGCCTTGAAAAATCCTAGGAGTGTTGAAGAATGTTACCAGATGGCTCTAAAGGTAGAAGAAAAGATGAAAAGAAGGAAATAAAATCCAACTAGAGGTAGAGGTAGCATTTCAAGAGGCAGGGGTACATATCCTACTTCAAGACACAATTGAGAGACAAGAGGATGCACACAAAGGGAAGGAACAAACTACTGATTTCAGAGGTGGCTTTAAGGGTTCAAGAGGAAAATTTGGTGGTGGAAGAACTTCAAACACACTTGCAGGTAGGTGCTACAATTTTCAAGAGTTTGGGAATCCATCATACAAGTTCCCTGAAAAGTTTAGTGCTACATCAAGTGGTGGAGAAAGAAGTGAAAGAAGAGCTCAAATTGTCCAAGAAGATGAAGGTGAGAGTTCAAATTCCACTAGTCATGTTGCAGCTCCAGAGGTAGGAGAAACATTGATGCTGGGAAAAACACTCTTGAAGACATCCAAGGAAGAGGAGGAGACTCAATGAAGGAACTTGTTCAAGACAACATGCAAGTGTAGAGGTAAGATATGCAAAGTTGTGATAGATTCAGTTCAACTGACAATATGGTGTCTAGTGAAATGGTAGAAAATTTGAAGTTAGAAAAATTTCCCCATGAAACACCATATAAGGCATCTTGGTTGAATGATAATCAGTCACTTTTGGTAAATGAGCAAGCATATGTTGAGTTTCAGATTGGTGGGTATAGAGATAAGGTTCTTTGTGACATTTTACCCATGGATTGTTGCCATCTACTTCTTGGGAGGCCATGGAAATTTGATAGGCATGCATTATATGATGGAAGGGAAAATACCTACACCATTGAGAAGGATGGAAGTTCTTTTATATTAACCCCATTACAGGAGAAGGATGAAGCAAAATGCAAGGCAGCTAAGATCATCATGTTTGGTAAGAAGGAACCTATAAGGTTTCAGGAAGAGAGAAACAAGGTGTGTGCAACCATTGCAAAGGTTGCAAATGATAGGATAGTGACTTTGAAAGGTGATACAGAGATAGAAGGAAAATAGGTAATAGCTTGGTGTTAAAGTCTGATTCAGAGGAGATAAAGGATGGATTTTTTGTGAGGAAGCCAAATGAGTTAGGAAAGTGTGATGGAATTCTGATTGGGAAAGTCATGTGTCCATTGATAACAAAAGAGGTGAAGGGGCAGTCTTATTCTGACAAGGTAGAGGTGTACAAGTCTAAGAAAATAGAGATCTTAAGGGAAAGGTGTCTGATAACAAGACAAAGGACAAAGATGGAGTGAAACAAGATGCAAAGCAAGGAAAGACAAGTGAGTTTGAGAATGCAATAATAGGGAAAGAAAGGGTAGTCAAGAGTAAGGTTGATAAAGGTTAGTTTTTAGGTGTCAAGACAAATGTAACATCAGTTTATGATAAGGGAAAGGTGAGAGAACCATCATTTGATCAATTTGAAAAGAAGGAGCACTATGGAAGTGGCAACAAGTTCAGGGATTTCAAGCACAAAGAAAATAAGCAATATTTGAATAAAGGGATAGGTATACCTGATGAGATAGTTCTAGGAGGTCAGAGCCATGGAATGTTTAGTGGTGGACAAATTGTAGCATAATTTCCAAGAGACTTGGAAAAGTTTCAAGGTCGGGTGTATGGTATAGGGGCACCATGAAAAATCATGAGAATGAAGTCATATGTTGGTCATTAGTTTGAGTCTAGGGTTTTTTGAGTAATCTGAGTTTAAATAAGGTCTATTGAGACCATTTTAATGTAATTGGTGATTTTTAGTGTCTTTTGGGTCAATAATGTAAAAGTTGCACAATCTTGTAAAAAGTTATCAATACAAAGTTGCAAAAGTGCAAATATGCAAAATTATAGAAGCCCAATGGTCACAAACTTCAAAATTCAGTTTAGTATGATTATGTTAGTTGTTTTTGGGGGGAAACAAGTTTAAATGTGTTGGAGATCTCGTTGTAAAGGCTCTCTGGAAGATTTTGAAGGAGTAATCAATCAATTATCTTTGTTTACTATTATTTCTGTGTACAGTTAAATCTTGATAAAAATCTATATAGAATTCATTGGAGGATTGAAGTAGCCTTAATTGGGTTCTAATTTGAAGAAGTTTCATCAGGATTAAAGCATTTTTGAGGCAATTTTCTAAAGGTAGGTTTGTATACCTTGTTTTAAGGGGTTTGAGTGTGTAAAATGACATTTTAAGCCATTCCACCCATTGTTCTCTTATGTAACTCGATGGAATGGCTCATTAGGGAATTATTTAGGTGTTTTCATGGTCTCTTGGAGCAGGGAAGATGATTGAAGGAAATTTGAGTTGTTGTCCTAAATGTATTTGTGTAAATTTTGCTTGAAAATGGAGGTTATGAACTAGGGTTTGGTGAAATAGTGATGACAAAGGTTGGAGAATGAAATTTTAAGCATGTGCAGACACAATTAAGGGTTTTTGAAGTGGTGGTAAGGTAAGATAAGGTCTGGTATATGGTTTTTCAATAAAACCCCATGTAAATTTCTAGAAACGAGGGTTTCATAAATAGGTGTCTTGGGAACCGTATCTCTGAGAAAAGGTTGTGAATTTTATGGTTTTGAGACCTGGTTAATGCTTCCCCATTGAGTTATGGGGTTGAGGAAGTTTTTACAATAGGTTTCCTTTGAAAAAGTGACCTAATTTAGGGTTTAGGACAGCGTTGAAGTCCAATTTTGGAGAGGTTGGTCTGAAGTGACATATAGAGGTTTGGTGGTATGTTGTGAAGAGGCTAAAAGGGTGTCTGAAAAGCCAATTTTTTTATGGGTTTGAGTTTAGATTTGTAAGACAAATTAAGGAAAATAGATATGTAGACCTACAAAGAAAGGTGTGTGTTTGCATGAAGAATCACCCTTGTTAGGGTTTTGAAGTTTTAATACTTGTTGAATTCAGTTGGATTTGTGTTGATTGTTTGAAGACCTCCCTATATGGAATCATTAATCCAATTGAATAAAATTAAAGTAAATATGATTGGGTAGCTAAATCACATACATATGTGGCTAGCTTCAAACCCCTATGTGCAATATTACATTGATTTCCTAGTTGTAGGTAGTCCCAATATTTATGGCATGCTACTAAATGGAGATTGATCCAAGATATTGAGTGACTATGTTGCTATAGGCTTCTCACACATGTGACTACCATGGAGAGATCTTACCAATCAAATGAGTATAAATGGAACCAAGGATGAAGCACCTTATCACTTAATACAACCATACTAAAGAGATTATCTATATTACAGTTGAATCTAGTGTATACATCCTAGCTAGTGTAAGAATGGAAGTAGAAAATATCCTAATTGATAATTTCATTTTAATACCTTATAGGAGTGAAAAATCAAGACATTTAAAGAATATTATCAATCCCTTGAGTGCTAGATAAAGTGAAAGAATTAAGCTTCTCCATTGATAAGGGTGGTTCATCCAAAGTCTCCAATAATTGTATGTAAGCTTCCAAGGAACCAAATCATTGTTGGGAAAAGAGGGGTACATGAGGACTTTTTGTTACCCAATTGGTCTAAAATCCATTATGTTTCTCACTTTGAATCAACATGTTCCTCATGCTTGATGTATATTAGTAAAGTAAATGGGGTAGAAAATGTATTACAACCATTATAAGGATCATCTCATGGAGAGATTGCACAAATATAATAATATTTGGAAACTTCAACATCTTTAAAACAACAAAAGAAAAATTATCTTTGGACCCTCAAGTTTGGTGTAGGGGAACCAACACCTTGTGGTGTCTACAAAGGGAGTTAAAAAGGTTAAAAAATTCATTTGAAGGTCTTTCCATCTTTATGCAATGAGAAAACTGCAAAATGTGTAAAATCTTGAAATGTTGTCAAAATTGTCAACAATGTCAACATGGTAAAGGCAGAGTATCTTAATGTTTTGTACTTTTAATAATGAATAAGGTCTTAAATAAGGTCTAAATGATCATGTTATAGGTTTATAAAGGTTTTTTAGGGTCTTTAGATTCCATTAGATGTAATAATGTAAAATGTTGCAAATGTTGTCAATGGCAATTTTGTCAATTTGCAAGATTAGTGTCATTTATGGGTTAATTAGTTGAGATGGTGGTTATAGGAAATGGTTAAAGGTGGTTGAGGTTTGAAATTATTTAAAAGGCCTTCTTAGGCTCGAATGGAGGATTGATGAAAGTTGTAACAATCTCATGTAATAAGAATACCATGTTTCTCAAGCAAATTTCTAAATTTTTTTTACTGTTTTCCTGTAGTTGTTGGCTTCTGTACGGACCCGTACATTCTAATCATGCTTTTAAATCTTCATTGATTGTATTTACATGTTTCTATTCTCATTTCCCATTGGTTTTAAGTTCTATCTCTTAATTTTGTTTGAGAAAACAAGAAAACAGTGACTATCCTTGTTTTACCAATGTTAAGGGTTTTGAAGGAAAAATAATGAATTAATAACCAATCCACCTACTTTATTGGACATTTTTCTCATTGGATTGGTAGATAATATGTTAGAGTATATTTCCTTTGCATTTATAGGTTTAATAGATCAATAAACTAGGTGATTGTGTGATGCCCCAGGGCTGAAAGTGTAATTTTTCCTTGAAAAGTTGTGGTTTTGTGATGGCCCTCAACGAAATACTGTTGGAATTGAGTTTGTAAGTATGTCAAGTGACTAGGAATACCTGTAGGAATGTGTTTGGGTCAGTGATCGATCTTTGAAATCCTTGGAATGAAGTTTTCCATCAAAACCCTTGTTTCTTGCATTGAAATGGAGGGTTTTTTAGTTTGGTATGAATATGACCGTACAAGTGCAAACCAACAGTGGAATCTGTGGTTTTGAAGCATTTAATTTTCTTCCCCAAGGTTTTAGGGACATTGGAGAACTTTGGAGGATACTTCCTTTGAAAAATGGGCCTATTTCACTAGGCCTTTCCATGGTGAATGTATTGAAAGTCACTACTGGTCCAAAAGAGTTTCAGTTGATCTTGAAGCATGTTATTTGAACCCTTAATGGGAATCTAAAACCTTCTTTATTTTTGAAATTCATTCAGAAATTTTGAGTGAAAATTTTCTAGAACCGGGTTGGCTATTTTACTAGGAAATGTCTGCCTAACAGGAGGATTTTGTGAAATTCACTTGATATTGTTTTAAATATTGGTTGATATTCTTATATTTTTCATTTGAAGTTGGTCTCCACCCTAGGTCTACATCAAAGTGGTATCAGAGCATCAGGCACAAGATCTTGTTGTTGGTCGTTTGATTTTGCAGGTTGTGAAAGATGCCTCCAAAGGCTAGTGCAATGGCTAAGTAGATACAAGAGTTGAAGGAGATATTGGAAAGGAAGGAAAGGATTTAAAAATAATCTCAAGAGTCTACTATAGCAAGGATATAATCTTTGGAGAAGAATCAGAGGAGAGGAGTTGTAGATGAAGAGCAAAGAAATGAAGAGGCTGAAGGGGAAGGACATCCTCTAGTTCCAGATGAAGAAGATGAATTGGATCCTGATGAAAGAAGAATTCTCAGGATGATGAAGGTGGTAAAAGGTGACAAGACTCCTAAGGTAAAATTTGATGTGCCCATGTATGGAGGTAAGATGGATAGTGAACAATTTTTAGCATGGATTGATGCTGTGGATAATTTTTTTGAATTTGAAGACATTGATGATAGTAAGAAGGTTAAGTATGCAAAGAAAAAGTTGAAAGGACCAGACCTCACATGGTGAAATTTTGTTCAAGAGGATAGAGTCAAGAAAGGTAAGTCTAAAATATGCTCTTGGGATAGGATGGTAGCGAAAGTTAAGGCTCAATTCTTACTAGCACATTATGTTATTCAAACTTACATGAAATTGCAAGAATTAAAGCAAAGAGAAATGGATGTCATGTCTTACACTGAAGAGTTTCATAGATTGTGCATAAGAGCAGGTCATAATGAAGATGAATTGGAAAGAGTGGCTAGATACTTGAGTGGTTTGAGGTTGAATATAAGGGATGAGATTAGCCTCAATCCACATAAGACAGTTGAGGAATGCTTCCAAATGGAAATGACGGTAGAAGATAGAATAAAAAGAAGACAAGAAATACAAGCAAGGGGAAAAGGTAATGTGAATAGAGGTAGAGGTTCAAGGCAATCCAAGGAAGATCATGAAGATGTTGAAAAAGGAAAAGAACAAGCTCCTAAATCAAGAGGTGGATGGAGAGGTGGAAGAAAAAACTTCAGGCCAAAGAGGTATTTCAATGAGTTCTCAGGTAGATGTTATAAGTGCAATGAATTTGGAGACCCATTCTTCAAGTGTCCTCAAAATCAAGGTGCAACTTCAAGTGGTGATAGAATAACTGAGGGGAGAACACAATTGATTCAAGAGGAAGAGTGTGGAAGTTCTACTACAAGTCCAAGTAGGCCTGCAAATCCAGGAGTAGGAGAGGCACTCATGATGAGAAGAACATTGCTCCAAACACCAAAGGAAGAAGACATGAGCCAAAGAAGGATCCTATTTAGAACTTCATGAAAATTCAAAGGTAAAGTGTGCCAAGTTGTAATTGATTTTGGTTCTCAAGATAACATGGTGTCTAGGGAGATGGTAGATAAGT
The DNA here is from genome assembly GCA_007258455.2 of Sequoia sempervirens. Lineage (NCBI taxonomy): Eukaryota > Viridiplantae > Streptophyta > Pinopsida > Cupressales > Cupressaceae > Sequoia > Sequoia sempervirens. Next base: position 193,543,907 of record VDFB02000002.1, on the reverse strand, counting down.
TGAGTCTAGAAAATATTCCTCATGTAGCACCCTACAAAGTTTCTTGGGTGAATGATAGTCAAAATTTAGTGGTAAATGAGAAAGCTTATGTGGATTTCTATATTGGGGAGTACAAAGATAGAGTCCTATGTGATATATTACGAATGGATTGTTGTCATACTCTCTAAGGAAGACCATGGCAATATGATAGGAGATCTATGTATGATGGTTGGGAAAATACTTACACCATTTGGAAGGATAATCAAAGTTTCAAGCTAACTCCTTTACAAGAAAGAGGGAAAATCAAAAGTCCAAGGTGATTATGTTTGGTAGAAAGGAGCCTTTAAGGCTTGAAGACAAAGAGGATAGTAAGAACAATTTGATTGCTGATTTGGAGCAGGGTCATATTGCTAGGACAGTACATGGAACACCTTCAAATGGTGTTAGAAAAGTGAAAAAACTATTTTTGCAAAAGGCTAACATGCAACCCATGGTTAGGTTTGATTTGAACAAGGTAAGTGGTGGACCATCTGCAAGGTAGTATGAGAAATAGGGTGGAATTCTTGAAAACAAGTTCCTAGTGCAGGGTGAAGTCATTGTTGGGACCATTGCATGTCCTATTGTTGAATGTAATGTCACAAAGTCAGTGGAAGTTTCTGATATGAAAGTGTACAAAGTTGTTATTTCTTGGGTACATGCTGATGGAAACATGAGAGGATTGAGAACAGTGAAGAAAACATACAATCATTCAATGGCTTCAAATCTGATTGCAGGGAAGAGTATGCACAATATGGAGGACAGTTGCAAGTACATCAATGAAAACAAAGACAATGTAGAGTTTTTTCTTGATAATAACTATTTTTTTTCAGGTTAGAGGTCTGGAGTAGCATCAAATCATGATTTAAGGACAAGAAGGCAGAAAACACAACTGAAGAAGCATGGAGCAGCAGGGTCAAAACTTGGAGCATATTCTACCACTTGGGACAAGGGTCTTTTTCTTGATGGGGTGTATGGTGCAGGGTAACCAACACCTTGTGGTGTCTACAAAAGGAGTTCAAAAGGTTCAAAAATTCATTTGAAGGTCTTTCCATCTTTTTGCAATGAGAAAATTGCAAAATGTGTAAAACCTTGAAATGTTGTCAAAATTGTCAACAATGTCAACATGGTAAAGGCAGGGTATCTTGATGTTTTTTTCTTTGAATCATGAATAAGATCTTAAATAAGGTCCATATTATCATATTATAGGTTTCTAAAGGTGTTTTAGGGTCTTTAGAGTCCATTAGATGTAATAATACAAAATGTTGCAAATGTTGTCAATGGCAATTTTGTCAATTTGCAAGATTAGTATCATTTATGGGTTAATTAGTTGAGATGGTGGTTAAAGGTGATGGTTGAAGGTGGTTGATGTTTGAAATTAGTTAAAATTCCTTCTTAGGCTTGAATGGAGGATTGATGAAAGTTGTAAAAATTTCATGTAATAAGAATACCATGTTTCTCAAGCAAAATTCTATTTTTTTTACTGTTTTCCTATAGTTTTCAGCTTCTGTACGGACCTGTATAGTATGATCATGCTTTTAAATATTAATTTATTATATTTACATGTTTCTATTCTCATTTCTCATTGGTTTTAAGTTCTAGCTCTTAATTTTGTGTGAAAAAACAAGAAAATAGTGATTGTCCCTGTTTTACCAGTGCTAAGGGTTTTGAAGGCAAAATAATGAATTAATAACCAATCCACCTACTGTATTGGCCCTGTTTCTCAGTGTATTGGTAGATGATATGTTAGAGTGGATGTAATTTTCATTTATAGGTTTAATAGATCAAGAAACTAGGTGATTGTGTGATGCCCCAGGGCTGAAAGTGTAATTTTTCCTTGAAAAGTGGTGGTTTTGTGATGGCCCTCAATGAAATACTGATGGAATTGAGTTTGTAAGTATTTCAAGTGACTAGGAAGACCTATAGGAATGTTTTTGGATCAGTTATCAAGCTTTGAAAGCCTTGGAATGAATTTTTCCATCAAAACCCTTGTTTCTTGCATTGAAATGGAGGGTTTTTGAGTTTGGTATGAATCTGACTGTACAAGTGCAAACCAATAGTGGAATATGTGGTTTTGAAGAATTTAATTTTATTCCCCAAGGTTTTAGGGAGATTGGAGAACTTTGGAGGATACTTCCTTTGAAAAATGGGCCTATTTCACTAGGTCTTTCCATGGTGAGTGTATTGAAAGTCACTACTGGTCCAAAAGAGTCTCAGTTGATCTTGAAGCATGTTATGTGAACCCATAATGGGAATCTAAAACCTTCTTTATTTTGGAAAATCATTTGGAAATTTTGAGTGAAAAGTCTCTAGAATCGGGTTGGCTATGCTACTGGGAAATGCCTGCCTGACAGGAGGATTTTGTGAAATTCACTTGATATTGTTTTAGAGATTGGTTGATATTCTTATATTTTTCATTTGAAGTTGGTCTTCACCCTAGGTCTGCATCAAATTTTGATGGTTCTAAATCAAAACATAGGGTTGGAGCTAGAGTGGAGTTAATAATTCCTCAACATAAATATTTTCTAGCAGATCATAGATTTCATTTCTATTATACTAATAGAATAGATAAATATGAGGCACTTGTTCATGCATTTCTCTTGGCCCATAAAATTTTTACATATCTTTGGAAATTTTGAACTAGTGATTAAGTGGATTTGAAAATAATATGTGTTGCATAAAAAATATTATCTAGCTACAAGAATGGAATATAAGATCTCATTTAAGGATTTGATGCATTCAGCATGCATCTTTTTCTTAGGATAAATAACCAAATTACTAATATTTTAGCTTCAAATAATAGCACTCTAGAACCCTTAACATTTTTAGTGCTAAACAAATTTTTAATTGAGTTAGTGTCATTTCCTTCCATGCTTGATAATGTGACTCACTTTCAAGTATTCAATTATGATTAGCATATCTTATAATTCATTACTAATTCAAATATTTTAAAGCCCAACTCATTCCTAAAGGTGAAAGGAAAGATGTAGAAATTGATGGTGAAGGGATAGTGAACCTAAGATTGGGATAGTACAACTAGACAATATTTTTATGAAGGCCAACTTGGTCAAAAAAGGAGTCATGCCAATCTTGAAGTAGGATAATAACTTCCATAAAATAGGAGGAATCAAAAAAATACAAAGAATGTATTCTTGTGGAAGGTTTTTACTAAAAAGGAAAGTTTTGGAATCATTCATGCCTTAAAATATTTTTATGATGCGATAGCATATATTTATGAGGATTTGAAGACATATAATGCCTCCATAATCACCCATATACTTTCTCTCAAGCTTGGGAAAAAATAAATATTGGTGAATGCTTTTTGGAACCTCTAGCTTTATAAGAGGAATTTAAGTTTCTCTCTACTTGAATTATCTTCCTATTAGAAATTCTAATTGGGTGGCTAACCTTGTGTCAGTAAGGAAGAAAATTGAAGAATTCAAACTCTCCATTGATTATAGAAACCTTAACAAAGCCTCCAAGAAGGTAAACTACCCACTACCTTCTCTAGATGAATTCTTGCAAAAAAGTCCCAAATGATGTATTTTCATGATAGATACTCTGAGTACAATCAAGTAATGTTGGATCAACATGATAGGTTGAATACTACCATTACCACCAAATGGGAAACATTAGCTTATAGGATAATTCCCTTTAGTTTGATTATTGTTAGTGCGCTATTTCAAAATAAAAAATGGATTTTTCTTTCAAAGGCCCAGTTGGCAAGTGCATAATCATCTACATGGATTATCTAACCATGTTATCAAAGAGAATATATGATCATATAGATGACTTAAGAAAAGTGCTACTAAGATGCTAGGAGCATGGTATACTATTGAACCCAAAGAAATGTGTCTTTGTAGTTCCTAAAGGGGGAATTTTGAGACATGTCATCTTATAAAATCGGATATCCATTTATCTAAAAAGATTGAAAGCTATAATCAAAATTCCTCCACCAACGTACAAGAAGAAGTTAAAGTTCTATTTGATAAGATCAATTTTGTACATAATTTTATTATTGGTTTTATTGAGATTCTTAGACTACTTAATGTCATGCTTAAGAAAATTTCTAAGGTGGAATGGACACCACATGCAAAGGCTATCTTCACTAAAATCAATAAATTCATTTTTGAAGCTCTAGTTCTATTCAACATAAACTATTTTTCCATTCCACATTTATTCATTTCTTCAAATAATGTGTCACTATATTGATGCAATGAAAAGACCAAGGAGATGAGAGTCCTGCTATCTTTTGGGAATTAGAACTTGGGTATCCAAATGTATAAAATAAATCCTATATGCACTAGTTGAGGTTTTTAATAAGCTCAAGTATTATATTCTAAGAAGCAAGGTGTTTTCTATTATACTTGATACAAAAATGAAAACCTTACTAATACAAAGTGAGCTAGGTTATAGAAGAGGTAAATGAGTCACCATATTACAAGAGTTTGATTTGGAGGTGAAGCAAATGAAGAGTTAGAGGGTAGAGTTTTACATGCTTTATTATGGAGGTTGATCCTAAAAGATCATGCCAATAATATATACTTGAAAATGCTCCAAAGGATCCTTGTTATGTCAATGTGATATTTTATTTGCTAAAGAAGAAATTTCCAACTCACCTAAATTCTACCCAATGTAGCTCCTTGCACCTAAAGAGTAATAATTTATGATAAAAATTGGGGTATTATTTAGAAGAAATCATGTTGACATCTATCTCAAATGTTTGATGAAAGAAGAAGAAAGTGAAGTCCTCAAATATTTTCATGAAAATTTTTCTATAGGACATGACTTAGGTTCAACTACCACCCATAAAATCTTGAGGGAAGGATATTATTTGCCTACTAACTTCAACGATTCCCATGCACATGTATGCTTATGTCATATATTACAAAAATTTATAGCAAGGGAAATAAATCCAACACTACCACTTCAACTAGTTATGGAATAGGCCCATTTGCATAATGGGGCTTGGACTTCATAAACATGATCAATCCACCTTCCTCATCTACCCATATATAAATTCTTATAGCTATAGAATACTACATTAGGTGGAATAAATCTCATTCATGCAAACATTGCATGACCAAGGTAGTAATAAAATTCCTTTGACAAGAATGTCATGGCCAAGGTTGAAATTCCTTTACTTTGGTATGTGACAGCAAACCTACCTTCTCCTCTAACTATTAGGATTTTAGTTGTGGGGTGACTCTAAAATTTTCTTCAAACTATTACCCATAAGGTAATGGTGTGGTTGATTCAACAAACAAAAAATTATTGAACCAAAACCCTAGGGAGTGGAATATACAATTGAAATATACCTTATGAGCTAAGAGTTTTATTAGATCCATATGTTCTCCTTCCACTATTAATTGTAGCTTGATAGATTCTTAAGGAACTTTTAAGAGCCTCTTCATAGGATTTGTAATAAAAAAATGACTTCCTCTCATATGTCACTATTTAGAGCATATAATAAGAGATTGCATAGTTCCTTATGATTCATGTGTGACATGCTTGTTGATGAGTAGAGAACTTATATCCATTATATTATAAAGTGATCTACTAATTCATTATGGTCTTGTTTTCTTAGGAATTATTTGATTCTTGTCCTTATTACCTTGTCCATATCAAATTATATGGACTTTCCAATGAGCTATCAAATGGAGTTTATTAATCTTTCATGAAATTAATAATACCAATATAATGTGGTCCCTTACAAGGTATTAGGAAAATGCATGTGGATATTGTGCCCCATAGAAGCAAGTCTCAAATTTTTGCATGTTCCTTGATATGAGTGTTAGTATCTCCTCCTTAAATTTGGGTAAGTCAAGGAGATATCTTGGAAAAATAGCATTCTCTATTGTATGATCTAATGATCCCTTCAAATATTCAAAGGTAGGTACTTGAAAAGGAATTATACATGGGAGGATTTTCTCCTTTGAAGATTTGTCCTAGTGTTGGTGATTGATTTTTTATTATAGTTGAAGGGTTATGTAGGGTTTTTAAAACCCAATAAAATTTGTATAATTTTTTTATGGAGTATTTGGTTGAAAGCTAGATAGGTAGTGTATTTTTACATTAGGTTGGTGGGTATCCCTCTAGTTTGGTATGCACTAGTCATTGTGAACAATAATGTGAAGGCACAATTTCCTTTTTAATTGTGTTTTGAAAATATAAGTTTAACTATGGATGGTTGATAACCCCTTCGTTTGGATCACTTTGGGAGGTGACAAAAGGATAATAATGAAAGTACCTCAAAGACTATAGTCTTATATTTATGTGTTGGGTTTTGAAATAATTTCTCAACAACCCAACCTCCATCATCTTAATTCATTGGACCAAGGCAATTTCAAGGGCCTTTGGAGTTTATTTGTTTGTTTTATTAGCATCTTGTGCTCTACCACTACAAGGTGGATTTTGATTATTGTGTTGATGTGGTTTGTATGGTGGGCAATGAGTTACCCCACTTATTGTTACCTTAGGTGGATATTTTGGTTGTATGTGTTACAAGGAGGCTAGGTCATTTTAATAAGCTACATCAAGGGCCTCTTAGGCCATTCATGCACTTTCTATGTCCTTTTTAGTGTGTCTCATTATATTTTCAATGTGGATAGTTGTGTATCTATAGGCTACAAGGATGTTATTCATACCTATAAATCTTAGAATGAACTAGCACATGTTAGACTCTTAAGTGGTTTGGGTTTGTTTGAAGGATCATTTCTTGTTATGGCCCCCATATTGGGTTGTTTAAAGGTAATATGATCTTGATTCTATTTCATGTTCTACTATGGCTCTTGATGAACATCTTTAGATTCAATATCTTTTGCATTTATAATTAATTACAAAATATAGAGGATATAGTGGTGTGTAATAATAAAAGGAAGCAATGATCAAATCAATAGAAGGGACTTTCCCTTGGGTTTTTGTCTATCCTAACATATTTGAGGGTATTCTATGCACCATAGTAGAAAAAGGAAAAGGAAGAATAATATAGAGGAAGTTCAATAGAATATAGAGAAAAATGATATAACTCATTCCTAAAAGGATTAATTCTTTATGTCAAGCTCACTAAAAATATGTACTCTTCAAATTTGACTCATGACTACTTGTATAAGGGGGAATCGGATCAATGAAATTACAACAATGAAATCAAATGAATGAAATCAAAACAAGACAAATCCCAACCTACTCATGAAATGTGATTGTAAAGCAATGAATTCAACACACAATGTTAGCATAAATGAGAACATAAACTAATTCAAATATGATAATTTTACCATCCCATGTCAAAGTGTATTTGCATTGATAACGAATGTTGGATTGCTTGATCAATATGAAGCCTCCATGTTGTAAAAGCTTCAAAGGTAGTTGTAATGGTGATCTAGAATGCAAGTGTTTGCTCAATGTGCTTCAATAGCCAATTTTACATGACCTCTCCACAAATTTTCTAGATTATTCAATCGTTTATGAGAATGATGAAGCTTGTTTTATAGATTTTTATGATTTTTTAGATGAACGATCGAGAATCAACAATGAAAGATCACGGTCAATGGTTGAGAACCGTTGAGAGGAAATAGATTTATCAGTTAACTCATCTGATTGATTCAATTAAGGGATTTAATTGAATAATCAATGGGATTAGATGGAATGATTAGAGGGATTGGAGAAGTTGAGTTGAGTGTTTAGTGGGATTAGAGAAATTAGTGGGATTGGGAAATAGATTGAGAAATCAATGGTCGTGATTTATTCAAACAAGCTATGTGAGGATGTATTAATTAAAAAATTAATTAATTAATGTTTGAGAGGAATGTGCAAGTTGCATTTTACTTTAATAAATAAAGGTATATTTATTTATTGACCATGTTGAGTGATTTTGGGTAAATTAAATAATTGATTTGATTATTCAAATTTGAAGAAGGGAAAGCAGTTTAATTAAATTATTAATGATAACAATTTTATTAACTTAGATGGATAAGGTATGTTAGTGACATAATTAAATAACTTGTGTTTATTTAATTAATCAAGAAGAATAAGGTTAAATTAGGTGATGATATAGTGAATTAATTAAACAATTCTAGATTATTTAATTAATAGAGAAAAATAGGGTTAATGTTGCAAATGATGTTAAAAAGGGGATTAATGATGTTAATGAAGCGATATGCAATAGTGATAGTGAAAGTGATGTCGATAATGGAAAAATGCAGTTTAGGATGTGTGATATGCATTAAGCCATTTTTTACATGTCTACATTTTGCCCCTCTTTGACACAATGTGTTGGTTACATTGTTTCAAATAATTCGATGTTTAGATCAAGATTGAAAAAATTTAATATGCCCCACTATACCCCAACACTCAATAGAAGGATGATAAGATGTTGGGTTGCCCCCTCAAGATATCGGTTAGAAAAATTACTTTTTTAGGTCGGGCACTTGACTAGGTTCTAGAGCAGTGTAGATATGTAGAAAACGAAAAATTAAGGCTTAGGGCTCATGTTTACGGTTTCAGATGGTCATAGGTGCTCCCAAAATTGACCTAGAAGGGGTCCAAGGGTAAAAATTAGGGTTTGGTGGGGTAAAATGGAAATTAAGATGAAATTACCCCTCATTTGCACACTTTGAGTTGAGAGATTCTTGCCTCTAGATATTTTTAGATATTTCCATCCATAAACGTTGATTCACAATGCCTTGAGTTCTAGGAGTTCCACACAAAGCGGATGCAGTCAAGTAGTATTGACTAGGAAATAGCAACAATTGTAGGGAAAACTCACTATTGACGTAATATGAATGTTATCGATGTTTTGTTATGGCCGCTATTGAGAAATATGGTTGCTTTTGCAAAATATAACCACTTTTGCAAAAGATGGTCACTTTTGTCAAATTTGGTTGTGTTAGGAAATTTTAGGGTTTTGGTCGCTTTTGCAAAATATGGCTGCTATCTCCTTTTAGATAGGTGCACTATTGCCAGAGCTAGTTTCTATTTCCAAGAACAATCACTATAACCCTCGAAAAAGTGTGATATTGCTCAAAACAATTGATATGGAATGTTTAGTTGCAAATTTAAGTTATTGACTTGACTTTATAGCAAAATTTTGATGTGGGTTAAATGCTTGATGATTGTCTTATGTCTTTTATTCATGCAACAGAGGAGACCTTAGCTTATTGATGGGTTAGCCACTTTTCAAGAGCTCGAGAGAGATTTCCTTAATGTCATTGGATTGTGATATATATCCTATATGCCAACTATCAGGGCTCATTGGGCTATGATGACTAATTTGGATGAGAGTTGGCATTTAAAGACCTCTTTGTTTCATCTACCCACAAGAGAGTGTATCATTACCCTAGAGGATTTCTAGAGGATTTTGAGCATTCGCATCCATGGAGAGTTGATCAATTACAATGTCCAGAGGGGTACTTTGGCTATGCAGAGGTTACTCGATGTTCAACAACTTCAGGTGGTTGACTCTAAGATTGACTTGGCTCCATTTGTTGATGATGTAAACTCGATGGTCATTGTTCTGGAAAGTTTGATTATTGGTCCCTTGATGCTCGACAAGAGAGATAAGAGGTTTATCATTGGTTGAAGCATTATGATAGAGAAGATGATGGAGCACAAGACACTATATGCTTGGGGTTAGTGTCTTTTGTCCCATATTTATAGAGATATGCATATAAGGTCGTTTACAAGGGTGGCAATAGCATTTCGATTAGTGACAATTTATTGCATTTTTGGGCCTGGGAGAGGATTATGATCACCCATCTTGAGGGCATGTGAGATAGGGATGCTCACAATCCTTATGGATATCAGTATTTTGATTAGATCCACCACACTCAACTGGGCAGACCCTCCTATTAGAGGGAACTGTTTGATGATATGACATACTTTACATGGTGGTTGTACAAAGATTACAAGGCCTAATTGGATGACCAAGAGCAGTTGGTTTACTATAGGAAGACTTGATTTTTGATTGGCTGAGTTGATATCATTCTGGAGAGATATTTACCAGATAGAGTGCTTAGACAGTTTGATGAGTTCCAAACTCACCCAACTGATGATTATCTTATCATTTTTGGACAGACCACTAGAGAGGAGACTGCATGGGGTCCTTGTGTTGATTCTAAGGAAGAAGTTGAAGCTTTCAAAGTTTTGAGACCATTTGGATGGGGTTGGGTAGTGGTTTGAATTGATCTAGGGACCATGAAAGAGTATGATGGATGGTGGGAACAACACAGGTTGTTGAGATTCCCTATCCCTACAGAAGGAGCAATGTGAGATCTAGTTTTGGGGGTTAGGAGAGGAGGTGTGATTGCTCACCGACAGGATCGACAAAGGCTTAGGATCACCCATGAGAAGCATCTAGGATTACTCAACTTACAACCAAGCAGGATTAGGTGATCTAGGATTGGGATGTTAGGGCTAGTGAGATAGATATAGAGGCATCCTCGAGGTAGCAGTAGGGGCTATAAGGACCTCACCCATAGGGAGATATGGCTACTAGGATTACTCAACTTACAACCGAGCAGGATTAGGTGATCTAGGATTGGGATGTTAGGGCTAGTGAGATAGATATAGAGGCATCCCAACGAAAGGCTTTAGAGGTACAACTGGCTATTATCACTACTAAGCATCATCATATCTAGACAAAGTGAAATTCTCTTAGATAGGAGAGAGATACAGAGAGGTAGTAGCATCATAGTGAGCGGGATCACCTCATCATTGAGAGGACATATTATCAGACTCTATATGAGGCCTTTGTATTGAGATCACATAGGAATCCTCATTTTGGTGAGCCTAGTAGTGCCATAGGGGCATAGTTAGGAGAAAAGTCTGTTAGACAGCCGCAACAATCTCTTGTTCACAACTAGCAGTAACATAGATCCCCACCTTGGGATGGCCAATAGGGATTATGTATGATATTTTCATGATATTTATGTTTGTACCAAAGACATATGTAGACATATATTTTTACATATACATTCATCAACCCATCTGAGGCCTCGTATATATTTTGTATATTTTAATATCACACATGATGTTTGATGATGTACATGACATTCCCATTTTTTATGATATATGAGATATGCCATTTTTTTGTGGTATAATGTATTATGATATGTTTGTGGATGTTTATGGATGCTTATATGTATATGATAGATGAATTATGATTATATATGCTCATAATTTTGTACTTTTCTGATGTTTTATATGATATGGATGGATGGATGATTTATGCATATATGTGATGGATTATTTTATAATGTATGATGTTTTATTATATGATGAAGATGATATGTATTGATGAGTTTGTGGATGTAGAATGAATTTGGTACTAATGAATTTATGATGCAAGGTGTGGATGTTAGTGAGAAGATATGTTAGTATGATTTAGAGATAGATAGAAGTGTTTAGATGATTATGATGATATGCATTCTAGATCCCCATTACTACTACCTTTTTTTCTTTCATGGAGGACTAAGTAATTTTTTAGCAATCCTTATTGATATAGTAGATAGACATGAAGCACCTACGTATTAATGACCAAGACAACTTGATATGTATTGCATGGACTTTGACTCTACAAACAAGGAGTATTCTTGCTCATACCAGACATACGAAAATCATGTTAGAGTGTATGGGTGAGAAGTTTTGAAACATTTCAAAGTAGTTATATAGGAAGGTATGGATTACCTAATATGCAACTATTACACAAATTATCCCAAAATGACTTCCACACACAAAACAAAGCAAGTATTTGTCGTGGTAACTAGTATTGCAAAAACATCCAACAAACAAAGCAAACAAAAAATCAATTATCAATGCCCCATTCCTTCCTCTCTAAATCCTTATGGACATCTTCAAGAGATCTTGAGAATGTTACAATAAGATAAATCAAAAAGATAAGATCATAAAAAGATAATAAAAAATGCTACTTGTATCACTTACTATAGTTGTTTTGATGTTTCAGAATGTTTACCAATCGATGTTGTTTATTTTAGGAAAATTTTATCTATTAAGACATATGTTAGGATGTTGATGATGATTATCAAAAGGTAGGGTAGTTAATACGTAAGCAATTTTTTAGTCTAATGATGATCCAATCATTTTGTTTCTTTTCTTGGAAGTTTTGGATTTTGTTGTTTAATTTGTTTGTTGATTATATTGTCAAAAGTTTGAAGGTTATGATTGTTGAACAAGACAACTGAGAGGGGGGTGAATCATTTGTGACAACTTTAACCTTTGAAACTTTCACTAGAAGTTAGATCAATTATTACCATTCACAAATCCTTTACTCTGTAAAGTGATTAATCATTAAGTGCAAAAGAAGAAACTGAAAGAAGCAAAACTAAACACACAATAACACTAGATTTACATGGAAAAACCAATGAGGTAAAAATCACGGTGAGGATTAGCTCACAATATAAGGAATATCAAACCGAATAAAAAGGCTTACTACCAAAAAGGCTCACTGCCAAAACAAGACTTAACGTCTGGTACAGGACTCACTGTCCAACAAGGGTTAACCACTTGAAGGGTTCACTACCACAAAATTACAAAGAAGATAGAAGATATTTGTTACAAAGAGAAAAAAAATCTCAATGAAATGGAGATTTCCACCACAGTTCGCTCACACACTTGTAGACATGCTTGAATGATAGAGTACACCTTCAGCTCACTGCCTCCAAAAACTTGCCACTTGAATTTTGCATTGATATGCTCAAAATCGCATCACACACACACACACACACACACAATTTCACATCTATCTCACATCTAACTTGCTCTTGCATTCATCTTTCACAAACATCTCAACCTTTATTTATACCATCTTCAACTTTGAAACTCATCCAAGGTCAACCACACACCATTTGTATTTACAAATTCAAATTAGGTCAGTGCCAAAACATTCTACGGTGGAATTAGAATGAGGGTGACCAAAACACATACGTAATGAGGACTTAAATAAGTCCTACACACTTCAACACACCTTCATGATCTTCATAAGTAGTGTTTAACACAAGGTCAGCCAATACCAGTGTAAAAAACATAAATCAATTAAGCACATACTACCTTAACCCGATCCAATCTTCCAAATAACAAATTTCACTTGAAAATGACCTCATCAACTTATCCTAAGAACCGCAAGTCATAAAACCCAAACAAGAAGAAATCCAAAGCAACTAAATTTCTCCTAGACCTCAGCTAGAAAAGAACAGTTCACAACTAGTGAACATAACTCACACTGTACAATGATCCAGAAACCCAAAATTTGGATATAGTGACTTCCAATAACCATGAACAATACCTCTGATCCTTACTAGAATAGCAACAAATCCCAAAGAAAAACCCAGAGTAGACACTAAATACCTGCAACCTTTCTTTATTACAATTTTCTCAATATCCTTGACATATACAGCCAATAATGAACATTCATGACATCAATGAAAACAACAACCAGCTGAAAACCAGTTAACTAGTCGACATCAATGACAACACCTTCATACTTGTAACAATTATTTGTTTATTATGGATGGAAATTTTATCATAGATAAGTGATAACAAAGAATTTTTTTAATGTTTTTATGCTTTTGAGGTTATTTGATGTTGATTTTGTTATTTTTGAGAGATTTAGAGACAAATAGGGGGAACCAGAGGGACCGACCTAGTGCCTCATGGGATCATCAATGATTTCCTTGCCTATGTGATGAATGCAAAGACATCATAGTTTGATTGTAATGAGTGACTATTTTTGGAGATTTTTTACTCTTTACAACTATTTTTTGGATATTTGGTAATTTATTTGAATGTTTTTGGATTTTTGACCAAGTTTAAAAACCAAGAGGGACACCTAAAGGGACTAACCTAGTACCTCTAGGGCTCATAAATAATGGCCTTTCCTACGTTACAAACACAAAGACATCATAGTTCAACTATATTGACTTAATTGGGTACAATCCGAAGATGGCCTACAATATTTCTTTGGGGGAGATATTTTTGTGTTTTATGAATTTGTTTTGGATTTTGATTATTTTTTGGATGTTTTTTATTTTGTTTTGATAGTATTTTGTAAGTTATGGTATTCATAAGGATCAACTCCACTACCGGGTTCAAGAATTTTCCCCCAGTTCAGAATAGGATTAAATTTTATTTGGGATAGGTGAATAGCAAGGTTCAACACTTGATCAGTTATAGAGCCATGGTTGGGTGCATGTTCTATTATGGTGATGGGTGGAGTGGATGCAATAGTAGAAAGATAGTGTCGATAGATAAGGATGCAGGTCTTATTTAAATGTAGCATTTTTTTACCATGTTTTCACTACAGTATCAGTCCTAGAAGCGCCTTAAGGTTGTTTTCACTTAAAGGACATTTTATTTCTCTTTACTATTTTCTTGAATTCATTTTTCTTTTTTCTTTTTTTTTTCTTGGGATATTCTAATGGGCTTAGGTGTAGAAATTTTTGAGATGACCGTTGTTAAGAGGTTCAGTTAGAGGTTCTCCTTTCGGTGTAGCCAATTGATATGCTCCAGAGTTGTAGCTCACTGTAATGATGTAGGGACCTAGCCAATTTGGTTCAAACTTACCATTCCCATCTTGATTCAGCTGGATTTTCTAAATTTCCTTTAGGATCAAGTCGTCGACCTAAAAGTTCTTATTTTTTATTTTCTTATTATAGCTTTGCTTGAGCCGATTTTGATAGGCCTATAGATGTTTCAATGTGCTCAAGCATCTTTCATCTAGGAGTTCAAGCTCATTGATTCGTGATACCCAATACTCTTCATTGCTAACAAGATCCTTCAATGATACTCTCAAGGATGGGATTTCAACCTCTATAGGCAGTATTGATTTGGATTCGTAGACCAAGGAAAAAGGAGTTGCACCTGTAGGTGTGTAGATGTTGGTTCTATAATCCCATGAGGCTAAGTTTAGCTATAGGGTCTAGTCACAACCGACATCATTAATAGTTTTCTTTAGGATTTACAAGATGGTATTATTGGATGCTTTGTCCTAGTCGTTTCCTTGGGGATAATATGGGGTTGAAAAGTAGTGTTGGATAGAGAATCTTGAGCAGAGATCATGGACATATTGGTTCTTAAATGGAGTTCCATTATCTATTATGATATTTTTTGGGATACCATATCGACAAATTAAATAGTTAAGAATGAACTTAGCTATTTGTTTCCCTATGATATAGGTTAGAGGAATAGCCTCTATCCACTTTGTAAAGTACTCTAAGAAGTGATGATGAATTTGTTCATATTGGATGAGGTTAGTGATATCTTTCCTATTAGGTCTAGTCCCCACTAAGAGAAGGGCCATGGAGTAGTGATAGGATGAAAATCTTGTGCATGTGCATGCACAAGATATCCATGTTGTTAGCATTGACGTCACTTCTTGGAATAATAAACTACTTCTTGCTCCATTGATGGTCAATAGTACCCTATTTGAAGTATCTTTTGGACTAGGTTAGGTCCACTAGAGTGAGATCCACAAACACCTTTGTCTACCTCTTGCAAGGCGGGTTTTTCTTCTTCCACATTAAGACATCAAAGTAAAGTACCATCAAGACTTCGATAGTATAAGGTATCTCCAAGGATAGTAAATCAGGAAGTTTGGTGGATGAAGGTTTTATTTGATTGGACATTAGGGGGGGTATGATTTCATGTTGGATATAGGAAAATGTGTCCTCATACCAAGGCAAGTCAGGACCAACAACATCACACACTAGTTCAAATCCCAAGATGTCAAATGTTGGTATAAGCAATTATTCTACCAAGAATTTGTATCTAGGAACATTCTCAGGTATGTCAAGGAGTGAACCGATAGTAGCCATAACATCGCTACTTTATTGTTAACCCTTGGAATTTGCTTAAAGATGATGACCAAAAAGTATTGCTTGAAGCTATCCACCATCCTTTTCTATGGCATAAGCTTGTCATCTTTAGCCTGGTATTTGTCATTGACTTTCCTTATGACAAACTGGGATTCACCATAGACTTGTAGCTCCTTATTTCTCCACTCCATTGCCATTTTTAGCCCAATGATCAATGCTTCATACTCAGCTATATTTTTTGTACAAGGGAAGGAAATCTTGTATGATTTTGGTATACTATCTCCTTGTGGTGTGAGAAATAGGACATCGGCCCTTGAGATGTGTTGAGTGTGGGATCCTTCGAACTACATGGTCCAACAGGTTGACTATGTTGTTAGCAGGATGCTCTCATTTGGAAATTATACTATGAGAGGTTGATGGTCTTTGATGGGTGCTTTTGCTAACTAATCTTCTATCACCTATCCCTTGATGGCTTTTTTTTCAACATATTCTATATCGAATTCACTAAGTATCATGACCCACTTAGTGATTATTCTTGTAAGAGTTGCCTTTGCTAAGAGATATTTCAAGGGGTCTATCTTGGATATCAACTTGATTTATCTATTTAACATGTAATTCCTAAGCTTTTGTGCTATGAAGACAACTGATATACATGCTCATTCAATGGGTGTATAATTCAATTCACATCCAACTAGGGTATGACTGATGTAGTATACTGCTCTTTCTTTGTTTTGGTCATCAAGTTGCACTAATAGAGCTCCCAATTTTGTTATTGTGGACGCATATAGAATCATTGATTTATCCTAAATTGGAGGCATCAATACAAGAGGAGTGAGAAAATAATCCTTTACTTATTGAAAATCTTGATCACACCTTCCATCCTATTTGAATGTTACATCTTTATGGAGGAGGTGTGTGAATGGATGACATTTCTAGGATAGCCTTGACCTTAGCAGGAATCACCTCGATACCTCTTTTGGATACAATGTAGCCCGACAATTTCCCAGATGTTACTTTGAACACACATTTCTTTGGATTTAGATGCAAGTTATATTATTCTATTCTATCAAATATCCTAGCTAAGTTAGCTAGGTGTTCATGTCTTATGACTGATTTAGCCATTAGATTGTCTAGATAATCCTCCATGTTGATGTGTAACATGTCATAGAAAAAGGTATTCATCGCTCTTTGATTATATTGATCATGCGATGTGTAACATGATCCAATGTCATGCACAACTAGATTCATTCTTCTCTAAGGTTGCCTCACTAGTTTGTAGCCTTCGTTAATATAAATTTTGTGCATGCATAGGTGAGGATCTATACCTTTCATATCACAATAATCTCATGTGAATGTGGTTGTGTGTGCTTGAAACATGGTCAATAGTGAAGGTTGTTGTGTAGTTGTCAATTGGTTGTTGATATTTAATGTTCTTCCTAGTGTAATATCTATGGCCAAGAATGATTTCTTAACAAAGGCCATGTCAAGACCTGCTGAATTGGGATTGCAATTGTAGGGTAGCAGCATATGAAAAAGATAATAAGTAGACTTAGATGCATTTGTAAGTATTGTGTTATGCAAAGGACAATGTAAGCATGTGAGACAATTGCATTGTTGTGGGTCCCTACCATAAGAGTTCTACATAATGTTTGTAAGGACTTCATCATCATATTGGGTTTCCAATATTGGGATACATTCAATGGTTATTAGAGTTTGTAATAAATATCAGTCATCTTCATCAAGGGCATGCCACATTGTTTCATCCAAATTTGTATGTGGTTGTACAAGTGGGTAAATGACTATTTTTTTGTCACATTTCCATTATAAATGATCATATTACCAGACCTACAAGCAATGAATTCATTTGTAGTAGCCAACCAAGGCCTTCCTAAGATTAAGGGGTATCCTCTAGGTTTGATTTAGGTTGTAAAACCATAAAATATATAGGGTATTCCCATGAGTCCAGTGTGATGACCAAGTCTTCAATAATACCCTTTGGTTGAATAGTTGAACAGGTGTAGGTCAGAGCTCTATTAACCAAAGTTATTTCATCATTTCCTTTGTCATAACATTTATGGTTTCTCCTAGGTCAATTAAGGTGTTTTTTATGAGAGTTCCATTGATTTGGACAACTACTACAGGGCTTCCAAGGTTTACATATTTAGGAACAACTATATTTCTTGACATGATGTCAAAAATTTGTCCTAAGACATGCACATTCTAGGATTCCTTCCATTTTTTTTGTTGCTTCTTAAGGAAAAACTCCCTCACAGTTTTTGCATATATTGGTACTTCCTTAATTGCTTGAATCAAGGTTATTTTTATGCAAACATTTCTAAGTTGGCCTAGTAGGTCAGATTCAGTTTCAGAATGATGCTTTTGTATAGTTAGTATTTTAGGTAATGGTGGTTCTAGACTTATGATGCTTGGGTGAGCCTAACTTTTTGTAGGTTCCTTTAGTTGTTTGTCCAAAATTTCTAATGGGGGTTCCATATCAGTAAGCTCTATGATGTGAGGAGATGAAGATCCAACTAGCATTTTTTCGTGATCGGAGATGGACATCACTCACCTCAACCACATGTTGGAAACACAAGGTAGACAATTGAGAGGGAGGGTGAATCAGTTGTCCCAGAAATTTAAACTTATTAACCTTATTCTCAGATCTGATCAATAACCATGAAAGCATAAATCAACAACACATCAGAAACACACATAACACCAAGATTTTTTACGTGGAAACCCTGTTAGGGGAAAAACCATAGTGGAGGTCAATCCACAAGATTATACCCTGTTAAAAGTATAAAGAAATATGAATGGGGAATGCACATGCATTCAGGAACACTACCTAAAGCTCACTGCTCAATTACAGAAGGAAGACACATTGTCTTAAAAATATTTGGATTACATCCACAAGATTTGAACTGAGAAAAATAGCATATGCTAATGCCTGATTACAGTTCTGGTTAAGCACATGAACACTTCTTCACTCTTCTTCACTCTTCTTCACACTCTATTTCTGCCTTCGAAAGATCTAAACAATATTCACACATAGGACTCACACACTTTTCATACTCATTCCTTCAAATGATAAAGCAATCACTTATATATATCCGCAATAATAAATTACATCGCTACAAGTCAGCCTTAACAAAATATTAAAATGAAAACAAACTGTTGGCCCAAAACATCAAAGATTATTAATGTGAATCAACCAAGGTCAGCCACAACATAGTGAAGACCCAAAATAAAATTCTCAAACACAAACCACCTTCAAAAATTAATCCTTGAAGATCCACAACACACTACAACACCCTATCAGCCAAGAACATGAAAAACATGAACAAGCAAGAGAAAATCTCAAATTGTGAGCACAACGATCAATGTGGACATGCAACACAAATAGAGCATGATCTAGAAACATCCACAAACATCATGAATCACCAAAGAAGCATCCACAACAATTGAACTTACTAAAATCTCATCATCTTCATTCAGGAACATCAACTGAAGCAACAAAATGATTGTCAGAATACAAATCTTCATAACACGAACAAATCTTCACGCGGATATCTAAAACTTAACGTGGATAAACTAGATATACTCAAAAAGAAACCCTTTAATCCACAACCTCTGATCATCAATGTACTGAACTCACCAACAGACTGAACTACAATTCACCACTAACAACCTGCAACTTATTTCATTACAATTTTCTCAATATCCTTGACATATACAACCTCTAAGGCATTAATGCTAATAGTGTTTCCATCAATGAAAACCACATATCAACAACACAACCATAAAATCCAACACCACATAGGGTGGGTATTGTATGGTGTCATTAGTATAAGCCTACTAAACATGCTTTTTGTTAGGGTTAGGTGCAAGTTGGGTTGGTAGCTCAGGTACTCTTAGTTGTGATGGTGTATCCATGGTTGGATTTGGAATTATAATAGGTTGTTATAGCTGCAAAGGTTATTATGGTTGTAAGCGGTCTATATTTTCATTTGACCATTACTAACTCCCACAACATTGTGATGGCCATATCCCCTATTTTTGTGAATCCAATTGGGTTCTTGGGTCATTATCCATGATAGATTTTGTGCATTATCCCAGGGCTAAGGGTTCTAATTTGAGAAGTTTGAATCCCGCCTAAAAATGGCATATTGTAAGACAAGGGGTCTTGAGGCATACCTTGTCTTGGTTTCTGTGGTTTGATTTGAGAGATGTAAAAAAAATTGGCCTTCTTTATCCTCTAGGGTGTGAAATTTAGGCTTCCCTTGCTTTTCTTCAGAAATGCTAGCCAAATTCCTGCATTTGCAATTGATCCTCTTCTGGAGGCAATGCAGAAATTTTTTTGTTAGGGTTGCCTCAGCTTCTTCCTACTTCTTTTTGACATGTAAGGTATCCAATTGGGAAGAAAGGTGGTTGATTATGTCCTCCTTCATATTGGACAAGAGGTTATTGAGTTCCAACCTTAAGACCCTAGAGGATGTTTTATTGAAAGAAGAGGTTCTATCAAACCTGGTCTTCTTTATGGATGATCTAGAGTAGTTTCAGTATACCTTGAAAACCTCGTCAAAAGGAAGTTGAGATATATCTCATGCCCCTATGAGATTTAGAGCATCCATACAATCTTCAAGTACTCCCTGCAAATTAACCAATTTTAATGATTCAGGAGAGAGCCTATTTTGAGGTGACTTGTTTAGACAGAATTGAAATCTTTCAACATAATCCTCAAGTAGCTCATCTTCTCTCTATGAGATCATAAAGATGGACCATCCCTCTTCCTATCTATTCCTCTGTAATAATCTTGATATTTTTCTAGGAATTTGGTCTTCATTTTTTCCTAGTTGGGGATGACATTCCTCCCCAACCCCATGAACCAACACAAAGCATCATCCTTTAATATGGTTGAAAATAATTTGAGCCAGTGAGCATCTGTAGTATAATAATAACTCTAACACAACACATCAAATTTAAAAAATATGTTGTCTAGGTTTTCAGTAACTAATCCGTAAAAAATGGGTAATGTTGAAGGAGATATGTTCTTAAGAGAAACAACCCTTTCTTCGTTTGTTATTGGAAACTCAAACATCACATGTTTTCTTGGATTTTCTACTACTTCTTTAGCCATGGTGTTAAAATATGTTTTGAAAGTATCCTCTATATCTAGAGTGGCTACTAATGTGAGGGGTTCTCCTTTTTCAAATCTCCCAATGTGTTCTCTATTCCCACAAATGCCTTTAAATTCTTCATGAATTGAGGGGAGAAATCTTCCTAGAGTGTCTATCTGTCTCTACATGCAATAGTTTTTGTTCTTTTAATTGGTGGTCCCTGCACATTGTTAGTGAATATTTTTCTTTTTGATTGTAAGTGTCTACAATTCCTAGTGTTTATAAAATGAAAACTTATTAATTCTTCAAAGGGAAATCAAAATTAATCTAAACACAACTAGGAATTCTAAACTAGCACCATCCTTGACACACACAATTAATCATACACACAACTTAATGGACCTCGAGATCCTTCTAAGAAATTCATCATTAAAAAATGGCTTCATTCAATTGTCAACCAAGGATTCATAGAATTAAGATGATGCTAGCATTGTATGTGCATTCATGAATCCTAACTTAATCAATTGAGTACAAGTATTTGAAAGAATAACTCAAAGTAACTTCTACTAAAGTAACAAAGTAATTAATCTGATTACTGCTAGTTTCTATGGGTACCTATTACTTCCATGACCTATAATTGATTAATCATATGCCACAACATACACTTATCTAACTTAATCATTGAACTAAATATAGAGTAAAGAATTGAATTAGAAATCTTAAGTTAAAATGAGTTACGATGTAAACTAAGAATCAAATTCAGAACTTCAATGCATAATCTAACTAACTAATCTTATGTGAAATCATCAGTACCTCAAGGGGGCCTTACTTGAGTGTCGCATTCCATAGTATCTTCTTTAATTAACTTAGAAAATCATATATTAAGAGAAATATTCTTTATTGTAATTTATCATACATCAAAACATAATGTAGCAATTGTTATTCAATCTAATTCTTGCAAAAATCTAGCATATCCTCTAACTACTATGGTCTCTCAATAAGACACCTTCCTAAATAGGGTTTGTTAGAGTCTAATTATTATCAAAATGTAAGAAACTATCCAAAAAATGTCAACTCTTCCAAGAAGATAGGAATAGGGCTTGAGTCTTTAAAGCTTAAAAAAACCAGTTGTTGAGAGTGAGAGTGCATAAATCAAACAAGGATTCTACATATTTTAAGAAGGCTTCTATAACATAGAATGTGTTGGATAAAGCATCCTTATCATAACTATCATTCCTTATTAAAAAATACTTCTTCCTCTTCCAAGTTTTATTCAACAAATAGAATGCCACAAGGATAACTATGTCCATGACTCCCAACTATCATCTTCATCCCATTTTGGAAAACATGTTGATTTTGTAGTCAATTGGCTCCTTCACTATATTGAACCACCACCCCTTTGCTATGGGTTAGAAATCCTTCTACTGTGGGTTGACAGGTCTTTGTGCTACAAGGGTTAGTCTTATTTCTAAAGACACATTTTATAGTTAATCACTATAATTAATCAAGTAATTCTACTAAACTTATAGACATCTGAAATCCATGCATACAATCATTAATACCACATACATAGTCTATAAATGCTTTGAAATACTTAAAGGTATATAAAAGGTCTTGTTAATGTCTTTAAAGCTTAGCAGAAGTAAGATATAAATCTTTAAATTGCAACATGAAATTAATCAATTCTAAGGATCATCAACAAGTTTTTGCTTTTACCCATTTCTATGATTTTAAATAAAGGGTGATAGTTTCTAAGGAAATTTTATGACCTTCAATGACTTCCTTTAACCATTCCACATCACCATACACTTCTTATAATATGGCTCGATATCTTTTGAGAATGGTGGGGATTTTTTAAAATGCCACATCCGTTATACAATAGGAAAAAAGCCTCCAAACAAATGCAACATTGGATCTCCTTTAGTCCAAAACTACATGACTCCTTACACTCCAAGCTATGATGGCACAACACCTCAAATAATTGTAATTTTTTTTACCTTTGGTGCTCTAAACAATAGTTTGGCTCTTTTACTTTTTATGCAAATCATAGAAGTAGCGTGGCTAGGGTACAAATATATGGTTTCAATAAACATTCTACAAATATTTCCTCATTTCCACCTTTATAAGTACCTCTACAAAAGTCCTAAAAATTTCCTTGAAACAAGTCTTCATATATTTAAAACTATAATCTTTGAACCTCTAGTGAGAAATCAATGTGATCTTTCTAACAACTAGCTGGGGTAGACTCTTCCATTACCAAAATTAGCACTCTTAGGGTTTCCATACTAGGGTTTCCAACTCCTCAAGAATCTCTTCAAAATAAAAATAAAAGAAGAGAAAATAATCCAAGCATAATCTTCTAAAAATAAGCTTCCAAATCCTCTTTATACTCCTTATTGCTCTCAAAAGTGACTTTATTTAAATATTTAACATTTCCTACGCATTATTCAGTTTATTTAATAAATAATTAATTTAAATCATCATTTAAATATTATTTTATTTAAAAACTTACAATTAATTATTTAATTATTAATTATATCCTACACACCCAATTAAAAGTATAAAAAATATAGAAATAGTTTGAAACTAAGAACTGGGGATGTCGATATACTCAAGAACTCACCTGGGACCTGATTGACTACATAAATAACATTTCCCTTCAAGATGTTCAGAATGTACCTAGCATGTTAAAACTACTCCCGAAAAGCATCAACATACTCAACAAAAACCCTAAAGCTCAATGCCAACCACTGAATTCCATTTTGATAAAGTTGGTGCTCCTTGAGAAAGTTGGAGCTAACTACAATGCTAAATTGACCAAAAATGGGGGCATTATAGTCATCCCTCCCCAAAGATTTCTTATCCTCGAGCAATGCTAATACAACCTCAAAATCATTTGATTGATTCCAACTAAAACTAAATATGATCCCAAGGTCCCAAGTCAATCTTTGGAAGTTCCCACCATATTATCATTGCACCACTCTGATTAAAATTGGATGACCATCGTGCCTAATCTACACTCTCCTTTCTTGAACCCAAACAAAGAAATCATCCTCAATATACATATTGGGGTACCTGTAGGGGTTGGATTTTGTATTGTGGAAGATCCTATGCCAAAGCATCTCAATATATTCAACATTTGCAATTCCACTGCCTAACATGTCTTGTTTAATAGGAAAAATAATCTACTCAACAAGAAAACATGGTCCTCAACGTATCTAATTATGGTGTCCCAAAAATGATGTAGACTAGTCCTTGCCAATTGGCTAATACAAATGATGATAGTAGGGTTAAGACTAAAATTTAAATTCATAGTTATCCTAGGAATTATTTTACTAACATAAAAAAAAAGTACCTCATTAACACTCAATCTCCAAGTGTTAAAAACGAAAACCCATCCACACCCATCCACAAAATCAACTGTAATCATGACTACAAAATTAATAATTACAAAGGTAGTCAACATAAAGTGATTGCAATAACCAATACTCACCCATGTGGAAGTTAGAGATAGATGAACGTGTCTGCAAACCCTCCCATAATGTGTTTCCATGAAACTAGAAAGTACTTCAAATCCATCTGCTCAATGATTGATTTTACCAAAATCAACATTGTAATATTGGGGAAACATTTGTGATGATGAAATATATTTATATGTGTACAGGAGCGAATTTTCACCCCTTACGTAAATTCCCCTTTTTTCCCTTCTCCACTTTAGAAAACCAAATTCGAAGGATAAATTCCACATAAACCCACTGCCTTCATTCCACTTGGTATTTGTTTTGTGTGTCAATAGAGGAATAACTGTCAGGGACACCTGCATGGCATTCAGACATCCACGCGGTGCACTTACATCCTTGGAAAATTCCTATGTCTGGAGCTTGCATAGGTGTTACACTTTCCATTGGAGGTCAATTTGTAATGCCCCCTTCGACTAACCAACCCGAATATGGTCGTTTTCTTCATTATCTCCTTCAAATTCACCATTCATGCTTCCATTTCATCCTCTCAAGCATTATTTTTCACAAGCTTAAGCATTTAATTTATCTCTTTGCATCCTTTAGCACACTCTCCAAGCATTCAAGCAGTACTCTTGCACTCCATAGCAGCAACAACATCACTCCATCAACTCGGTAGAGCAAGTGTGGAACAACACCATTGCAGTAGAGGCTTGAGTTCCTCTCATTTTCTCCTCCATTAGCCTTGAGTGCTCTTAGTGGAGGTGGTAAGCTTTCTACTCCTCTCCTCTACTATTTGGTTGAGTAGCACATTACTATTTGTAGTGTTTTAGTGTTCTTTACTTCATTGCTTTTTTTATCATACTATTTCTCTATTGTTGCAAACTTGGTTGTCCATGGAGGTGGAAACATCTAAATGGGGGTCTGAGTAAGGTAGACCCCTATACAACCACCCAAGAATTTTCCTCTTCATTGTGTGTAGGTGTACATGTGGCTTGGAGTTATCTGGAAAACGAGTACTTCTGTGAGATTATTCTTTCCATCCTAACTCTTGTTTATTTGCTTTAACATATTCGTACATATATTGCCTACTTCATAGCTTTGTTTTGGCCCTTTGGAAGTAGTTAGATAGGTTTTTAGTTAGTTTTCCAGTGTTTGACCTTGCTTCTTTAGTCCTCTATTTGTACAGACACTAGTGCACCTGAGAGACACCAGCACGCCGCACTATCATCCCAAAACTACACTTTCATCCTCAGGCAGAGAACTTCCTGAGGCACAGAGTTAAACTTGAAAATCGTCTTGCCTATCCCCACTTTTTGTTTCGAGTTTGCAAAGTGATTTAAGGAACTTGTAGTCCTCATCATTCTCATCTCACATTTCCTAACACCCCATTAAGTTGAGGTAAGTTAGGTTAGCCTTTCGCTCTTGGCTCTCTATGACCTGGCATCTTGAACGTGGTTGGTCCCCCTCTCTTACATTTTTGGTGAACCCAACGTGAACCATTTTGGTTTCGTTTTGCAATACTAAAATTTCCTTTCCTCATATTCTAGGAGTGTTGTAAATCTTTTTCCTTACAACCCAGCCTATGACCCCTAGTTGGCGTAGTCGGAAGGTTCTAAATGTGTTGCATAACGAAATCTTAATTGGGTCACTATATTATCCATTAACCTTTAGGGACTCTATGAAAGTATCATCTAGTGTGTGCAATGGATTCTTTCCTACATCAACCTATCCCCTTTGTGCAGCCTGTGGACAATGGTACTGGTATAACCTTTATTACACAAGACCTATCGATGGGTTTTAATAGAGAACCATCTCCTCTCTACATCCCTGTGTGGATCAACGGAAACATCATAACTAAGGAGATCATGTTAATCAACATATTACATAAAGATGGGTACAATGCACCTATGAGAACAATCCACACACACAATGGACTTTTTGTGCCCCCTTTGGGTAGTATTGTCCTATTGTTCTTTGTTGGACCTAAATCTATAAAGCTCTTGTTTGAAATTATCCATGGTTTTAAACTCTTTAGAGTGAAGTTGGGTATCCCTTGGTTAGTAGAAATGAATGCGGTACCCTCAATCGTGCATGTAATTCATGACACCAGTTATAAATCGTCAGTTGCTTGTGGTAGCTACTCCTTAGACTACTCTTGGTCTGTACCCATTGGTCCTCTCCTTCCTAGGACAGACCTCCTACACCAAACATATCAAAATTATAAGAAAGGGCACCTAAGGCCAAAAGTGAGATACCCTCTATCGCCTTATGTTGTTTCACATAGGGCTTACCTAAAGGCTGACAATGATGCCGCTAAGGCACGTAGGAGGGAAGAAGAGAAGCGGTCTCGAGATCCTCCTTCTTCCTCTTCCATTGTCCAACCTAACGCTTCCTCTCACCCCGCTGAGGCATCATTGGACTTTGTTCCATGTTTATGAGAGAATCATATGGTGCCTGTTTGGCGAAAGCCCAAGCATCTCATGTTTGAGCTTACTGCTCTGCCTACGGAGCCTAGGACCATTCGGTATAATAGGAAGAAAGTCCCTCATGGACAATCCTCTTTGTCTCGACCTCCATGACCTCCTATCACTCCTGCTCCCAAAGCAGTGAATGGGAAGAGGCCCACTACCGAGGCGCTTGAGTCAACTCCCCCTACTACTTCTCAACCTACCCCTCGTGCTCCCATTCAGGAGTCCATTCCTCTACCAGAAATGACTGTGGTGGACACTTCCATGGTTGAGTAGGATCCTTTTGATCCTTCGCAGCCTCTGGCCTCTGGTTCAAAGAGTCATAGAAATTGCCTTGTGCATGAACGTAAGTGCCAATGAAAGTATCTCATGGTTGAGCAGGCCACCTTACAGAGGAAGGAAGAGGAGACAATCGCCCTTGTATCAGGGCCTTCTACCACGTCCTCTCTCCTCCCCTCTGCTTCTATTCAAACTAGCTCTGTATCACTTCTGACTTCCACTACAAGTATGAATGTGCCTTACCCTAAAAAGGTACAGGTGTCCATCACTCCTTCGGTGGAGCTGCCTTTGTTGATGTCAATTTCGGATGTCCCACCTTTCCCGAAGCCTGTAGATATGACTAACACCTTGATCGTATCTACTGCAATTATTTCCTCCCCTTCCTCTGCACCTCTTGCTTCATCTGTGGGGAGTTCACCTCCTCCAATGAAGAAAAAGGTGCAGTGTGGTCCTTCTAGCAATGGAGGACATAAAAAGGGCCCACCTTCCCTGAAAGGTGGCCCCACACTAACTTGTTCTATCCTAGTGATAGAACTAGTCCTGACCTCTCCTAATTTTTTCACCACTCCTGAATCATTCGGTGAGCCTAGCGGTGAACCTTAGGCATGACCTTCCCTATCCATTGAGGTAAGACATGGTACTCCTATGAAGTGCATGTTCAAATCTCTAGATGAGGTTTCAACCTTGTCGGCAATCCTCATGAAATCATTGACCTTAGCTCCATAAGAGCTCAGTGAAGAGGACCTTGTGGGGCCCTCTTCCTTGGCCCTTGTTGCAGGAGGGTCGGATGCTCCTCCTCTTAACATTCCACCACTACGGGCTCTTCCTCCTTCCCCCTACAATGATCTAGAGTGGGAATCGGATAACCTCTTGGTCAAATCAGTGTTAGGAGGAGGCCTCTTCTTTATCTTTAGATTAGATGTGTGTGTGTGTATTGTGATGTGTTACCCTATGATCATGCTATGTGTGCCTAGATGACCCTCGTCACCCCTATTGGTGCTTGGATATAGGCATGGTTTTTGTGTCATAAACCTTCTTCTATTTGTATCATCATTCTTCCATGTTTGTGACTTGATTTTCGATAAATTGGGGATGATGCAAAGTGTTGGGTGCATTTAGGCTTCCCTTCCATGTTGACCCAATTTTTTATTTTTAATTTTTTTCTCGTGCATTTTTCACATGGTCTAATATAGTAGGGGGTTGATGATAGTTCATTTTATATACTATTACTATACATATATATATTTATGAGCAGTTTTGACCAAAAAATATTAGGCTACCCCTATGCCCTCTATTTGTGTTTTCTTTCATTTTTTTCTTTTCCTTTATCTTTCTCCCTTCTTTGCTTGATTTGTCCCTCTTATGTGTGACAATGCCTCTTCTACAACACTTTGATTTTCAAAAAACACATTCGTTTCCAACAAATATTTTCTTGGAAATCCTTATAAACATTCCCTTTCGAAAACAACATTCAGAATTAGGAATCCTTTTGAAGGAACTTGAGAATTTTCCCCCGAGGTGGGAGTGGCTATAACCTTCCCCTCACGTGGGAGCATTCTCTTCTTTTATGAGGTGATTCCTTGATGACGAATTGATTTGAGAACAAGACATCTCCAATGCACTTTCGAACAATGTGTCCCTTGAGTGGACCCCTTCTTCACGCCAGGTTTCCTAAGGGACCCCTTTGAAAGTTTTATGAATTGTCGACGGTCTGCACGACTATCCGCTTACTTTCCTACATGGCCACTATTTGACTCTATAGAGTTTGCTTTCCTAGGTTTCCTCCATGTGAGAGATCTTGGGGGATACCTCCCTATAGGTATGTGGGCTTGTAGGGTGCTTCCTTTGAGCTTCCTCCATGTGAGAGATCTTGGGGGTGGCTCTCTTGCAGGTCTATGGGTCTATAGGATGCTTTCTTTAGGTTTCCTCCATGTGAGAGATCTTGAGAGATACCTTCCCTATAGGTCTACGGGTCTGTAGGGAACTATATTGGGTTTCCTTCATGTGAGAGATCTTGAAGGAAACCTTTCCTATAGGTCTTTGGGTCTGTAGGGAACTTTCCTAGCTTCCTCCATGTGAGAGATCTTGGGGGATGCTTCCTTGCAGGTTTGCGGGCCTATAAGGTGCTTTTTTGCGTATCTTCCATGTGAGAATTCTTGGGGGACACCTTCCTTGTAGGTCTATGGGCTTGTAAGGCCCTTACTTCACGGGGCTTCCTTCATGTCATAGATCTTGGAGGTTGCTTCCTTGTAGGTCCATAGGCCTGTAAGACGCTTTCATTCTTCAGCTTCATAATTTTGTGGGGCTATGAAGTCCTTTGCTTGCCTTGCGCTCTTGAGTTCGCCAAATCATGGTCTGCTTCCTCAACGGTTCAAGTATACATTCCTAACTCTATTACTTTTCTGATCTACTTTACCAAAGCACTCATTAGTATTTGTGCTCGCTAAAGTGGGGGAAAAATATATAGAAGAGAATTTGCACCCCTTATGAAAATTCCCATTTTTGGCCTTCTCTACTTTAGAAAACCAAATTAGAATGCTAAATTCCACATAAACCTGTTGCCTTCGTTCCACTTGGTGATTGTTTTGTGTATCGGTAGAGGAATAACTATTGGGGATGCCCACGCAACATGCAAACATCTGCGCAACGCGCTTACATCCCTGGTAGATTCCTACATTTGGAGCTTGCAAAGGCATTACACTTCCCATTGGAGGTTGATTTGTAATGCCCCCTTTGACTAACCAACCTAAATATGGCCATTCTCTTCATTCTCTCCTTCAAATTCACCATTCATGCTTCCATTTCATCCTCTCAAACATTCTTTTTCACAAGCTTAAGCATTCGGTTCATCTCTTTGCATCCTTTAGCACACTCTTCAAGCATTCAAGCAACACTCTTGCACTCCATAGCAGCAACAACATCACTCCATCAAATCAGTAGAGCAAGTGTGGGACAACACCATTGCAGCAAAGGCTTGAGTTCCTCTCATTTTCTCCTCCATTAGCCTTGAGTGCTCTTAGTGGAGGTGGTAAGCTTTCTACTCCTCTCCTCTACTATTTGGTTGAGTAGCACATTACTTTTTGTAGTGTTTTAGCATTCTTTACTTCATTGCTTTCTTTATCATACTATTTCTCTATCATTACAAACTTGACTATCTGTGGAGGTAAAAACACCTAAACGGGGGTCTAACTAAGGTAGGCCCCTATATAGCCACCCAAAAAATTTCCTCTTCACTATGTGTAGGTGGACATGTGGCTTGGATTTAGCTAGCGAAGGAGTACTTATGTGAGATTATTCTTGCCATCCTAACTCTTGTTCATTTTCTTTACATATTCATACATATCTTGCCTACTTCATAGCTTTTGTTTGGCCCTTTGGAAGTAGTTAGCTAAGTTGTTAGTCCATTTTCCAGTGTTTGACCTTGCTTCTTTAGTCCTCTAGTCATACGAACACTAGCGCACTTGAGAGATACTAGTGGACTACGTTGTCATCCCAGAACCACACTTTCGTCCTCGGGCAGAGAGCTTCCTAAGGCACAAAGTTAAACCCAAAAACTGGCTTGCCTAGCTCCACTTTCTATTTCAAGTCTATAGGGTGATTTAAGGACCTTATAGTCCTCATCATTCTCATCCTGCATTTCCTAACACCCCATTAAGCTGAGGTAAGTTAGGGCAACCTTCCTCTCTTAGCTCTCTATGACCTAGGGCCTTGAACGTGGTTGGTCCCCCTCTCCTACAATATGCATAGGAGATGTGAGCATGTAAAATATTGAAATAAATTATTTGATGACTATATTACCTCTACCCTTCAAATCTAACCAAAAAATACTCCACTCCTTAGCTAGAAATACTTTCCCATCCTTTTGTATGCAAGTAACAAAATTCATATGTTGGTTGATTGGAAGGTTGAAAGCTATTCCACATCTAAAATATTGCCTCCATAGAATAGTTCCTTTGACATTATAAACTTCCAATATACCAAACTGATAAGTTTCATCACAAATACTCCACAAGGAAGTGGCTCCACCTAGATTGGATTGTGCTACTTAGATATGCATAATGTTTTCCTCGTAGATAGGAAAGTGTATCTCCCATCTTCTTGACTTGCCATGGAGAAAGTTTTCCCTACTTGGAAAAATCAAATATGTACACTTGAATTCATTCCATATGCCAACCAAAAGAGGGGTATTCAAGATGAGGATGTCTTCATGAATCATCACATTCCATGGGTAAAATACACCCTCCATTCTTCCTTCTTTGTCAAGTGGTCTATCAAGAAGAATAACAATCAAAATATTGTCATTCTTGATCAAATGACTACACACATTAATAAAACTTGATTTATCGTCTACATGTGAATTAAAGGGCTAATCATGATAGAAACTATTATTTATCCATTCAATTCTTAGAAATCCACCATCCCAATTTCGAGTAATTATCTCAAAACTAAAAAATTCACCCAAATTCCAAATCCTATTACTATCACAAGAATCATAATAAAATTGCTCCTCTAACCTTGTGAGATTGCACTCTTGATGTTCTTCCCATATACTATCAACATTTTGAATCTTTGTGCTACAAGGAATGTTGAAATCATTATGCAATATTTCATCACTTATGCATTCTTCTTCATGTTTCCAAGGGTGTCTTGGCTCCAAATCGCAATCCCCGTGGATCTCATCAATTCCTTCAATTTTTTTCTCTACTTTCATGATTCTTGTGTTAGATTCTTGTTCCTTGGGTGTAGCTACAATAAATGACTGATTTTCAGCTTTGTATAGTGAAAAATGAGACAAACTTAATTCTAGGTTGAGTTCATCAATCTTGTTCTCCTTATCTTCAACAAACTTGATAGTATGATCCCTATCTCTAAACAATTACAAGTAATTTGATTCATTATTATCAAGTATTCTTTGATTACCTATAAATCTACAAGAGAGGATCCTCTTTTAATGCCCTTTTGTCTCTTTTCAACTTGGAGCTTCCAAAAGAGATCTTCAATGAATTTGTGTGTGTTATCAAAATGAGTTAGGGATGCCACAACTTTATCTTCAGTGATTATCAACCGATTCTTCAAATTATATAGCTCACGAAGCCTTCGATAAAAATTAGCTTCACACAATAAATTTTCTATTTTTTCTTCAAGAACATGACTCTTAAATTCAGTTACATTTATGATATACTCTTTTCATATTTTATGTTATATGGTTAGAACAACATCGTGATCAAAAGGGAAGTCATCGTAAGCTTTCTCTTCACCATATTTTGGTGTCAAAATACATGGATCCCATGGAATTATGCTCATGGTGTTCCCCATGAATGGGTGTTTCCTTAAGCAAATCACTTTCCACATCAAAAAGGTTGAGGCTAAGATGAAAAATATTCTCCATAGGTGTTGTTTGTAAAATTGCAACATACTCAACTTCATTATGTTCTTTTTCTAAAATTGCATTAGTGATCCTAATAATTTTATCATTTGTTTTCATTCCATTAGTGTCAACAAGGAAGCTAGTAGTCTCAAAAATTCATTGGTTTTCTCTAAATTTACACCCAAGGTTGTTGTTTTGACATCTTCATAAACATATTCCCAACATATGTAAATGCATGCATTTCAATAGAGTCATTTTGGAGCTCTACCATACATACCTCGTGAGATAAGGTATTTCCTCCATTTTTTTTGTTGTGAACTCCTCCTCTATCTCATACTCCTCATTTGTCAGATGAGGTTTTAGTTTCTCCTCACATTGAGAAAACAACATTTCAGCTAAGACCTATTCAACCGATAAGGATTCTTGGACATCCTTTCACATGTTTTTGATTAGAGGTAAAACAGGTTTTGAAGGGACCCCAAACCCTTTATAAAAAGATCACTGCTATAGAATAAGCAAGACAACACATGAAGCCGGCCATTAGGAAAACATTAGTAGAGAAACCAAAAAACATAACAGCCTACTATAAATTCTTCAAGATCTCTGTAGCTTCCAAATCTTGGGAGATAATGTGCTCATGCATATTCACCACCTTGACCAGCTCTTTAGTTGAGATATCTAGAGGTTTCTTGGTCTTACTCCAAGCACAAATACTCAGACCTATACTTGTAGTAGCTCACTGAGTACCCTTAGTCAAATCCACCTCAGCACCAATAGCCTCCTTTAGTTGATCAACACCTCCCCTTTCTAGTTCCTCACTTTTTCATTGAGAAGGTTAAGACCTTGAACATTATTGTGAAGCACAGTCTGACTAAATTTGACCAATTTCTCAAGATTATGATACACTTTACAAGTCTTTTCCTCCAAAATAGAGATTCTAGATTCAAATTCCTTCATAATCATAACATCATTTGCCACATCCTTGAGAATGTCCAACATTTTATTACACTATTCATAGTCTCTAGCATCCTCCTCTTTGTTGATGTTCTTATTAGCTTTATTGATCATGGAGCGAACTCTCACATTGATCTAATTAACCTTAGTGAAAAACCATTTGAGAAATTTGAAATAAATGGCATTGTCATCCTCAGCCATACCAAGAACATTATTGAGTTCTTCTCTTTTGTAGTTGAAAATGTTGATATCATTAGACAGGTCAATAGAGGGATGATTTAGGATCTCCTATTGAGTTTCATCATGCATAACAACCTTACCTTTGTCTTTGCCATAAACCTCATCAGGAATTTTAATTTTGGATCTGGGGCCCTCCTTAATAATAGTAAAAAAAAAAAAAATCTGAGCAACATCCTCATCCACAGACCTCCCCTCCACATTCCCTTCACCAGCCTCCTCATTACTAGAATTCTTTTTTTTATTAACCTCTAAAGTAGCTTGTCCCTTATTGATCTCACTAGCATCCTCATCCACAAACCTCCCATCCACATTCCCTTCACCAGCCTCCTCCACATTACCAGATTTCATTTTCTTGGTAACCTCTAAAGAAGCATGTACCTTATTGATGTTCTTCCTCTTACGACCAGAATGAAGCTCCATAACAATATATTTGCCAGCAGAACCCATTGCCTCCTTAACCTTGTTACCCTCAATACTAACAAGCAAAGGACATATCCTTTTAACAAGTGGGGGCTCTAAAACAAAACCATCACTTGGGTCTTTGGAAGATCTCAAAACCTTCCTATTAGAGGCAGGGGAGGGATCACCATCCTCATTACTAGTTGGGAACCCCCAAACCAAGACGATTGGGGATTCTTCTTCAACTTTTTCTTAGGCTTAGGGTCAAAATCAACAAGATTTCAAAGAACACTTCCATTGACTCATCCACAAATCCCTCCACTTCCCACTCTTCACCATCTGAATCCACACTAGTATCATACCCCGACAATTGCTTAGCTTGCTTAACAAGATGGGTTTTAGAAAATTTCTTAAGTTCTTCAGGAACATAGAAGGACTTAGCATATTCCATTGTCAACAAAAATAAACCCTCATGTAAGATAGGGTTCCTAGGGCTCTTTTTATGTTATTTGATCCCATTCTCCAAAGAAATCAACAAATAGTAAGGAAAAGAGATTAACATTTTTTATCTAAAGTGATTCAATAGGATGAAATGATAACCAAACGGTGTTGAAAATATACCATCCAAAGAGAAGTACCTCATCAAGGTGACGACCATGTCAACCCAAATTATCTTGATTGACTTACTGTCATACCCACCACAAGCCACTTTGACCAACTTATCCCTTTTGTTGTCTTTAAAAATGAGTTTCATGGTGGTATTTGAGGAATTCCTATCTTTGAAAAAATTTCTACCATCAGTGGAAAGGCCCATTATCCTACCAATAAGCTCTTCGATGATGTCAAATTCCATCCCATAAACTCTAAGAACTATGTCCTTCCAACCAAACACAAAAGCATTAGAAATCTACAAGTCAAAGCTATACAGTTTCTCAAGATTCTCCAAACCTTCTCATGACCC
This sequence comes from Sequoia sempervirens, assembly GCA_007258455.2. Taxonomy (NCBI): domain Eukaryota; kingdom Viridiplantae; phylum Streptophyta; class Pinopsida; order Cupressales; family Cupressaceae; genus Sequoia; species Sequoia sempervirens. The sequence goes on along the minus strand of VDFB02000002.1, from coordinate 193,508,821 downwards.
TTAGTGAATTCACAAGACACTGATTCAATCTTGTTTCTATCTCCCCCCATGGCAGCTGAAAACTAGAGTAGAATGGTGTAATGAAAAACCCAGCAAAAGATGAAAGCCAAAGTACTCTGCTAGAAATAAGAAAAAAGCCTCCTTTTTGAACCCAAAATCCGTGTAGGACTAACTTCAAAAATATTATTGATCATATAATTTGTAAATGCTTGTCCTTCCTAAAATTTCCATTATTATTAATGGGAGTCAAGTTGAACTTAACGGGGAGATCTTTTGAAATAATCATATGATTAAAGTTCACCTTGTGAAACCACCTAGACCACAAAGTGAGCACCATCATGTAATGATTGAATTTCATGATTAAGAATTTAGCTTCAAGGGATAGGTGATCATTCAAATCGCATTCACTAGGCTAGAAAGTGACCCCCAAATTAGAAAAATAATCAGCAAGCCTATTTCCTTCATGAAAGATATGCAAGATACAACACATCTCAAAGGAGTTTATAATGGAAATAACATGTCTAATGATGTTCTCAATGGACCAACTTGGGGGTTGACCTTTTTTAAGACAATTAACAATATTCAAAGAGCCTCCTTCTAGCCAAACCTTCTTGAAGCCTTTAGACTAAACAAGTTTCAAACCATGATAAAATTTAGTTAATAATATAGTCAATAATATAGATAAAGTTAGTCAATAATATAGATAAAATTTAATGTGGAACCTCATTACTTTCATTAATAATCAAGGTCATAATGGATTCCATGGTTGTTATAACATTATCTGCATGGTATATTTTGATGGTAGCAAAGAAATGGTGAAACATTTTGAAAAATTTATCTTCACAGCCCATATCTAACTTGATGTTACCAAATCTAATTTTTACAAATGTTTAAAGTATGGCTACCCTCCTAGAAAAATCAAAACTTGCAACATTATCCAAATATTGGAAACTATCCACCAACAACTAAAATATCTCTTTCATTATGTCATCATTGTATGGAGTATTAGGAGTTGTTATTTTCATGATTTTTCTTAAACAAGAAGTAACGTTCAATCTTACCTCACTATCTTTGTGTCTCAAAAAAAATTATTTACTCAAGGAAGTCACTGCAAGAATCATGGTTGGTTGAATTAATTGAGAAGGTGATTGATCTACCATGTACAAAAATCCTCTACTCTCTCCAAGATGTTGAGAAGAACATCTTTTAACTGATATAGGTGTTCAAGTTCAACTCTTGCATTATTTTTTTTTCCAATTCTTCTTCACTCAATGATGCCATGATTTTCACCCAAACAGGCTGGCAAGATGCACAACCTAATACCACTGTAAATTTTTGAACAAAATCTAACCCATTTTTTTTGTATTTTGTTACCCTATTCACTTTTACTGAAGGGTATTTTCTAGAAAATTTAAATATATCCACTCAATGGAAGGTTTCAGTTTAGATTTTGCAGTGATAGTGTGCTTATAAACACATTTTTTAAAAACTCATACACTTGAACATTGGACAACTATTAATTTATTTTAGTAAAATTAATATTCATCCATGATAATAGGAAGACTTCCAATCATCTATATATGATAGATATAAATAAAATCCTAACCTATTACAATGATGTAGGCATATACCAACATATACATTGTTCCCAACTAGTAGATGGTTGTCAATATACTCTGGATGCAAATATTGACCCACTTATTGCACACTAAAATATGCCCATACACACCAATTGAGTCATTAGACACACCCAAGAAAACTATATATCATTGGTGAATTCCACAACTAGCTCCTAAATACCCATGGTATTTCCCAAGTAGTGGAAAAACTTTATTTTTGTGTGATGCATCAACTTACACATTAGACCAATTATGGTGACATTGTCTTCTCCCTTGGCATCAATTTCATTGCTATTCAACAATTTTCAACTCTCGCAATAATATCAGCTCCTTTGGAATTTCTATGATTTTAAATAGAGGATAATTTCTAAGGAGATTTGATGGCCTTCAACAGCTTCCTTTGACCATTCACATCACAATACACTTCTTACAGTATGGCTCAATGCCTTTTAAGAATGGTGGAGATATTTTTTATATTAAAGATAGTTAACAAAATAGAGTTTGCAATATGAGGAGCCTAGATCTAAATTGTATCAATAGGTACTAACTATCAAAATATTATAAGAGAAGAGTTTATCATATCATCGTGTACATAATTATAACAAAACCATGAAAGTTAACCCATGCTCCTATAGCACTATTAGTGCATTTTGTTGCATCATAGTCATAAGCCTCGAGAGGAGGCATAATCAAGTTGGGATCCACTTCTGTGCAAGTGAACTAGACATTATTCTTCTTCTTATTGGTATCTTCCACATCCATAGGCTTGGGACTTTTTTTTTTCTTCCATGAACTTTTTGAGCAATTTCAGTTCCTATTGGTTCAATTTTTTCATTCCTTATGGGAAGAAGTGAGCTGATTGGATCTATGTTTTGTAAAAAATGGTAAGGCCCTCTTTTAATAGTATCATAAACCTATCCTTAGGGATTTAAAGAGCTACCAATGCTTGCAACATGATAGAAAAAAAGGTGAGATCACACTTGAACTCAGTGAGATGCCTTCTAGAGCCCTAGAAAACCTTTGCATTCCTCTTCTTCTAAATAAACCAAAAAATATTATTAGAAAAAATGAGCCAAAATCTATTCAACTTGTATGCACGAAAAATGGATCCAATAGAAATATGCATAAAAATAGCTTAAATCAAACCAAAATGCATGAAAACCTCAAAAGAAATAAAATACATGAAAACCTCAAAAGATTAAATGTATTATGTTGACTTGTTGAAGATTTGGATGTGGTTGCTCATGAATCCAACAACATGACATTAGCCTAGAAGATGTTGATATATCAAAATGACAACGATAGGTCTCTTCTACAGAAAACCAAATTTTGAAGGGCTAGGATTAAAAGCCAATAAGATATGAAAATCAATGGCTAAGATTGAAAGTTGTAGTATGAAATAGGGTTCGGGAAAAAATTAGGGAAAAGTTAGGACTAGGATAAGGATGGATGACTGAGATTGAATTATAAGATAAATCAATAAAGGGTGTAAATAAAATGAGACATGAAGAGATAAGAATGACACAAATAAAGAGGTTGGCATAGAAAAAGAGGTTGTTGGAGAAAATTAAATAATTATAAAATTATTTAATTTTTTACGAGGGAAAGTGAATAATTAAAAAATGATTATTTAATTATAGAAGAAAGGGAAAAGGTTGACTTTTAATTAAAATAACAATTTAATTAAAAGTGGAGGAAAAGGAAAAAATATTAAATAATTAAAACAATTATTTAATAGTGGAGGGAAAGATGGAAAATAATTAAATAAATAAAATTTATTTAATTATTCAAGAAAAAGCTAATGAATAATTAAATAATTAAAATAATTATTTAATTATAGTACAAAAATAGAAAATAATTAAATAAAATTAGAATTTATTTAATTAATCAAGGGAGGAATAAGGAGAAAATTAATTAATTAAATAACTAAGAATTAATTAATTAATATAGGAATATGACCTTAGAAGATATTTAATTATTCAAGTAGAAGGAGGAATTGATATGAAAAATGGCATTCACAGGCTTAGGACATTTTTTAGTGTCTACATTTTGCCCCTCTTTGAGATGATGTTGTGACTAAGAGAAGTAACATCATTTCAAAGAATACAACATAGTGGGTAGGAAAGGGATTAGGACTAGAAGCAAGATGCCCCAGTCACTAGCGATGATGAGGAGGTAGTGGTATGCCCCCTCGAGAGGACATGCGGGTTTAAAGAACATGAGTGTGCTCTTGAAATAGATGAGAGGACTTAAAGGATGAAGGATAAAAGGAAAGAGGAAAATAGATAAGGATGATGAAAGTATGGATGGAGAGGGAGGATGGATGATCATCATGCTGCAATGATATGAGCAACCTAGATTTGATATTGTACTTGACATTAAGCACCAAGGTATAAGGAACCAGGATGACAATGTGCCTAGTATGTGATCAAAAAGGTCAAGTGAAAACATATGCCTTATAACACCATGATATGGAAGACCATGATTCCCTTGTGATAATAGAATGCAAAAGACAATGATAAATGCAAACAATAATAAAACACACAAGCAACAAGCAAGCATGCACAACAAACCAAAAGCAACCAAGGACTATGCTCCAAGTCAAGTTGAAAACCAATTGATGGATTGATTGATGTGGGAAGGACACATCTCAAAACAACATGAGGACTAAGAAAGATATATCCCTATGATGATAATGTGATTAAAGGATCAAGGTTCACAACAAGGCTAGAAACAAAGCCAGGGAATGTTTTGAATGATGTGCTAGGTTGCAAGATTGGATTGCATGGATTATGATTGATTGCATTGGATGTATCAGGTTGGGATGGTTGGGGGATGGGAAGGATGGGAAGGATAAAGGATAAATGGATTGTACAAGATAAGATTAGATGGAGGATTGAATGAGATCCAAGGACAAGGGAGAACCAAGATATGGTATGGAAGGATGGAGCAATTCTGTGGATAGGAGAGAGGACTTTGGATAATAGGATGATGGTGGATGGAGGATAGGAAGATGGAGCTCCAAGGATTAGTTGCAAATGGACAAGATTCCCCAAACTAGAGGTAGTGTAATCATGAATGGAAGATGATGAGTGATGTATGATATGGAAGGATAGCACATAAAGGAGATAGATGGAAGTAAAAGTAAGGATTGCATTGTCCAAAGCATGCATGGATATTTTTCCCCTAGACTTATCAAGATCAAGGGTGAAAAGAGAGGGTGAATTGGATAGTATATGAGTACAAAAGTAGGATAATGGATATAGGATGATCAAGATCAAGTGTATAAGATATGTATGCATTGATATTTAACCCCTAAGCTCTTCATCAAGATCAAATATGGGAAGGTTGGGTTGATTTGGATAGGATGGGAGATATGGGATGAATGATATGGATAGGATAATAAGGATGGAAGGATATAATGCATGATGTATATGAATATCCTTAGCCTTGTCAAGATCAAAGGAGGTAAAAGGGAGGATGAATGTAAGTAGGATAATGGATAGGAAATGAGGGATAAAGGGGGGTGTGGTAGGTACGATAACATGGATGAAAATTTCCCTCAAGAGTAGAGTGCAAGAGGCTAATGAATTACACATGACTCCTATTTTCCAGGTTTTCATCATGGTACCTATCCAAGGCACTACAAGAAGTGGTTTTCACCATTGGACAAATGATTTCTCTTTCATTTTTTATTTTATTTTATTATTTTTTAGAATAGGATGGATGGAGAAGGATAAGAATATGGCTAAGTGGATTTGGAAGATGGTGGATGCATGGTAGAGATTGTTCGATGTTGTGGTTGTTTTGTTGATATGTGGTTGTCATTGATGTCAACACTATTGGCCTTGAAGACATTAGAAGTTGTATATGTCGAGGATATTGAGAAAATTGTAATAAAATAAGTTGCAGGTTGTCAATGGTGAAATGAAGTTCAATCTGTTGGTTAACTCAGTACGTTGATGATCAGTGGTTGTGGATTAAAGGGTTTGTTGTCGACTATATCTAGTTTATCCACGTCAAGTTTTAGAGATCCACATGAATATTTGATCGAGTTATGAACAATTGTGTTCTGACAGTCATTTTGTTGCTTCAGTTGGTGTTCCTGAATGAAGATGATGTGATTCTAGTAAGTTCAGTTCTTGTGGATGCTTCTCTAGTGATTCATGATGATTATGGATGTTTCTAGATCATGCTCTATCTATTTTTCACATCCGCATTGATTGTTGAGCTCACGATTAGAGATTTTCTCTTGTGTGTTCATGTTTTTCATGTTCTTGGCCAACAAGGTGTTGTAGCGTGTTGTGTATCTTCGAGGAATAATTTTTGAAGTGTTTTCATGTTTGATTTTTTTTGGGTCTTCATTATGTTGTGGTTGACATTGGTTGATTCGCATTGAAAATTATTTATTGTTTTGGGCCGACAGTTTGCATATGTTTTATTATTTTGTTGAAGCCAACATGTAGCGATGTAATCTATTGTTGTGGATATATATAAGCAAATGTTTATTCTATTTGAAGGAATGTGCATGTGTATGAGATATGTGAATAATTTCCTAATCATTTGAAGGCAGAAGCAAAGTGTGAAGAAGAGTGAGCAGAGTGTGAAGAAGTGTTCATGTGCTTAACCAAAACTGTAATCAGGCATTAGTAGATGCTATTTTCTCAATTCAAAATCATGTGGATGTAATCTGAATGTTTCTGTAAGACAATGTTTCTTCCTTTGGGAAATAAGCCTTGTTGTATTTGAGCAGTGTGCCTAAATGCAAGTGCATTCTCCATTTATTTTTCTTTATACTTTTAATAGGGTACAATCTTGTGGACTAACCTCCACCATGGTTTTTCCCCTAAAAGGGTTTCCACATAAAAAATCTTGGTGTTATGTGTATTTTTGATGTGTTGATGGTTTATGCTTTCATGGCTATTTATCAAATCTGAGAATAAGGTTAATAAGTTTGATAAGTTTAAATTTATGTGACAACTAATTCACCCCCCCTAGTTGTCTGCCCTTGTGTTGCCAACAGAGACATGAAGGGAAAACTCAAGAATCTATTTCCATGGATGGTATCCCTTGAAGATGTGCTCCATTAGATCATGGACAATAGGAGGTATGCCCATAGACATTGGTAGAATGATGGTAAGGGGGGTGAAATGGATGGTAAGATGGTGAGGGATGTGGATTTATGTAAAGGGTTGGATAAGAGGGATGTTGTATAATGGATGTCCAATTGATGGAAGACTTGTGGATGAGTGGATGGAAATTTTTCCAAAATCAACATCGACACACACCTTTAAGGGTGGTGGAGTTGTAAAAGAGACGTGGCTTTTGAATTTGGAGACTTATATGGAGGAGTGGATGTGGATTTTGGGATATAAGGGCCCAAAATGGATGGAGGTGATAAAGGATTATTATATATGGTGGAGGACTTAGAATTGGATGGAGCTTTTGGATAAGCAAGTTTGGATGCCAATTTTGATTTTTCTTTGGGATGCATTGATTCTATGAGTATTTTCAGAATCCACATGGTTTTTGACTTTAATTTTTTCTTCATGGGCCTTTGTGGCCTTTGGGACTTAGATTTTTTATTTTGGATCACGTTTTTCTTTATTTTTGCATGTCTTTTTGATGGGACATGTTAATCCTTTGATTTTTGTGGATTTTTGGCTTTATGTATTTGAAATTTGGCATCCAAATTGCTTCCAAGAGCAATGGGATTGGTGGATGGAGAGCAATGATATGGATGTATTAAGGATGGCTTGGTGTAGTTATTTTGGAAAATGTTCAAGGGGGTGTACCTATTACCTAATTTTTTGAGCTCAATCAGGTAGAGCTTGTTGAAAAATGAGGTGTTTTCTTAGCTTAATACTCTGTAAAACTTTAATATTTCTGATCTAAGTAAGTTCTTTCTTTGTTACATATATTCTTTGTGGGTGATTATCTTGATTAATTCATTTTACTGTTGTAGAATGAAGAGAGAAGTTGATAGAATAAATAGACAAGATATTAGAAAGATTACACAAGATATAACATGGAGAAACCCTTTCAGGAAAAAACTCCACCAAGAATTATTCTATTATTCAATCTCTGAATTACAATAGCTCCAATTCTTGCTTGAGAATGCTTCTTTGGTCTTTACCAATCTTCTTCACAACCTGCAATAAAAACTCTCACAACTCTATTCAACTTGCTTGAGATAAATAGGCTTTAATCAGCTTTGTAAACTCAACATGAGTTACAATTACAATGCACAAGCCCTATCCCTAAAAGGTACGCCATATCTCATGAAAATAGGATTATCTCATGAAGAACAATGCTAAAACATGTGCTTCATCCATTTGGGCATCCCAAACTGAAGCTACAACTCAACCTTCATTATGTTGACAATTCCAAAGATTTTCCTCAAAGTTGGCACCCTTAAGTAATCCTACTTAACCAAGCCTTCAGAAATATCTTATCATGCATGAGAGGTAAATCCAAGAAAGCATCTTGGGTCGCCAAGTTGGCTCCAAGTGATTTCTAGTTAACTGAAACATTTACTCAACACCATTCATGCAAGAATGGTCATCCCCTATTAACTGGAGGTAGTCCCTATTATTTGTCATAAAACTCAATGTTATTAGCCATGCATTCCAAGTTAATTGAAGCTAACTACATGCAAATCAAAATAACCAACATGCATGCAACTGAAGATAACTGAACTAAACCAAACTGAACTAAACTGAACTCATATGAACTGAACTTCATGCATGCAAACATCAAACCCTAACTCCTAGGATCTTTACATGCATTCAGAAGTGTTATCTCTTACTCCAAATAGTTAACTAAACTCAAGGTGAGTGTCACCTTCCATGTGTGCACCCACATGCTCCTATTATTTAGGAATAACTACATATGTCAATTTCATGATTTATTTCATCAAATATTAATCTCATCCTAATCTTAGTGTTGTTGAACACATTCCAAGAAATTAGGAGATACATGAAATAATTAATGTTTAGGATTTGCAATTAAATGGCATCCTATTTCCAACAGAGCTAAATTGTGTTTGCAAATAAAAGATAAAATGTATACATTCAATCCTGCTAAGTTCCTTTCATATGTATAGAAGTATTATCAAGTGAATTACAATTTATTATACAAATGCTTACAAGAAGAAATGAAATCACTAAATTTTTCATTAAATAATGTCTTTTATTGATAATTACAAATGTGTGGTGTCCCACACAAGCCGTGGGAATAACTATTTCAATGCAGAATAGAAAATAAACTATACATTTGAAGATTTGAAATAGTAAGGAAAGAAGCATATGGAAAGAGTAGGGATCTATCATTGCCTGAATGATGAACCCTAATTTATAAAGTTGCATCCTTTTCCAACCCCCCTTGCTTGATTTCTCCAAAGGTTTTTTTCCTACTGCTCCAAGAATGCCTGCATAAGATGAGAGTGGTTGTGTTAGAGCTCAGGACCCATAATCTCTACATATGTCACATCACAAATATATAGTCTATTCTCATAAGGCATTGAAATAGTTTGTGATATCACAGAGGCCAAGAAAGCAAAGGATTGTCATCAACAAGTGTCATCTACTATGCTCCATTATTTTATCAAACATGTTTGTTCACTATGTAGGTATAGGTGAAATTTTCATTGCTCGATCACTCTATTTGATGTCACAGTATGTGGAGTGAAATGGGCTCCCACAAGGGTTGAGCCCAACATGTTGTTGATGGATAGGAGTTGTTGTTGTCACAATTACCTAATCATTTAATCTTTATTTGTCAACCTAAGGGTGTCTAAAGCTATTTGCAATAAGAGTTGGATCGGTTTTGGGGGGTTTGTTGTGAGTCTGCCTTGTCAGGAGCGGTTCAGAGTTGTTCCTTCCTTATTAGAAGTGGCTCTACACTATTCTACACTATTCTTCTAACTTGTTTCTTACTTAACTTATTCTAAAGCTTTAAACCAAAATTACTTCAAAACAAAAAATGTGTAGAGATAGGTCATATTCCAAGCTAAATCAAATCGTGAGAATGAAGGATTAACTTAATATAATTTGTAGAAAAATAAGAATCTAACATTTACCCAAATTCAAAATCCAACTAATTGATAGAATTTAAATCTAATTTAAAAAAAAAAACTACTCCAATCCTCATTTGTCCAATCCAACAAGTAATAATTCCTGCTTTGTTCATATTCCATTAAAAATGTAATCATTTATCAATACTAAACTATCTTTATCTGCAATCTAATTAACTAGAAAGTAAACTAAAAGAGCTCTATTTAATTATCATAGTAATCAAAATAAGATTTCAATGATATATTTGAGATTTATTCTAACATTAAACTGATGAAATGATTTCAATTTAAAGCAAGAATGAAGATGAGTTATTTAACTAACAGGATCACCTTTCTTTGGAAGAGCGGGCCTTGCTCTACCTCTAGAGGGATCTTAACGTAGATATGATCAACTTCTTTTATTCCATCAAATTTTCCCAAAGAAGGATGAAAGCAAAAGGTTTCAATGAAGAACTGAAAAATGAAAAACATAAACTAATACAATCTACTACTGAACTAACTTGAGACTGGATATAAATATCCTTCTCTTATTTGAAAATAGGGAAAGCAGGAAATTAAACTAACTCCGGTCTGTTAAAGATATCCTAGAGCATAGGGGAAACAATCATGGAAATCTCATGATTATCTTCAGTTGATGTCAAACATAATTTTAGAGCTGGAACACGTGCTTAGCTAGAAATGTTGTTTGGTTGATAGGTAACTTGGTCAAAGATGTTGAGTCATGAAAAGTTAGCTACCCATCTTATTTGAATGGGAAATAGGTATCACTTCATTCGTTATATAAATACTCTTCTAGTTATGTGTTAAATACACACAATCATGAAATAATCACACATTAAATACCATTAAATTATGCATTCATAGGAAATAAGCATTTATATAAAAGTATTTATATTCTAAGTCTTCATACATAATTAAACCCATAAATGAAGCATATAAAAGGTAATTTCATCATATTTTAAACCAAACATAAAGTATCCGATGCAGAGCCAAGGTGGAGGTCATTCACAACAATGAAAATATCAACTCTGGAACAAAGAACTCTTCTTTACCATGCATTCAACTCACCCTCAATGCCAAGCAACCTTCCAAACTTAAAGAAAAAAAGGAATAATTTTCAAAGACACCTCACACCCATGAACCCAAATTCTTTTTGGATACCCATTATGGCCTATTCAAACATATCAGAAGTTCTTAAACACTTGTTTCAGAAAGTATAAGAGTTCTATGACTGGCCTCTCTTGAACTAGGCCTAAATTGGTCCAATTTACAAAGAAACTACCCTTCAATCATGCAATATTCACTCAAAACCTCAAAACAGCAGATCAATATGTCATAAAACATCTAAATCAACAACCTTTTGAGTTAGTCATGCATTTTAAGACCCCAAAACTAGAAACCCTCATTTTTGCTTACAAATTGGGAGGGTTTAATGAAAATGACATCTCCACACCACACAAAACCTTGAAACCACTTGGAACACATCCCATTAGACCTGAACATGCTCACAAAACCTTCACATGGGCAGCCATAACATCAATTGACAAAAACTCAACTTCTACACCTTCATTTGCATTGAAAATGCACAAAAATTCAACTAGGGCATCACCTTAAAAAGTCACAGATGTCCACCTCTGCATCCAAAACTTACACACATCTAATTTACATCATATTAGACCATTCCACTGAGTTACAGTGGCATACAATGGGTGGAATGGTCAAAAACTACATTTTAGACTTTCAAACCCTCTAATGGCTGTGCACAGGCAGTTTTAATCAAATGTCAATAAAACCCTCTAAACTCAATGAAAATTCACCAAACCACTTTCAAATGAAATCTGACACTCTCCTCTTTCCAACCATAATAGGGTTGAGCCCGTACAGGTCGTACAAAGGTCGTACCACACATTTTAGCAGCAAATTTACACAGAAATTTCCAGAAAACAACCACTTTTTCATTAGAACTTCAAAAAAATGATTCAACAACCATGCCTCAACCATGAGAGGCTTATTTAACATCCAACCACCCTTACAAACATCCTCCAACTGAAATTTTAATTAGGTGGACATTGGAAACCAACTTTTTACCAATTAGACCCCTAATTGCCTAGTTTTTCACTTTTAACAATTTGTTGACAATGAGTACATTTTTATGCAACCTTTTGTATTTTTTGAACTAACTAACATAAAATACCCCTAATTACATCATTAATGGGCTCAAAGGCCTTATTCAATCATGAAATGACTCAAATACTCCCTAGTTTCCTAATGCTTTCCTACTAATGTTGAATTTTGAAAAATGTGTGTATTGGGTGCTCCTGCACCATACACCCTGGCTTAAAATTCTTCCAAGTCCCTTGGAAAATTCTGTACCTAAAAAAAAAATGTGATTAGATACTCCTCTTTGTCCTTGCAATGATCTCATCTTCACCTTGGGCTTATGTTTGTCCTCTTCTTGAAAGTCCATGCTTGCTTTGTCACTTTGAGTCTTCATGTCTTCTCTATCAACTTGAATCTGTACTTCTAGGCTTTGATTGTCCATCCATCTTCCTTTTTCCTACTCTTCAACTTCTTTCATTACAAACCAAATCATCATATGACTATCCTCCTTCATCTTTACCCTTGGCTTGACCTCCATCAATTGTATCAACACAACTAGGAAGCAACAAATGACTTCCTTTGTCTTCTGCTGCTTGACCTTCCTCTTCACACCTACCATGCCTGTTACCACTATCATAACAGCACACAACTGCTCAACAACAAGTTTCATTAACCAAGGAAAATTCTCTGCCCTTACCTCAGTCCTTCCTCTTCTCTCCATTTCAAGTGGAGACTTCACAAACTCTTTAGCCTTCTCATGGCCTAACTCTGACTTCCCTGCACTCTTAGTCCCTGTCCTCATAGAGACCCTTGACAAACTCTTCATCCTATTTACTTCACCCTTCATGGTGACAACCTCTTCTTCATACTCTTTCACTGTCCTTTTCACATTTCCCTTCACTGTTTCTTGCCATTCTAACTGGTTGATTGTCATGTCTTTGTTTGTCATAAACTTGTTATCCTTGTTAAGGCCTTGCTTCAGACCTTTTTCTTCCTTCATCACTATGTTCTTAACCTGAAATGTCCTCTCAAACTCATTACATTCATGCCCCATCATTGGGCTATGCAAGTCATCCTCTTGACTGTCCATACTTTTCCTTCTATTTTCTTCCTCAAGGACCTTTGTCCTACTAACTTTAGAAACATAACTTAATTGTTCTTCACCTCCTCCTAACATCATCCTTTCACATTGGTTTACCTCAACCAATATACTCTCCATCACTTTCCATACCCCTTGGGATTCTCTCTCATCTACCTTCACCTCACTTTCCACCTTTTCCATTGTATTTCCAATGTCCATACTTTCTGTATTTCCAGTATTAGACTGATTTTTGTCTACAATCAACTTCACAGGACACTAAACTGTCCCTATCATAATCTTCTCATCATCTACAAGGCTTTCAAGACTTGTTCCTTTGTTGTCATCTTTGGTACCTTCATCCTTTACCTTTACCTTTACCTCAGTTTTTAAGACCCCTTTATCCATAGGTTTGTCAATCACATCTCCATATACCTGCTTCTTTTCACTTTCTTGCACATTCAGTGGATAACTCACCTCTTCCCTTGTGTTTTCATCATTCCCAAATGGCTTATGTTCTTGCAACTCTTCTTCACTCTTCATAACCTCATCTCTTCTCCTAAGGATCTTTGTCCCAAGAATCTTCTTTTCACAACACTATGTCTCAATCCCATATACCTTTGCATTCTTCATGGTTTCCTGCCCTAGAACACTATCATTCCTCATTGAACAAACTCTTACATGTTCCTTATCTTCAATAAAACAGTCATGCTTACCCTGCTCTTTCAAGGTCTTTTCATCTTTGTCCTTCACTTTCTTTGTTTCCCTTGTGTCTTCAAACTGTTATGTTTTCCTCAATGCTTCCTCATGGTGTTTTGCTTTCTCCATTGCTTCTATGCTATGCCTTTTTGTCTCTCCCTTATACCCTTGTTCCTTTTGTTCCAACAACTCTCTTTTTCCACACATGCCTATCCTTCTTTGTGTCCCTTCATCCTGCAAACAATTCAAGATATACCTTTTCCCATCCTTTTCAATTTCATACACATTTAGTCTCCCATCATGTATAGAAAATCTATCAAAATGCCAAACCCTTCCTAGTATCATATGGAAATCTCTTATAGGCATATCACATAAAACAACATCATTATAAGGACCAATATGAAAATCTACAAAAGCTTGCTCTCGAACCACAACATGCTGATTACTATTTACCCAATATGCCTTGTAAGGTGATTCATGTTTTAGCCTTGTCAAATGCAATTTTTCAACCATTTCCTCTGAGACAACATTATCTAATGAACCTGAATCAATTAGTACCTTACATATCTTACCTTTTCATTTGCATCTAGTCTAGAAAAGAGCATTCCTCATTTGTTCTTCTTTCTCATCCAACCTTTTGAAGTCCATTGTATCTTGTATCTTCAAATGATTCAAGCCAAATGCTTCTTCAATCTTCAATAGATCTACTTCCTCGCTCTGATACCACTATGATGCAGAGCCAAGGTGGAGGTCATTCACAACAATGAAAATATCAACTCTGGAACAAAGAACTCTTCTTTACCATGCATTCAACTCACCCTCAATGCCAAGCAACCTTCCAAACTTAAAGAAAAAAAGGAATAACTTTTCAAAGACACCTCACACCCATGAACCCAAATTCTTTTTGGATACCCATTATGGCCTATTCAAACATATCAGAAGTTCTTAAACACTTGTTTCAAAAATTATATGAGTTCTATGACTGGCCTCTCTTGAACTAGGCCTAAATTGGTCCAATTTACAAAGCAACTACCCTTCAATCATGCAATCTTCACTCAAAACCTCAAAAAACAGATCAATATGTCATAAAACATCTAAATCAACAACCTTTGAGTTAGTCATGCATTTTAAGACCCCAAAACTAGAAACCCTCATTTTTGCTTACTAATTGGGAGGGTTTAATGAAAATGACATCTCCACACCACACAAAACCTTGAAACCACTTGGAACACACCCCATTAGACTGCAGTCAAATACAACTTCTTTGTATTGGTATGTTGTCCTAAGTTTGTTGGGGAAGCCATTATTCTGTTGAAGTTTCTCATACTAGGGTTTCAAGACTTCTTCTGGTATTCTTTCAGGTGCATTGATTTTTGGTGTGGGCATAATGATGATGGGGTTCCTAAACCTCATCCCAATCCAGAATTCTTGTTGTTGTTGTATCAAATTAATCACATCCCTAACCCTTGTTAAACTCCAACTGATATTGTTTGGGCTGATGGGCTCTCTTCTTTTTAATGGATCTGGAATGGAGTTATATTGTTCAATACATGCTTGTTGAGATAATGGAGGGAATTTTCCTTCCACATTTTGAAAACTTGCAATACTATTCAATAGATTAGAAACATTAATTGGAGCCGCATCATTGAGCCTAGCCACTTGTCTGAACTTTTTAATAGAGTAGGTTGCATCAAGTTTCTCCCCTCTCATTGGAAAACCATACCTTCTCTGTACTTCCCTATATTCTTCCATTCTTTTCCTCCATTCAACTTGATTTTGCAACAAAGAGACAAATGACCTGATCTGGAGTTCTCCAACATAAATGTTAAGGAGAGAATCATCTATATCTCCCATAAGAAAACCATGCTGGAAAAATTCACATTTGATTTTGAATACTTGGATGACTTTTAAAATATGACTATAGAAAATCATTGTCAATCCTAAAATCAAGAGGTCTCTATAACACAAGTTGATTTAATTTCCATTTAAAAAAAAACTCTCTAAGAAATAAACCATACATCCCTGAAGGTTTTCTGGTAGCCAGTAATGCAAAAGTTATGTCCATTGCTTCAGTAACCTTCTTTTATACTTCATCTCTTTCCTTTGTAACTGTTTCTATCTTATCCTGAAGTTGTTTATTGAGTTATTTATATTTCATGGTAGTGAGTGAAAGATACCTCGGCCCCATGGATTTTTCCTGTGGTTTTTCCTCTCGTGGAGGTAACATAAGTAATCCAGAAGATGAAAATAGTGTCTTCCCTGGTTCTTCCTTGTCAGGAGCTACTCTCTTCCTTCCTTCTATTCCCTCTTTCAACCTTTGAATTTCGCTATCTTTTTGTTCACATTGCTCAGTTACTTTTCCTATGGTTTCCTTAGCATTCTCCAATTGAGTAAACAACTGGGATGTGTCTTGTTGCAACTAAGATTTCAGTTTTTCGACTTTTGTTTTAGATTTTGAGATTTCTTCATCTCTTTGTTTCAATTTCATCTCTAATATTATGTTTTGAATTTTAAATTCTTCTACTTCTCTTTCCAACCTTGATAATTTCAATGCAAATTGAATTTGTGTTTCTTCTTATTTTCTCTTATTTAAATCACTATTTATTTCTTTTGGTTGTTCTATGGGTTGTTTCCCTTCCCTATGGATAAATAGCTCTTCTATTTGTTCTCCATATTGAGTTGGAGAGCCAACAGTAGTATCATGGATTTGGGTTTCTTCAAACACTTGGAATTCTAACAATCCAATGTTTTCTTCAAACATTGGGGATAAAGGCCGATAATTTTCCTTTTGAACAGGAGATTTTGGGGGAGTAGTAGGGTTTTGCATAGTAGTTTCAGCCTTAGGGGTTTCTATAGATTGAGAATCTTTAGGTTCTTCCGTTTTAGATTCTTCAACTTGAATTACATTACGGGATTTTTTACTTTTCCTTTTCTTTCCTCTCTTCAATTTGTTTTCTTTCTTAGGTTTTTCAAGTTTTTCTTCCTATTTCCTTTTCATTATTTTTTCTTTTTTCTCAACCCCTTTCTTCTTTTTAGTGCTTCTTTCTTCAGGCTCATACTCCTTTGAGGCTTTTATTTATTTTTCCTTCCTTTTCCTAGAAGGTTCAACTTCTTCAAAGTCTAGTTTTTGATGCCTCCTTAAAGCTTTTTCCTTAGCTTTTTCTGAACCCTTCCCCTTTTCTATCTTCAAAGTTTTGGTGGGGGTTTTATATTTTTTTGAAATTTCACCTTCAGTATTCATAAAAAATTGTATCCATTTTTCTTCACCATAATTTTTTTGTATGAAATGATGCTTAACAATTAAGTGCATTAAACCATGATGTGTAATTCTACTTTCTTTCCCTTTACATCTCATTGCCATGTCACTGACTTGTGAAAATAAGAATGAGGGAAAATTTACCCTTACCTCTGGTTTAGCTTTCCCATGGAGAACATGAATCAACAACTATAGATTTGGCCCCAACACTAAAGCATACTGGTCATCACAGGTAAAATATTTCATCAAGTAGTGAGCAATCGAAGACTAGGGCTCCTGAAGACTTCCTCTCTCAATGCCCTTGTTTTTCCCTTTGTGAATTTGGAAATTGGGCAAAGGTTTTGGATCAACATGAAACATTACTAGAAGCTCTTTTAAAACATGTTGACCTTGCTTAACAATTTCACCTTCAACTAGGATTCCAAACAATGCTCTAATCACAGCCATGGATACCTAAATAGTTTCTCCACTCACCATTGTGAAGCTAATATGGAAAATCCTTACAAATTATTGAATGATATCCCATTCATACCCCTCATATTTGAGTATGAGGTCTAGCCATCCTGCTTGTTGTAACCATCTCCTTGTTTCAGTATCTAAAATTGCCTCTTTTGGTTCAGCCATCTTCTTGTAACCCATTTTTTTAGATGGAGAATTTGAGAAATTCAAGAACAATCTTCAGTTAGGAGAAAATGTAGAAAAAATGATATTGCAAAAATGAAAACGGTCTTTTTTTCTCTTTTCTTAATGAATTTGAAATAGCTCATAGTTGTTTCTTGACATTAAATGTCATTTACTCACCATTATGTTCAATTTAAACCAGAGTATATTTCGCACACTTGAAATTTCTCCTCAACCAAAATTGTTTTAAAACTTGCTAATGAAACGTGGCAGTCGATCTTGTCATACAATTAACTTTTTGTTTTAACATATCTTCACAATCATTACTTGAAAACATGAGCAAGTAATGCCACCTCATATTTAAACCGCTTAATAAATTACACTTGGCATTTAACATGATGATATGAATTTTATAACAACTTTATGACACATAATTTAATGCATTTACACTTTCAAAAACAAATACATCATATAAATGCTTACCTCTTGTGTGAAATGACATCAATGTTGATAGATGGTATATGTGATGGCAAAGCATTCCAGAATAATCTTTGCACTTTTCAAAAATGATTGGAATTCATTAAATGCATTTAATCATAGTTAGTAAATGTAATATTTTCTGCTCATATCCAACATGTTGGGCTCAACCCTTGTGGGAGCCCACTTTCCTCCAAATGCTATTATGTCTAACCATGAAAATCTAGAACATTAATTGAACCTATACCTACACAGTAAACAAACAAGTTAGCAAAAATAATGAAGCTGAAATATTCAATGATGCATTAATTCTTCTTCCTGCTCTTGAATGTCGTGGATTACATCAACTATCAACTGATCATTAATAATTTAGGGCAATTGTATTTTTTTCTCTTTAAGATCTTCTTCAGCTATCAAGAATAACTAATCGAGAGTAATCAAGAGCTATCAAGAGTTCAATTAACTTGAACTTAAACTAGGGTTTCATTAAAGAATTGATTTCCAATTCAATCAGGAGCTATTAGGATCTTTCTGGTTCTATGAGGAGCTATCAGAATCTATCCAAATCTATACCTGCAAGAGACAAGAAGGTTAGGGAATTTTTTTTTAATTTTTTATATTATTTTTCAGAAGGTAAACCGCCATTTCTGGTTTTCAATTTACCTTATTTATTCATGGCAACTGAATAATATTAAGGATGTGACACTTCTCATAAAGAAGAGAAATCTTCCTTAGTAAAATGTTTTATCCTTGATTGAATTTTAGTTGTAAATTCTTATTTTGATGTTGGTTTATGATAAAGCCTAAGCCTATGTCCATTTACTAGCATTGTCCTCCTTTCTCCATCAATAGGTATTAATTGGACAACTCTATTATCAAAAACTTCCTTAATCTCATATGGTCCAAGCCATCTAGTATGTGATTTCCCTTTGAATTCTTGAAACTGTGAATCAAACAGCAATGCCCAATCTCGTACAATAAATTGTTTATTGTGAATATTCTTGTCATGAAATTGTTTCCTTTGATTTTGAATGATCTTTGTTTGATGTAAGGCTTCCATCCTCATTTCATCTAACATATTCAATTGTAAAACTCTATTTTTCTATGCTTCAGTCAAATCTATACCTACTTTTAAAGTTGTTCTAAGTGTCTCAAGTTCAAATTCTATAGGAAGAATAGGTGTCTTCCCATAAACTAATTCATATGGAGAAAATCATGTGGTTGTTTTCCATGTTGTGTTATATGCCCAAATAACTTCTGTCAATCTATCACACTAATCACTCTTTCAAGATGAAACTATTTTTCTGAGTATATTCTCTAGTTCTCTATTAGTCACTTCTACCTGCCCATTTGCTCGAGGATGGTATGGTGATGACTTTCTATGCTAAACTTGATATCTGTAAAGAAATGCTTCAAGCATTAAAGATGTAAATTGTGGTCCTTGATCTAATACAAGTATTCTACACACTCCATATCTCTGTAGGATGATTTTGTACAAGAAATATGCAACTCTTTCTTCTTTAGTAGTTGGTAATGCTTTGACCTCTGCCCATTTAGTAACATAATTAGTACATACAAGGACATAATGATTTCCTTTTGATGATGGATCTATGGGACCAACAAAATCAATTCCCCACTTCTCAAATGGTTCCAAGGAAAATTGTGTTTGAAGTGGCATTTCTATAGAACGTGTAGGTTTTCCCATTCTTTGACATTGATCACAATGTTCGATATAGTGAGTTGCATCCCTAGTCATTGTTGGCCAGAAATAGCCTACTCCAAGAATCTTATGTATTGGTCTCACTGTGGAATAATGTCATGCACCTAGATCATCATGGCATGCCTTCAAGATATCATAAACATCTATTTCCTATACGCATCTTCTCATGACATGATCTGGACACATCTTAAACAACAAACCATTAATCCATTCAAACCTAGAACTTTCTCTAACTAATCTCTTTTTCTACTTAGATGAAAAATAAGGACACTTCCCAGTTTCTAAATAATTAGCAATATCATCAAACCAGGATGATTGAATTGATATAGAAAATAGGTATTCATCAGGAAATGCATCTTCAACCGTTTCATTATTTCCTTGTAAAACTATCCTGGACAAATAGTCAACCACAACATTATCTTTATCTGGTTTATCAACAATTGTTATATCATCTTCTTGTAATAATAATAACCATCGAATGGTATGTCCTCCCACCACAGCTTTATTCATTAGGTATCGAATAGTTGCATGGTTTGTATGTACAAAAGTATTATAACCAGTAGTATAATGTCTAAATTTGTTAATAGCATACAAAACTACTAAAAATTCCTTTTCAGTAGTGGTGTAATTTTGTTCAACTGGGTTAAGATTTTTCCTTATATAATAAATGGCATGCATTGCTCTTGATTCATCCTTTTGTCCAAGAACTGCTCCGATCGCAAAATTAGATGCATCTACATTTATGTGAAAAGGTTCACCCCAGATTGGTCTAGCTATAACAAGTGCGGTTGTCAAGGCTTGTTTTATTTCATCAAAAGATTGTTCACACATTGCAGTCCAAAGAAATTTTGAATCTTTCTTTAACAAATTAAACAGAAGACTTGCAATCTTACTAAACCCTTCTATAAATCTTCTATAATAACCAACATGTCCTAAAAAACTTCTCACTTCAGTCTAACTTTGAGGTACTGGTATTTTCAAAATAATTTCAATTTTCTTAGGGTCTACCTTGATTTGTTCTTTTGATAGATGATGTCCTAACACAATTCCTTCAATCATCATTAATAGAATTTTCTCAGTGTTCCTATGGTCTTTGCACCTATTCAAAACTTTATTCAAATTATTCAAAGATTCTTCACGAGTTTTACCATGAGCTGTAAAATCATCCATGTATACCTCCACACATGTTAAATCTACACAAAAATAGCAAGAACAACATGTTGGAAGGTAGCAGGTGCAATGCATAGTCCAAAAGGAAAGAATTTATAAGCAAAGGTACCCCATGGGCAAGTAAACGTGGTCTTATCTTGATCTTCCAGAGCTACGTGAATTTGGTTGTATCCACTAAAACCATCAAGAAAAGAATAGTAACTATTGCTTGATAAGTTATCCAATACTTGGTCAACAAAAGGTAGTGGAAAATAATCTCTTTTAGTGGCTTTGTTCAATTCTCCATAATCCACACATACTCTCAATTTACCAATTTTCTTATGCACTATGACTAGTGGAGAAATCGATTGACTATCCCTGAAGCAATTTTTCTATTTCTAACTTCACAATATCTCTTAGTGCAAGATTAATCCTTCTCTGAGCTTGTCTTATAGGTTTAACATTTTCAGTGCAAATGTGATGTGTACAGATATCAAGATGAATCCCTCTCATGTCCTTATAATCCCAAGCAAATGCTTCAATATTCTTTTCTAAAATTTTATTTAGATCATCTTCTTGTTTAGTCAATAAGGAAGCATTAATGAGTAAGGGCTTATCTGTCTATACTAAGATTTGCTTAGTCTTGTTTTGAAGAGTGGAGGGTTCTCCAATCAAAGTATTTAAAGGACAAGGATGTGGCAAAATTTGATGGAGTAATTGGCTATGATCTAAATCAAAATTCATGATATTAGTTAAAGGATAGTGATCTTGATCATTAATAACATCATGAACTTCAAGGTTTCCTTCTTCCTCGTCCATACATTCTTTATACTATTCTGCATGCTCTGTCAATGTTACCATAGAAATTTCTTGAACCTCATCATCTTTTGAACTAAAATCATCAGTCCAGCTGTGATTTTCAGATGATAAAGACGGTTTTGATGGTGGGTAAAGGGATAGTTCCTTCTATCTAATTCCATTAGAAATGGTCATGCTTCTAGACCTACAATCAATAAGGGCAATAGATGTTGCTAACCAAGGTATTCCCAAAATGATTAGATAGCCTATATTTCTTTGTTTACTTTTCAAGACAAGGAAATCAATAGGATATTCCCATGTGTCAATAGTAACAATGACATCTTCAAGAATCCCTTTTGGTTTTGCAATTGATTGATCTACTAATTGTAAGACTGTGGTTGTTGGTTGAACACTTGTAATTCCTAATTTGTTAGTTGTTTCAGTTGTGATAACATTAATAGCAGCTCCTAAATCAATAAGGACATTTGAAGTTTCAATTCCATTAATGTTAAGGGTAATTATTGGACTTCCTAGATCACCATACTTCTGAGGGATCAACTTTCCTGACAAAACATCAAATAGTTTTCCTCCAATTTTAATTGTGGAAGGTAACTTATTTTTCCTTCCATGTGTTTTGACACATAAAGAATTAACCACCTAATTAATCTCTAGAATATCACAAATAGCTCTCAGAAGTGGAATCTCAATGTTAATATTTTTAAGTTCTCTGATAATTTGGGAATCTACTAAATCATCTTGTTTATCTTCGACTTATTTTCCAACCACCAATTCTTATTGAAATTGTGTAGGAAATGGTGATTGTTTATCAAAAGAAATATATTCACTCTTTTGTAATGTATCCTTCATCAAATCTTGTTATTTTTCATCCTTTCTCAAATTAGGTTTTGATGATACTAATCGAGTCCTCAATTGAATATCTTTTAAATCAATGTTGTTTAAACCAACTATATTAGAATCAGCATTGTAAGCTGGTTGTTGAGGTTTAACATTTTTAGGATTGGGAACTGGCTGAGCTAGAATTTGAGGTTGGTTTACTACTTCTAAGTTTGAAGGTTGAGTGGAACTAGGAAAAAGTGATTGATTTTGATTCCAAGGTATTCTCGATCCTTGATTTTTCCATTAAGGATTACTACCTTGGTTAGGTTGCCATTGAGGTTGATTAGGTTTCCATTGATATTGATTAGGTTGACACTGAGGCTAGTTCCATTGAGGATTAGTCCATTCAGGTTGTCCCCAAGGTGGTCCCCAAGATGTTTGCATAGAAGGAGGTGAAATTGGAATTTGTTGGGTGTTCCACTGAGACTGTGGATTCCGCTGACCAGGAAAATTCCATTGATTCAAACCCCAATTGGCATTATTTATGGGATTAAGATATCCTCCAAAAGTAGGATTAAACTATCTTTGTCCTATATAGTTAAGTTATTTTTCCATAGGTAAGGCTTGAGAAGGTTTCTTCAAATGATTTTTAATCTCTGGAAGGATATTACATTTACCAATAGAATGCCTCTTCTCACAAATATCACACAAATCTACCTGATTAAGATGACATTCCCTTAATGGATGTTTGTCTCTACATTTAGGACAATATATAGCCAATGGTTCTACTATTCTTTTGTCAGGTTGAGAACAAAGATGAAGTAGGATATTAGTATTTAAATTTTCTATTTCTTCCATGACCTTACATCAATTGAGGAACCCCTATTCTTCTTCCTAGAGCTTGGTCTTGTCCTTGAATAGTTCCTACAAATCTCAACTATGTCTCCAAAAGTGAGTTTGTTGATGTCTCCTTTTCCTATTAAGTTCAAGGCATCTCTTGAATCATCATCAATTCCTTTTAGGAAAATGGACTTACTAATCTCTTCATCCAACCCATTTCCACATATTTTCAAAACAAATTGGTATCTATCCACGTAATCTTCTAAACTAAATCCTCTTCTAACTATTTCATTTTAAATAGTTCCTCTTTCCTGTCCCTAACTCAACAGTAATCTTGGTATTTGTCTAAAAAGAATGTTTCCATTTCTTCCCAAGAGTTAATAGAATTTGAATTCAATCCCATGAACCAACACAAGGTTGATTCCTTTAAAGTGGATGGAAATAGATTTAACTTTTGATTATCAAATGTGTAATCATAAGTATGAAAATAATACATTAAATTCAGCCAAGAATTGGTCAGGGTCCTCCAAATTTTTCCCACAAAATGTAGGTAAAATAGAGGGTGAAATATTTTTCATGGGTGGTTCATTAGCCTCCCTATTAAGAGCAATAGGGAAAGAGAATGTTCTGTTAGAAACCTCTTCTTCTCTATCTCCTCCTCCTTGGTATGCCATATTTTTTGAGTGGATAGAGACTGTTCGAGTTGAAGATGATGAACTCGAAGAGTGTGATGGAGACCCTTCCGGAGAAGGTATTAGATCTCTTCTTATGAATCTTCCAAATTGGTCTCTTTGTCGGTTCATCAACTAACAAAGAAATTATTACCAATACTTAAGGCTTAAGTTTTCTTTTATAGGCCAGATCATTCCCTGGAAACGACACCAAAAATGATGGATAGGGGTCGTTGTTGTCACAATTCCCTAATCATTTAATCTTTATTCTTCAACCCATGGGTGTCTAAAGCTATCCGTGGTAAGATTTGGATCATTTTTGGGGGGTTTGTTGTGGTTCTGCCTTGTTAGGAGCGGTTCGGAGTTGTTCCTTCCTTATCGGAAGTGGCTCTACACTATTCTATGCTATTCTTATAACTTGTTTCTTACTTAACTTATTCTAAAGCTTTAAACCAAAATTACTTCAAAATAGAAAATGTGCAGAGATAGGTCATATTCCAAGCTAAATCAAATTGTGAGAATGGAGGATTAACTTAATCTAATTTGCAGGAAAATAAGAATCTAACATTTACCCAAATTCAAAATCTAACTAGAATTGATAGAATTTAAATCTAATTTTTAAAAAAACTACTCCAATCCTCATTCTTCCAATCCAACAAGTAATAATTCCTACTATGTTCATATTCCATTAAAAACGTAGCCATTTATCAATACTAAACTGACTATCTTTATTTGCAATCTAATTAACTGGAAAGTAAACTGAAAGAGATCTATTTAATTAACATAGTAATTGAAATAATATTTCAATGATAGATTTGAGATTTATTCTAACATTAAATAATGAAACAATTTCAATTTAAAACAAGAATGAAGATGATCTATTAAATTAATAGGATCACCTTCATTAAGAAGAGTGGGCCCTGCTCTACCTCTGGAGGGATCTTAACACATATATGATCAACTTCTTTTATTCCATCAAATTTTCCCAAAGAGGGACGAAAGTACAAGGTTTTAGTGAAGAATTGAAAAATGAAAAATAGAAACTAATACAATCTACTGCCAAACTAACTTGAGATTGGATATAAATATCCTTCTCTTATTTGAAAATAGGGGAAAGTGGTAAATTACACTAACTCCAGTCTATTAAAGATATCTTGGAGTGTAGGGGAAACAATCATGGAGATCTCATGATTATCTTCAATTGATGCCAAACAGAACTTCAGAGTTGGAACGCGTGCTTAGCTAGAACTGTTGTTTGGTTGACAAGTAACTTAGTCGAAGATGTTGAGTCATGAAAAATTAGTTGTCCATCTCATTTGAATGGGAAACAGTTAGCACTTCATCTGTTATATAAATACTCGTCCAGTTATGTGTTAAATACACACAATCATGAAACAATCACACATTAAATACCATTAAATTATGCATTCATAGGAAATAAGCATTTATATAAAAGTATTTATATTCTAATTCTTCATACATAATTAAGCCAATAAATGAAGCATATAAAAAGTAATATCATCAGTTTTTAAACCAAACATAAAGTATCAAGTGTTAAATTTAGAAAATATATGAGGTCCTTGCAAGGCCTCATTGGCTGCCCTCTTGTGCTTCAAGAGGGATAGGAATATAACTTCATCTCACTTGTGATCAATTGAACAAGTACACATCACTCATGATAGTGAGATAGTAGGTCACTATCATAAATGACATATATCTTCCAATTGATTCACTATGAATTGAAGGTAGTGATCTTGTGCATAGAAACAGTCACAAAGACTATTCAGAGGATAGTCTTGTTGATAACATGATGGCAGTGTTTTTTAAAGAAGGAAAGAATAGAACCATGAGTGAAAGTTTTTATCCATGTGTGATGGAGCAACAAATAGAAAGGCGGTCTCATATTGAGGTTACATTGGAAAAAGCACTTGTCACTCATGACATTGAGTAGATAGGAATATAAAGAAACAAGCGCTTCAATACAAGCTTGATGCAAAAACCACAAGGAAATAGTGAATCACAATGAGGAAAAGGTAAGGCCTATGTGTCACAAAGCAGTATATAGGGGACTATATAGTCCTATGGAAAGACAGGCTATCAATATTTCCAAGTGGACAATAAACATGTTAGAAGCACAGGATAACAATAATCCCTATGATAGAAGACTTGCAATCCTCTCATTTTGCAATGGAGGTTTTTGATACAATAACAATGTCAAAAGGGGATAGTTATGCATTTTTTGTGTTTCACATCATTTATTAAAAGCAAGTTGTGAATACCCTTCTGTTGTAAATACCGTGAAGGCATTGAATCACACAAACCAGTACCTATACAAATGAATAACCTCAACAAGAAGATCATCTAACAGGTATTCCAAAGTTATAAGGTAGAAGTACCAAGGTTTCAAGGTGAACACTCAAAGTCCCTGCAAGTAAACTTATGCATTTACAAATTCAAGCATAAAAGAAGCAAGCCCAAAATATCTATGAAAGTATGTATCACAGCAAGGTTCCATTCTCTTTCAATTTTCTGAAGGAAAAGTAAGACTAAAGAATGAGGATGTAAAGGTAAGCCTCAGTCTATACATGATCAAATCCATCATATATATGCTTAAACCTAGAGGTTGAGATCAAGTAAAAAGAATGGAAACCCTCGAGTTCTCCATGGATTTTTTTCAAGGAAAACATAGAAAATGAATTGGAGGCTTGGTCGTGATAGGTATAAACCCAAAAGAGAAATGCAAAGATACCATGGCCTATTGCAAAATGAAACTCATAGTTCCAAAATAGGATTAAAGCTGCGAGCTCTAGATTGCATGAAATAGAAAATAAACTTCATTATTTCCTTTAGAAATCCAAAAATGAAGAGGAGAACACAAAAAAATCAAGGCATGTTTACTTTTTCTGCATAAATAAAGCTCGAAACAAGCATTTTATTCATAGATAATGATGAAAGAATGGCCAATGTTTCTACAGAAAATGCTTACCCAACTCGATCTCAACACAGTTCGAGCATGAGTTCTCTAGAAACTCCATGAAAGCACCAGGTGAAATCCTCTATTGGCGGTGCTCAAAAGCACAGTGAAATGAAGATTGCAAATGAAATGTGAAATGAGTGATAGCCACGGGTTTTTTGTTAGGGTTTCCGAAACCCTAAGTGATTCCTTTGACATTATAAACTTCCAATATACCAAACTGATAAGTTTCATCACAAATACTCCACAAGGAAGTGGCTCCACCTAGATTGGATTGTGCTACTTAGATATGCATAATGTTTTCCTCGTAGATAGGAAAGTGTATCTCCCATCTTCTTGACTTGCCATGGAGAAAGTTTTCCCTACTTGGAAAAATCAAATATGTACACTTGAATTCATTCCATATGCCAACCAAAAGAGGGGTATTCAAGATGAGGATGTCTTCATGAATCATCACATTCCATGGGTAAAATACACCCTCCATTCTTCCTTCTTTGTCAAGTGGTCTATCAAGAAGAATAACAATCAAAATATTGTCATTCTTGATCAAATGACTACACACATTAATAAAACTTGATTTATCGTCTACATGTGAATTAAAGGGCTAATCATGATAGAAACTATTATTTATCCATTCAATTCTTAGAAATCCACCATCCCAATTTCGAGTAATTATCTCAAAACTAAAAAATTCACCCAAATTCCAAATCCTATTACTATCACAAGAATCATAATAAAATTGCTCCTCTAACCTTGTGAGATTGCACTCTTGATGTTCTTCCCATATACTATCAACATTTTGAATCTTTGTGCTACAAGGAATGTTGAAATCATTATGCAATATTTCATCACTTATGCATTCTTCTTCATGTTTCCAAGGGTGTCTTGGCTCCAAATCGCAATCCCCGTGGATCTCATCAATTCCTTCAATTTTTTTCTCTACTTTCATGATTCTTGTGTTAGATTCTTGTTCCTTGGGTGTAGCTACAATAAATGACTGATTTTCAGCTTTGTATAGTGAAAAATGAGACAAACTTAATTCTAGGTTGAGTTCATCAATCTTGTTCTCCTTATCTTCAACAAACTTGATAGTATGATCCCTATCTCTAAACAATTACAAGTAATTTGATTCATTATTATCAAGTATTCTTTGATTACCTATAAATCTACAAGAGAGGATCCTCTTTTAATGCCCTTTTGTCTCTTTTCAACTTGGAGCTTCCAAAAGAGATCTTCAATGAATTTGTGTGTGTTATCAAAATGAGTTAGGGATGCCACAACTTTATCTTCAGTGATTATCAACCGATTCTTCAAATTATATAGCTCACGAAGCCTTCGATAAAAATTAGCTTCACACAATAAATTTTCTATTTTTTCTTCAAGAACATGACTCTTAAATTCAGTTACATTTATGATATACTCTTTTCATATTTTATGTTATATGGTTAGAACAACATCGTGATCAAAAGGGAAGTCATCGTAAGCTTTCTCTTCACCATATTTTGGTGTCAAAATACATGGATCCCATGGAATTATGCTCATGGTGTTCCCCATGAATGGGTGTTTCCTTAAGCAAATCACTTTCCACATCAAAAAGGTTGAGGCTAAGATGAAAAATATTCTCCATAGGTGTTGTTTGTAAAATTGCAACATACTCAACTTCATTATGTTCTTTTTCTAAAATTGCATTAGTGATCCTAATAATTTTATCATTTGTTTTCATTCCATTAGTGTCAACAAGGAAGCTAGTAGTCTCAAAAATTCATTGGTTTTCTCTAAATTTACACCCAAGGTTGTTGTTTTGACATCTTCATAAACATATTCCCAACATATGTAAATGCATGCATTTCAATAGAGTCATTTTGGAGCTCTACCATACATACCTCGTGAGATAAGGTATTTCCTCCATTTTTTTTGTTGTGAACTCCTCCTCTATCTCATACTCCTCATTTGTCAGATGAGGTTTTAGTTTCTCCTCACATTGAGAAAACAACATTTCAGCTAAGACCTATTCAACCGATAAGGATTCTTGGACATCCTTTCACATGTTTTTGATTAGAGGTAAAACAGGTTTTGAAGGGACCCCAAACCCTTTATAAAAAGATCACTGCTATAGAATAAGCAAGACAACACATGAAGCCGGCCATTAGGAAAACATTAGTAGAGAAACCAAAAAACATAACAGCCTACTATAAATTCTTCAAGATCTCTGTAGCTTCCAAATCTTGGGAGATAATGTGCTCATGCATATTCACCACCTTGACCAGCTCTTTAGTTGAGATATCTAGAGGTTTCTTGGTCTTACTCCAAGCACAAATACTCAGACCTATACTTGTAGTAGCTCACTGAGTACCCTTAGTCAAATCCACCTCAGCACCAATAGCCTCCTTTAGTTGATCAACACCTCCCCTTTCTAGTTCCTCACTTTTTCATTGAGAAGGTTAAGACCTTGAACATTATTGTGAAGCACAGTCTGACTAAATTTGACCAATTTCTCAAGATTATGATACACTTTACAAGTCTTTTCCTCCAAAATAGAGATTCTAGATTCAAATTCCTTCATAATCATAACATCATTTGCCACATCCTTGAGAATGTCCAACATTTTATTACACTATTCATAGTCTCTAGCATCCTCCTCTTTGTTGATGTTCTTATTAGCTTTATTGATCATGGAGCGAACTCTCACATTGATCTAATTAACCTTAGTGAAAAACCATTTGAGAAATTTGAAATAAATGGCATTGTCATCCTCAGCCATACCAAGAACATTATTGAGTTCTTCTCTTTTGTAGTTGAAAATGTTGATATCATTAGACAGGTCAATAGAGGGATGATTTAGGATCTCCTATTGAGTTTCATCATGCATAACAACCTTACCTTTGTCTTTGCCATAAACCTCATCAGGAATTTTAATTTTGGATCTGGGGCCCTCCTTAATAATAGTAAAAAAAAAAAAAATCTGAGCAACATCCTCATCCACAGACCTCCCCTCCACATTCCCTTCACCAGCCTCCTCATTACTAGAATTCTTTTTTTTATTAACCTCTAAAGTAGCTTGTCCCTTATTGATCTCACTAGCATCCTCATCCACAAACCTCCCATCCACATTCCCTTCACCAGCCTCCTCCACATTACCAGATTTCATTTTCTTGGTAACCTCTAAAGAAGCATGTACCTTATTGATGTTCTTCCTCTTACGACCAGAATGAAGCTCCATAACAATATATTTGCCAGCAGAACCCATTGCCTCCTTAACCTTGTTACCCTCAATACTAACAAGCAAAGGACATATCCTTTTAACAAGTGGGGGCTCTAAAACAAAACCATCACTTGGGTCTTTGGAAGATCTCAAAACCTTCCTATTAGAGGCAGGGGAGGGATCACCATCCTCATTACTAGTTGGGAACCCCCAAACCAAGACGATTGGGGATTCTTCTTCAACTTTTTCTTAGGCTTAGGGTCAAAATCAACAAGATTTCAAAGAACACTTCCATTGACTCATCCACAAATCCCTCCACTTCCCACTCTTCACCATCTGAATCCACACTAGTATCATACCCCGACAATTGCTTAGCTTGCTTAACAAGATGGGTTTTAGAAAATTTCTTAAGTTCTTCAGGAACATAGAAGGACTTAGCATATTCCATTGTCAACAAAAATAAACCCTCATGTAAGATAGGGTTCCTAGGGCTCTTTTTATGTTATTTGATCCCATTCTCCAAAGAAATCAACAAATAGTAAGGAAAAGAGATTAACATTTTTTATCTAAAGTGATTCAATAGGATGAAATGATAACCAAACGGTGTTGAAAATATACCATCCAAAGAGAAGTACCTCATCAAGGTGACGACCATGTCAACCCAAATTATCTTGATTGACTTACTGTCATACCCACCACAAGCCACTTTGACCAACTTATCCCTTTTGTTGTCTTTAAAAATGAGTTTCATGGTGGTATTTGAGGAATTCCTATCTTTGAAAAAATTTCTACCATCAGTGGAAAGGCCCATTATCCTACCAATAAGCTCTTCGATGATGTCAAATTCCATCCCATAAACTCTAAGAACTATGTCCTTCCAACCAAACACAAAAGCATTAGAAATCTACAAGTCAAAGCTATACAGTTTCTCAAGATTCTCCAAACCTTCTCATGACCCTTAGTGAATTCACAAGACACTGATTCAATCTTGTTTCTATCTCCCCCCATGGCAGCTGAAAACTAGAGTAGAATGGTGTAATGAAAAACCCAGCAAAAGATGAAAGCCAAAGTACTCTGCTAGAAATAAGAAAAAAGCCTCCTTTTTGAACCCAAAATCCGTGTAGGACTAACTTCAAAAATATTATTGATCATATAATTTGTAAATGCTTGTCCTTCCTAAAATTTCCATTATTATTAATGGGAGTCAAGTTGAACTTAACGGGGAGATCTTTTGAAATAATCATATGATTAAAGTTCACCTTGTGAAACCACCTAGACCACAAAGTGAGCACCATCATGTAATGATTGAATTTCATGATTAAGAATTTAGCTTCAAGGGATAGGTGATCATTCAAATCGCATTCACTAGGCTAGAAAGTGACCCCCAAATTAGAAAAATAATCAGCAAGCCTATTTCCTTCATGAAAGATATGCAAGATACAACACATCTCAAAGGAGTTTATAATGGAAATAACATGTCTAATGATGTTCTCAATGGACCAACTTGGGGGTTGACCTTTTTTAAGACAATTAACAATATTCAAAGAGCCTCCTTCTAGCCAAACCTTCTTGAAGCCTTTAGACTAAACAAGTTTCAAACCATGATAAAATTTAGTTAATAATATAGTCAATAATATAGATAAAGTTAGTCAATAATATAGATAAAATTTAATGTGGAACCTCATTACTTTCATTAATAATCAAGGTCATAATGGATTCCATGGTTGTTATAACATTATCTGCATGGTATATTTTGATGGTAGCAAAGAAATGGTGAAACATTTTGAAAAATTTATCTTCACAGCCCATATCTAACTTGATGTTACCAAATCTAATTTTTACAAATGTTTAAAGTATGGCTACCCTCCTAGAAAAATCAAAACTTGCAACATTATCCAAATATTGGAAACTATCCACCAACAACTAAAATATCTCTTTCATTATGTCATCATTGTATGGAGTATTAGGAGTTGTTATTTTCATGATTTTTCTTAAACAAGAAGTAACGTTCAATCTTACCTCACTATCTTTGTGTCTCAAAAAAAATTATTTACTCAAGGAAGTCACTGCAAGAATCATGGTTGGTTGAATTAATTGAGAAGGTGATTGATCTACCATGTACAAAAATCCTCTACTCTCTCCAAGATGTTGAGAAGAACATCTTTTAACTGATATAGGTGTTCAAGTTCAACTCTTGCATTATTTTTTTTTCCAATTCTTCTTCACTCAATGATGCCATGATTTTCACCCAAACAGGCTGGCAAGATGCACAACCTAATACCACTGTAAATTTTTGAACAAAATCTAACCCATTTTTTTTGTATTTTGTTACCCTATTCACTTTTACTGAAGGGTATTTTCTAGAAAATTTAAATATATCCACTCAATGGAAGGTTTCAGTTTAGATTTTGCAGTGATAGTGTGCTTATAAACACATTTTTTAAAAACTCATACACTTGAACATTGGACAACTATTAATTTATTTTAGTAAAATTAATATTCATCCATGATAATAGGAAGACTTCCAATCATCTATATATGATAGATATAAATAAAATCCTAACCTATTACAATGATGTAGGCATATACCAACATATACATTGTTCCCAACTAGTAGATGGTTGTCAATATACTCTGGATGCAAATATTGACCCACTTATTGCACACTAAAATATGCCCATACACACCAATTGAGTCATTAGACACACCCAAGAAAACTATATATCATTGGTGAATTCCACAACTAGCTCCTAAATACCCATGGTATTTCCCAAGTAGTGGAAAAACTTTATTTTTGTGTGATGCATCAACTTACACATTAGACCAATTATGGTGACATTGTCTTCTCCCTTGGCATCAATTTCATTGCTATTCAACAATTTTCAACTCTCGCAATAATATCAGCTCCTTTGGAATTTCTATGATTTTAAATAGAGGATAATTTCTAAGGAGATTTGATGGCCTTCAACAGCTTCCTTTGACCATTCACATCACAATACACTTCTTACAGTATGGCTCAATGCCTTTTAAGAATGGTGGAGATATTTTTTATATTAAAGATAGTTAACAAAATAGAGTTTGCAATATGAGGAGCCTAGATCTAAATTGTATCAATAGGTACTAACTATCAAAATATTATAAGAGAAGAGTTTATCATATCATCGTGTACATAATTATAACAAAACCATGAAAGTTAACCCATGCTCCTATAGCACTATTAGTGCATTTTGTTGCATCATAGTCATAAGCCTCGAGAGGAGGCATAATCAAGTTGGGATCCACTTCTGTGCAAGTGAACTAGACATTATTCTTCTTCTTATTGGTATCTTCCACATCCATAGGCTTGGGACTTTTTTTTTTCTTCCATGAACTTTTTGAGCAATTTCAGTTCCTATTGGTTCAATTTTTTCATTCCTTATGGGAAGAAGTGAGCTGATTGGATCTATGTTTTGTAAAAAATGGTAAGGCCCTCTTTTAATAGTATCATAAACCTATCCTTAGGGATTTAAAGAGCTACCAATGCTTGCAACATGATAGAAAAAAAGGTGAGATCACACTTGAACTCAGTGAGATGCCTTCTAGAGCCCTAGAAAACCTTTGCATTCCTCTTCTTCTAAATAAACCAAAAAATATTATTAGAAAAAATGAGCCAAAATCTATTCAACTTGTATGCACGAAAAATGGATCCAATAGAAATATGCATAAAAATAGCTTAAATCAAACCAAAATGCATGAAAACCTCAAAAGAAATAAAATACATGAAAACCTCAAAAGATTAAATGTATTATGTTGACTTGTTGAAGATTTGGATGTGGTTGCTCATGAATCCAACAACATGACATTAGCCTAGAAGATGTTGATATATCAAAATGACAACGATAGGTCTCTTCTACAGAAAACCAAATTTTGAAGGGCTAGGATTAAAAGCCAATAAGATATGAAAATCAATGGCTAAGATTGAAAGTTGTAGTATGAAATAGGGTTCGGGAAAAAATTAGGGAAAAGTTAGGACTAGGATAAGGATGGATGACTGAGATTGAATTATAAGATAAATCAATAAAGGGTGTAAATAAAATGAGACATGAAGAGATAAGAATGACACAAATAAAGAGGTTGGCATAGAAAAAGAGGTTGTTGGAGAAAATTAAATAATTATAAAATTATTTAATTTTTTACGAGGGAAAGTGAATAATTAAAAAATGATTATTTAATTATAGAAGAAAGGGAAAAGGTTGACTTTTAATTAAAATAACAATTTAATTAAAAGTGGAGGAAAAGGAAAAAATATTAAATAATTAAAACAATTATTTAATAGTGGAGGGAAAGATGGAAAATAATTAAATAAATAAAATTTATTTAATTATTCAAGAAAAAGCTAATGAATAATTAAATAATTAAAATAATTATTTAATTATAGTACAAAAATAGAAAATAATTAAATAAAATTAGAATTTATTTAATTAATCAAGGGAGGAATAAGGAGAAAATTAATTAATTAAATAACTAAGAATTAATTAATTAATATAGGAATATGACCTTAGAAGATATTTAATTATTCAAGTAGAAGGAGGAATTGATATGAAAAATGGCATTCACAGGCTTAGGACATTTTTTAGTGTCTACATTTTGCCCCTCTTTGAGATGATGTTGTGACTAAGAGAAGTAACATCATTTCAAAGAATACAACATAGTGGGTAGGAAAGGGATTAGGACTAGAAGCAAGATGCCCCAGTCACTAGCGATGATGAGGAGGTAGTGGTATGCCCCCTCGAGAGGACATGCGGGTTTAAAGAACATGAGTGTGCTCTTGAAATAGATGAGAGGACTTAAAGGATGAAGGATAAAAGGAAAGAGGAAAATAGATAAGGATGATGAAAGTATGGATGGAGAGGGAGGATGGATGATCATCATGCTGCAATGATATGAGCAACCTAGATTTGATATTGTACTTGACATTAAGCACCAAGGTATAAGGAACCAGGATGACAATGTGCCTAGTATGTGATCAAAAAGGTCAAGTGAAAACATATGCCTTATAACACCATGATATGGAAGACCATGATTCCCTTGTGATAATAGAATGCAAAAGACAATGATAAATGCAAACAATAATAAAACACACAAGCAACAAGCAAGCATGCACAACAAACCAAAAGCAACCAAGGACTATGCTCCAAGTCAAGTTGAAAACCAATTGATGGATTGATTGATGTGGGAAGGACACATCTCAAAACAACATGAGGACTAAGAAAGATATATCCCTATGATGATAATGTGATTAAAGGATCAAGGTTCACAACAAGGCTAGAAACAAAGCCAGGGAATGTTTTGAATGATGTGCTAGGTTGCAAGATTGGATTGCATGGATTATGATTGATTGCATTGGATGTATCAGGTTGGGATGGTTGGGGGATGGGAAGGATGGGAAGGATAAAGGATAAATGGATTGTACAAGATAAGATTAGATGGAGGATTGAATGAGATCCAAGGACAAGGGAGAACCAAGATATGGTATGGAAGGATGGAGCAATTCTGTGGATAGGAGAGAGGACTTTGGATAATAGGATGATGGTGGATGGAGGATAGGAAGATGGAGCTCCAAGGATTAGTTGCAAATGGACAAGATTCCCCAAACTAGAGGTAGTGTAATCATGAATGGAAGATGATGAGTGATGTATGATATGGAAGGATAGCACATAAAGGAGATAGATGGAAGTAAAAGTAAGGATTGCATTGTCCAAAGCATGCATGGATATTTTTCCCCTAGACTTATCAAGATCAAGGGTGAAAAGAGAGGGTGAATTGGATAGTATATGAGTACAAAAGTAGGATAATGGATATAGGATGATCAAGATCAAGTGTATAAGATATGTATGCATTGATATTTAACCCCTAAGCTCTTCATCAAGATCAAATATGGGAAGGTTGGGTTGATTTGGATAGGATGGGAGATATGGGATGAATGATATGGATAGGATAATAAGGATGGAAGGATATAATGCATGATGTATATGAATATCCTTAGCCTTGTCAAGATCAAAGGAGGTAAAAGGGAGGATGAATGTAAGTAGGATAATGGATAGGAAATGAGGGATAAAGGGGGGTGTGGTAGGTACGATAACATGGATGAAAATTTCCCTCAAGAGTAGAGTGCAAGAGGCTAATGAATTACACATGACTCCTATTTTCCAGGTTTTCATCATGGTACCTATCCAAGGCACTACAAGAAGTGGTTTTCACCATTGGACAAATGATTTCTCTTTCATTTTTTATTTTATTTTATTATTTTTTAGAATAGGATGGATGGAGAAGGATAAGAATATGGCTAAGTGGATTTGGAAGATGGTGGATGCATGGTAGAGATTGTTCGATGTTGTGGTTGTTTTGTTGATATGTGGTTGTCATTGATGTCAACACTATTGGCCTTGAAGACATTAGAAGTTGTATATGTCGAGGATATTGAGAAAATTGTAATAAAATAAGTTGCAGGTTGTCAATGGTGAAATGAAGTTCAATCTGTTGGTTAACTCAGTACGTTGATGATCAGTGGTTGTGGATTAAAGGGTTTGTTGTCGACTATATCTAGTTTATCCACGTCAAGTTTTAGAGATCCACATGAATATTTGATCGAGTTATGAACAATTGTGTTCTGACAGTCATTTTGTTGCTTCAGTTGGTGTTCCTGAATGAAGATGATGTGATTCTAGTAAGTTCAGTTCTTGTGGATGCTTCTCTAGTGATTCATGATGATTATGGATGTTTCTAGATCATGCTCTATCTATTTTTCACATCCGCATTGATTGTTGAGCTCACGATTAGAGATTTTCTCTTGTGTGTTCATGTTTTTCATGTTCTTGGCCAACAAGGTGTTGTAGCGTGTTGTGTATCTTCGAGGAATAATTTTTGAAGTGTTTTCATGTTTGATTTTTTTTGGGTCTTCATTATGTTGTGGTTGACATTGGTTGATTCGCATTGAAAATTATTTATTGTTTTGGGCCGACAGTTTGCATATGTTTTATTATTTTGTTGAAGCCAACATGTAGCGATGTAATCTATTGTTGTGGATATATATAAGCAAATGTTTATTCTATTTGAAGGAATGTGCATGTGTATGAGATATGTGAATAATTTCCTAATCATTTGAAGGCAGAAGCAAAGTGTGAAGAAGAGTGAGCAGAGTGTGAAGAAGTGTTCATGTGCTTAACCAAAACTGTAATCAGGCATTAGTAGATGCTATTTTCTCAATTCAAAATCATGTGGATGTAATCTGAATGTTTCTGTAAGACAATGTTTCTTCCTTTGGGAAATAAGCCTTGTTGTATTTGAGCAGTGTGCCTAAATGCAAGTGCATTCTCCATTTATTTTTCTTTATACTTTTAATAGGGTACAATCTTGTGGACTAACCTCCACCATGGTTTTTCCCCTAAAAGGGTTTCCACATAAAAAATCTTGGTGTTATGTGTATTTTTGATGTGTTGATGGTTTATGCTTTCATGGCTATTTATCAAATCTGAGAATAAGGTTAATAAGTTTGATAAGTTTAAATTTATGTGACAACTAATTCACCCCCCCTAGTTGTCTGCCCTTGTGTTGCCAACAGAGACATGAAGGGAAAACTCAAGAATCTATTTCCATGGATGGTATCCCTTGAAGATGTGCTCCATTAGATCATGGACAATAGGAGGTATGCCCATAGACATTGGTAGAATGATGGTAAGGGGGGTGAAATGGATGGTAAGATGGTGAGGGATGTGGATTTATGTAAAGGGTTGGATAAGAGGGATGTTGTATAATGGATGTCCAATTGATGGAAGACTTGTGGATGAGTGGATGGAAATTTTTCCAAAATCAACATCGACACACACCTTTAAGGGTGGTGGAGTTGTAAAAGAGACGTGGCTTTTGAATTTGGAGACTTATATGGAGGAGTGGATGTGGATTTTGGGATATAAGGGCCCAAAATGGATGGAGGTGATAAAGGATTATTATATATGGTGGAGGACTTAGAATTGGATGGAGCTTTTGGATAAGCAAGTTTGGATGCCAATTTTGATTTTTCTTTGGGATGCATTGATTCTATGAGTATTTTCAGAATCCACATGGTTTTTGACTTTAATTTTTTCTTCATGGGCCTTTGTGGCCTTTGGGACTTAGATTTTTTATTTTGGATCACGTTTTTCTTTATTTTTGCATGTCTTTTTGATGGGACATGTTAATCCTTTGATTTTTGTGGATTTTTGGCTTTATGTATTTGAAATTTGGCATCCAAATTGCTTCCAAGAGCAATGGGATTGGTGGATGGAGAGCAATGATATGGATGTATTAAGGATGGCTTGGTGTAGTTATTTTGGAAAATGTTCAAGGGGGTGTACCTATTACCTAATTTTTTGAGCTCAATCAGGTAGAGCTTGTTGAAAAATGAGGTGTTTTCTTAGCTTAATACTCTGTAAAACTTTAATATTTCTGATCTAAGTAAGTTCTTTCTTTGTTACATATATTCTTTGTGGGTGATTATCTTGATTAATTCATTTTACTGTTGTAGAATGAAGAGAGAAGTTGATAGAATAAATAGACAAGATATTAGAAAGATTACACAAGATATAACATGGAGAAACCCTTTCAGGAAAAAACTCCACCAAGAATTATTCTATTATTCAATCTCTGAATTACAATAGCTCCAATTCTTGCTTGAGAATGCTTCTTTTGTCTTTACCAATCTTCTTCACAACCTGCAATAAAAACTCTCACAACTCTATTCAACTTGCTTGAGATAAATAGGCTTTAATCAGCTTTGTAAACTCAACATGAGTTACAATTACAATGCACAAGCCCTATCCCTAAAAGGTACGCCATATCTCATGAAAATAGGATTATCTCATGAAGAACAATGCTAAAACATGTGCTTCATCCATTTGGGCATCCCAAACTGAAGCTACAACTCAACCTTCATTATGTTGACAATTCCAAAGATTTTCCTCAAAGTTGGCACCCTTAAGTAATCCTACTTAACCAAGCCTTCAGAAATATCTTATCATGCATGAGAGGTAAATCCAAGAAAGCATCTTGGGTCGCCAAGTTGGCTCCAAGTGATTTCTAGTTAACTGAAACATTTACTCAACACCATTCATGCAAGAATGGTCATCCCCTATTAACTGGAGGTAGTCCCTATTATTTGTCATAAAACTCAATGTTATTAGCCATGCATTCCAAGTTAATTGAAGCTAACTACATGCAAATCAAAATAACCAACATGCATGCAACTGAAGATAACTGAACTAAACCAAACTGAACTAAACTGAACTCATATGAACTGAACTTCATGCATGCAAACATCAAACCCTAACTCCTAGGATCTTTACATGCATTCAGAAGTGTTATCTCTTACTCCAAATAGTTAACTAAACTCAAGGTGAGTGTCACCTTCCATGTGTGCACCCACATGCTCCTATTATTTAGGAATAACTACATATGTCAATTTCATGATTTATTTCATCAAATATTAATCTCATCCTAATCTTAGTGTTGTTGAACACATTCCAAGAAATTAG
Organism: Sequoia sempervirens; assembly: GCA_007258455.2. NCBI lineage: Eukaryota > Viridiplantae > Streptophyta > Pinopsida > Cupressales > Cupressaceae > Sequoia > Sequoia sempervirens. The sequence continues at coordinate 193,469,158 of VDFB02000002.1, read as the reverse complement.
GAGATACATGAAATAATTAATGTTTAGGATTTGCAATTAAATGGCATCCTATTTCCAACAGAGCTAAATTGTGTTTGCAAATAAAAGATAAAATGTATACATTCAATCCTGCTAAGTTCCTTTCATATGTATAGAAGTATTATCAAGTGAATTACAATTTATTATACAAATGCTTACAAGAAGAAATGAAATCACTAAATTTTTCATTAAATAATGTCTTTTATTGATAATTACAAATGTGTGGTGTCCCACACAAGCCGTGGGAATAACTATTTCAATGCAGAATAGAAAATAAACTATACATTTGAAGATTTGAAATAGTAAGGAAAGAAGCATATGGAAAGAGTAGGGATCTATCATTGCCTGAATGATGAACCCTAATTTATAAAGTTGCATCCTTTTCCAACCCCCCTTGCTTGATTTCTCCAAAGGTTTTTTTCCTACTGCTCCAAGAATGCCTGCATAAGATGAGAGTGGTTGTGTTAGAGCTCAGGACCCATAATCTCTACATATGTCACATCACAAATATATAGTCTATTCTCATAAGGCATTGAAATAGTTTGTGATATCACAGAGGCCAAGAAAGCAAAGGATTGTCATCAACAAGTGTCATCTACTATGCTCCATTATTTTATCAAACATGTTTGTTCACTATGTAGGTATAGGTGAAATTTTCATTGCTCGATCACTCTATTTGATGTCACAGTATGTGGAGTGAAATGGGCTCCCACAAGGGTTGAGCCCAACATGTTGTTGATGGATAGGAGTTGTTGTTGTCACAATTACCTAATCATTTAATCTTTATTTGTCAACCTAAGGGTGTCTAAAGCTATTTGCAATAAGAGTTGGATCGGTTTTGGGGGGTTTGTTGTGAGTCTGCCTTGTCAGGAGCGGTTCAGAGTTGTTCCTTCCTTATTAGAAGTGGCTCTACACTATTCTACACTATTCTTCTAACTTGTTTCTTACTTAACTTATTCTAAAGCTTTAAACCAAAATTACTTCAAAACAAAAAATGTGTAGAGATAGGTCATATTCCAAGCTAAATCAAATCGTGAGAATGAAGGATTAACTTAATATAATTTGTAGAAAAATAAGAATCTAACATTTACCCAAATTCAAAATCCAACTAATTGATAGAATTTAAATCTAATTTAAAAAAAAAAACTACTCCAATCCTCATTTGTCCAATCCAACAAGTAATAATTCCTGCTTTGTTCATATTCCATTAAAAATGTAATCATTTATCAATACTAAACTATCTTTATCTGCAATCTAATTAACTAGAAAGTAAACTAAAAGAGCTCTATTTAATTATCATAGTAATCAAAATAAGATTTCAATGATATATTTGAGATTTATTCTAACATTAAACTGATGAAATGATTTCAATTTAAAGCAAGAATGAAGATGAGTTATTTAACTAACAGGATCACCTTTCTTTGGAAGAGCGGGCCTTGCTCTACCTCTAGAGGGATCTTAACGTAGATATGATCAACTTCTTTTATTCCATCAAATTTTCCCAAAGAAGGATGAAAGCAAAAGGTTTCAATGAAGAACTGAAAAATGAAAAACATAAACTAATACAATCTACTACTGAACTAACTTGAGACTGGATATAAATATCCTTCTCTTATTTGAAAATAGGGAAAGCAGGAAATTAAACTAACTCCGGTCTGTTAAAGATATCCTAGAGCATAGGGGAAACAATCATGGAAATCTCATGATTATCTTCAGTTGATGTCAAACATAATTTTAGAGCTGGAACACGTGCTTAGCTAGAAATGTTGTTTGGTTGATAGGTAACTTGGTCAAAGATGTTGAGTCATGAAAAGTTAGCTACCCATCTTATTTGAATGGGAAATAGGTATCACTTCATTCGTTATATAAATACTCTTCTAGTTATGTGTTAAATACACACAATCATGAAATAATCACACATTAAATACCATTAAATTATGCATTCATAGGAAATAAGCATTTATATAAAAGTATTTATATTCTAAGTCTTCATACATAATTAAACCCATAAATGAAGCATATAAAAGGTAATTTCATCATATTTTAAACCAAACATAAAGTATCAAGTGTTAAATTTAGAAAATATATGTGGTCCTTGAAAGGCCTCATCATCCTCCCCTTCCTGCTCTTAGCCATGTCCTCACAGTTATAGATTAATTATATCAGGGATGTTCTTGTTCAGAGCTTTGATCCATAAGGCATAGTCAAATACAACTTCTTTGTATTGGTATGTTGTCCTAAGTTTGTTGGGGAAGCCATTATTCTGTTGAAGTTTCTCATACTAGGGTTTCAAGACTTCTTCTGGTATTCTTTCAGGTGCATTGATTTTTGGTGTGGGCATAATGATGATGGGGTTCCTAAACCTCATCCCAATCCAGAATTCTTGTTGTTGTTGTATCAAATTAATCACATCCCTAACCCTTGTTAAACTCCAACTGATATTGTTTGGGCTGATGGGCTCTCTTCTTTTTAATGGATCTGGAATGGAGTTATATTGTTCAATACATGCTTGTTGAGATAATGGAGGGAATTTTCCTTCCACATTTTGAAAACTTGCAATACTATTCAATAGATTAGAAACATTAATTGGAGCCGCATCATTGAGCCTAGCCACTTGTCTGAACTTTTTAATAGAGTAGGTTGCATCAAGTTTCTCCCCTCTCATTGGAAAACCATACCTTCTCTGTACTTCCCTATATTCTTCCATTCTTTTCCTCCATTCAACTTGATTTTGCAACAAAGAGACAAATGACCTGATCTGGAGTTCTCCAACATAAATGTTAAGGAGAGAATCATCTATATCTCCCATAAGAAAACCATGCTGGAAAAATTCACATTTGATTTTGAATACTTGGATGACTTTTAAAATATGACTATAGAAAATCATTGTCAATCCTAAAATCAAGAGGTCTCTATAACACAAGTTGATTTAATTTCCATTTAAAAAAAAACTCTCTAAGAAATAAACCATACATCCCTGAAGGTTTTCTGGTAGCCAGTAATGCAAAAGTTATGTCCATTGCTTCAGTAACCTTCTTTTATACTTCATCTCTTTCCTTTGTAACTGTTTCTATCTTATCCTGAAGTTGTTTATTGAGTTATTTATATTTCATGGTAGTGAGTGAAAGATACCTCGGCCCCATGGATTTTTCCTGTGGTTTTTCCTCTCGTGGAGGTAACATAAGTAATCCAGAAGATGAAAATAGTGTCTTCCCTGGTTCTTCCTTGTCAGGAGCTACTCTCTTCCTTCCTTCTATTCCCTCTTTCAACCTTTGAATTTCGCTATCTTTTTGTTCACATTGCTCAGTTACTTTTCCTATGGTTTCCTTAGCATTCTCCAATTGAGTAAACAACTGGGATGTGTCTTGTTGCAACTAAGATTTCAGTTTTTCGACTTTTGTTTTAGATTTTGAGATTTCTTCATCTCTTTGTTTCAATTTCATCTCTAATATTATGTTTTGAATTTTAAATTCTTCTACTTCTCTTTCCAACCTTGATAATTTCAATGCAAATTGAATTTGTGTTTCTTCTTATTTTCTCTTATTTAAATCACTATTTATTTCTTTTGGTTGTTCTATGGGTTGTTTCCCTTCCCTATGGATAAATAGCTCTTCTATTTGTTCTCCATATTGAGTTGGAGAGCCAACAGTAGTATCATGGATTTGGGTTTCTTCAAACACTTGGAATTCTAACAATCCAATGTTTTCTTCAAACATTGGGGATAAAGGCCGATAATTTTCCTTTTGAACAGGAGATTTTGGGGGAGTAGTAGGGTTTTGCATAGTAGTTTCAGCCTTAGGGGTTTCTATAGATTGAGAATCTTTAGGTTCTTCCGTTTTAGATTCTTCAACTTGAATTACATTACGGGATTTTTTACTTTTCCTTTTCTTTCCTCTCTTCAATTTGTTTTCTTTCTTAGGTTTTTCAAGTTTTTCTTCCTATTTCCTTTTCATTATTTTTTCTTTTTTCTCAACCCCTTTCTTCTTTTTAGTGCTTCTTTCTTCAGGCTCATACTCCTTTGAGGCTTTTATTTATTTTTCCTTCCTTTTCCTAGAAGGTTCAACTTCTTCAAAGTCTAGTTTTTGATGCCTCCTTAAAGCTTTTTCCTTAGCTTTTTCTGAACCCTTCCCCTTTTCTATCTTCAAAGTTTTGGTGGGGGTTTTATATTTTTTTGAAATTTCACCTTCAGTATTCATAAAAAATTGTATCCATTTTTCTTCACCATAATTTTTTTGTATGAAATGATGCTTAACAATTAAGTGCATTAAACCATGATGTGTAATTCTACTTTCTTTCCCTTTACATCTCATTGCCATGTCACTGACTTGTGAAAATAAGAATGAGGGAAAATTTACCCTTACCTCTGGTTTAGCTTTCCCATGGAGAACATGAATCAACAACTATAGATTTGGCCCCAACACTAAAGCATACTGGTCATCACAGGTAAAATATTTCATCAAGTAGTGAGCAATCGAAGACTAGGGCTCCTGAAGACTTCCTCTCTCAATGCCCTTGTTTTTCCCTTTGTGAATTTGGAAATTGGGCAAAGGTTTTGGATCAACATGAAACATTACTAGAAGCTCTTTTAAAACATGTTGACCTTGCTTAACAATTTCACCTTCAACTAGGATTCCAAACAATGCTCTAATCACAGCCATGGATACCTAAATAGTTTCTCCACTCACCATTGTGAAGCTAATATGGAAAATCCTTACAAATTATTGAATGATATCCCATTCATACCCCTCATATTTGAGTATGAGGTCTAGCCATCCTGCTTGTTGTAACCATCTCCTTGTTTCAGTATCTAAAATTGCCTCTTTTGGTTCAGCCATCTTCTTGTAACCCATTTTTTTAGATGGAGAATTTGAGAAATTCAAGAACAATCTTCAGTTAGGAGAAAATGTAGAAAAAATGATATTGCAAAAATGAAAACGGTCTTTTTTTCTCTTTTCTTAATGAATTTGAAATAGCTCATAGTTGTTTCTTGACATTAAATGTCATTTACTCACCATTATGTTCAATTTAAACCAGAGTATATTTCGCACACTTGAAATTTCTCCTCAACCAAAATTGTTTTAAAACTTGCTAATGAAACGTGGCAGTCGATCTTGTCATACAATTAACTTTTTGTTTTAACATATCTTCACAATCATTACTTGAAAACATGAGCAAGTAATGCCACCTCATATTTAAACCGCTTAATAAATTACACTTGGCATTTAACATGATGATATGAATTTTATAACAACTTTATGACACATAATTTAATGCATTTACACTTTCAAAAACAAATACATCATATAAATGCTTACCTCTTGTGTGAAATGACATCAATGTTGATAGATGGTATATGTGATGGCAAAGCATTCCAGAATAATCTTTGCACTTTTCAAAAATGATTGGAATTCATTAAATGCATTTAATCATAGTTAGTAAATGTAATATTTTCTGCTCATATCCAACATGTTGGGCTCAACCCTTGTGGGAGCCCACTTTCCTCCAAATGCTATTATGTCTAACCATGAAAATCTAGAACATTAATTGAACCTATACCTACACAGTAAACAAACAAGTTAGCAAAAATAATGAAGCTGAAATATTCAATGATGCATTAATTCTTCTTCCTGCTCTTGAATGTCGTGGATTACATCAACTATCAACTGATCATTAATAATTTAGGGCAATTGTATTTTTTTCTCTTTAAGATCTTCTTCAGCTATCAAGAATAACTAATCGAGAGTAATCAAGAGCTATCAAGAGTTCAATTAACTTGAACTTAAACTAGGGTTTCATTAAAGAATTGATTTCCAATTCAATCAGGAGCTATTAGGATCTTTCTGGTTCTATGAGGAGCTATCAGAATCTATCCAAATCTATACCTGCAAGAGACAAGAAGGTTAGGGAATTTTTTTTTAATTTTTTATATTATTTTTCAGAAGGTAAACCGCCATTTCTGGTTTTCAATTTACCTTATTTATTCATGGCAACTGAATAATATTAAGGATGTGACACTTCTCATAAAGAAGAGAAATCTTCCTTAGTAAAATGTTTTATCCTTGATTGAATTTTAGTTGTAAATTCTTATTTTGATGTTGGTTTATGATAAAGCCTAAGCCTATGTCCATTTACTAGCATTGTCCTCCTTTCTCCATCAATAGGTATTAATTGGACAACTCTATTATCAAAAACTTCCTTAATCTCATATGGTCCAAGCCATCTAGTATGTGATTTCCCTTTGAATTCTTGAAACTGTGAATCAAACAGCAATGCCCAATCTCGTACAATAAATTGTTTATTGTGAATATTCTTGTCATGAAATTGTTTCCTTTGATTTTGAATGATCTTTGTTTGATGTAAGGCTTCCATCCTCATTTCATCTAACATATTCAATTGTAAAACTCTATTTTTCTATGCTTCAGTCAAATCTATACCTACTTTTAAAGTTGTTCTAAGTGTCTCAAGTTCAAATTCTATAGGAAGAATAGGTGTCTTCCCATAAACTAATTCATATGGAGAAAATCATGTGGTTGTTTTCCATGTTGTGTTATATGCCCAAATAACTTCTGTCAATCTATCACACTAATCACTCTTTCAAGATGAAACTATTTTTCTGAGTATATTCTCTAGTTCTCTATTAGTCACTTCTACCTGCCCATTTGCTCGAGGATGGTATGGTGATGACTTTCTATGCTAAACTTGATATCTGTAAAGAAATGCTTCAAGCATTAAAGATGTAAATTGTGGTCCTTGATCTAATACAAGTATTCTACACACTCCATATCTCTGTAGGATGATTTTGTACAAGAAATATGCAACTCTTTCTTCTTTAGTAGTTGGTAATGCTTTGACCTCTGCCCATTTAGTAACATAATTAGTACATACAAGGACATAATGATTTCCTTTTGATGATGGATCTATGGGACCAACAAAATCAATTCCCCACTTCTCAAATGGTTCCAAGGAAAATTGTGTTTGAAGTGGCATTTCTATAGAACGTGTAGGTTTTCCCATTCTTTGACATTGATCACAATGTTCGATATAGTGAGTTGCATCCCTAGTCATTGTTGGCCAGAAATAGCCTACTCCAAGAATCTTATGTATTGGTCTCACTGTGGAATAATGTCATGCACCTAGATCATCATGGCATGCCTTCAAGATATCATAAACATCTATTTCCTATACGCATCTTCTCATGACATGATCTGGACACATCTTAAACAACAAACCATTAATCCATTCAAACCTAGAACTTTCTCTAACTAATCTCTTTTTCTACTTAGATGAAAAATAAGGACACTTCCCAGTTTCTAAATAATTAGCAATATCATCAAACCAGGATGATTGAATTGATATAGAAAATAGGTATTCATCAGGAAATGCATCTTCAACCGTTTCATTATTTCCTTGTAAAACTATCCTGGACAAATAGTCAACCACAACATTATCTTTATCTGGTTTATCAACAATTGTTATATCATCTTCTTGTAATAATAATAACCATCGAATGGTATGTCCTCCCACCACAGCTTTATTCATTAGGTATCGAATAGTTGCATGGTTTGTATGTACAAAAGTATTATAACCAGTAGTATAATGTCTAAATTTGTTAATAGCATACAAAACTACTAAAAATTCCTTTTCAGTAGTGGTGTAATTTTGTTCAACTGGGTTAAGATTTTTCCTTATATAATAAATGGCATGCATTGCTCTTGATTCATCCTTTTGTCCAAGAACTGCTCCGATCGCAAAATTAGATGCATCTACATTTATGTGAAAAGGTTCACCCCAGATTGGTCTAGCTATAACAAGTGCGGTTGTCAAGGCTTGTTTTATTTCATCAAAAGATTGTTCACACATTGCAGTCCAAAGAAATTTTGAATCTTTCTTTAACAAATTAAACAGAAGACTTGCAATCTTACTAAACCCTTCTATAAATCTTCTATAATAACCAACATGTCCTAAAAAACTTCTCACTTCAGTCTAACTTTGAGGTACTGGTATTTTCAAAATAATTTCAATTTTCTTAGGGTCTACCTTGATTTGTTCTTTTGATAGATGATGTCCTAACACAATTCCTTCAATCATCATTAATAGAATTTTCTCAGTGTTCCTATGGTCTTTGCACCTATTCAAAACTTTATTCAAATTATTCAAAGATTCTTCACGAGTTTTACCATGAGCTGTAAAATCATCCATGTATACCTCCACACATGTTAAATCTACACAAAAATAGCAAGAACAACATGTTGGAAGGTAGCAGGTGCAATGCATAGTCCAAAAGGAAAGAATTTATAAGCAAAGGTACCCCATGGGCAAGTAAACGTGGTCTTATCTTGATCTTCCAGAGCTACGTGAATTTGGTTGTATCCACTAAAACCATCAAGAAAAGAATAGTAACTATTGCTTGATAAGTTATCCAATACTTGGTCAACAAAAGGTAGTGGAAAATAATCTCTTTTAGTGGCTTTGTTCAATTCTCCATAATCCACACATACTCTCAATTTACCAATTTTCTTATGCACTATGACTAGTGGAGAAATCGATTGACTATCCCTGAAGCAATTTTTCTATTTCTAACTTCACAATATCTCTTAGTGCAAGATTAATCCTTCTCTGAGCTTGTCTTATAGGTTTAACATTTTCAGTGCAAATGTGATGTGTACAGATATCAAGATGAATCCCTCTCATGTCCTTATAATCCCAAGCAAATGCTTCAATATTCTTTTCTAAAATTTTATTTAGATCATCTTCTTGTTTAGTCAATAAGGAAGCATTAATGAGTAAGGGCTTATCTGTCTATACTAAGATTTGCTTAGTCTTGTTTTGAAGAGTGGAGGGTTCTCCAATCAAAGTATTTAAAGGACAAGGATGTGGCAAAATTTGATGGAGTAATTGGCTATGATCTAAATCAAAATTCATGATATTAGTTAAAGGATAGTGATCTTGATCATTAATAACATCATGAACTTCAAGGTTTCCTTCTTCCTCGTCCATACATTCTTTATACTATTCTGCATGCTCTGTCAATGTTACCATAGAAATTTCTTGAACCTCATCATCTTTTGAACTAAAATCATCAGTCCAGCTGTGATTTTCAGATGATAAAGACGGTTTTGATGGTGGGTAAAGGGATAGTTCCTTCTATCTAATTCCATTAGAAATGGTCATGCTTCTAGACCTACAATCAATAAGGGCAATAGATGTTGCTAACCAAGGTATTCCCAAAATGATTAGATAGCCTATATTTCTTTGTTTACTTTTCAAGACAAGGAAATCAATAGGATATTCCCATGTGTCAATAGTAACAATGACATCTTCAAGAATCCCTTTTGGTTTTGCAATTGATTGATCTACTAATTGTAAGACTGTGGTTGTTGGTTGAACACTTGTAATTCCTAATTTGTTAGTTGTTTCAGTTGTGATAACATTAATAGCAGCTCCTAAATCAATAAGGACATTTGAAGTTTCAATTCCATTAATGTTAAGGGTAATTATTGGACTTCCTAGATCACCATACTTCTGAGGGATCAACTTTCCTGACAAAACATCAAATAGTTTTCCTCCAATTTTAATTGTGGAAGGTAACTTATTTTTCCTTCCATGTGTTTTGACACATAAAGAATTAACCACCTAATTAATCTCTAGAATATCACAAATAGCTCTCAGAAGTGGAATCTCAATGTTAATATTTTTAAGTTCTCTGATAATTTGGGAATCTACTAAATCATCTTGTTTATCTTCGACTTATTTTCCAACCACCAATTCTTATTGAAATTGTGTAGGAAATGGTGATTGTTTATCAAAAGAAATATATTCACTCTTTTGTAATGTATCCTTCATCAAATCTTGTTATTTTTCATCCTTTCTCAAATTAGGTTTTGATGATACTAATCGAGTCCTCAATTGAATATCTTTTAAATCAATGTTGTTTAAACCAACTATATTAGAATCAGCATTGTAAGCTGGTTGTTGAGGTTTAACATTTTTAGGATTGGGAACTGGCTGAGCTAGAATTTGAGGTTGGTTTACTACTTCTAAGTTTGAAGGTTGAGTGGAACTAGGAAAAAGTGATTGATTTTGATTCCAAGGTATTCTCGATCCTTGATTTTTCCATTAAGGATTACTACCTTGGTTAGGTTGCCATTGAGGTTGATTAGGTTTCCATTGATATTGATTAGGTTGACACTGAGGCTAGTTCCATTGAGGATTAGTCCATTCAGGTTGTCCCCAAGGTGGTCCCCAAGATGTTTGCATAGAAGGAGGTGAAATTGGAATTTGTTGGGTGTTCCACTGAGACTGTGGATTCCGCTGACCAGGAAAATTCCATTGATTCAAACCCCAATTGGCATTATTTATGGGATTAAGATATCCTCCAAAAGTAGGATTAAACTATCTTTGTCCTATATAGTTAAGTTATTTTTCCATAGGTAAGGCTTGAGAAGGTTTCTTCAAATGATTTTTAATCTCTGGAAGGATATTACATTTACCAATAGAATGCCTCTTCTCACAAATATCACACAAATCTACCTGATTAAGATGACATTCCCTTAATGGATGTTTGTCTCTACATTTAGGACAATATATAGCCAATGGTTCTACTATTCTTTTGTCAGGTTGAGAACAAAGATGAAGTAGGATATTAGTATTTAAATTTTCTATTTCTTCCATGACCTTACATCAATTGAGGAACCCCTATTCTTCTTCCTAGAGCTTGGTCTTGTCCTTGAATAGTTCCTACAAATCTCAACTATGTCTCCAAAAGTGAGTTTGTTGATGTCTCCTTTTCCTATTAAGTTCAAGGCATCTCTTGAATCATCATCAATTCCTTTTAGGAAAATGGACTTACTAATCTCTTCATCCAACCCATTTCCACATATTTTCAAAACAAATTGGTATCTATCCACGTAATCTTCTAAACTAAATCCTCTTCTAACTATTTCATTTTAAATAGTTCCTCTTTCCTGTCCCTAACTCAACAGTAATCTTGGTATTTGTCTAAAAAGAATGTTTCCATTTCTTCCCAAGAGTTAATAGAATTTGAATTCAATCCCATGAACCAACACAAGGTTGATTCCTTTAAAGTGGATGGAAATAGATTTAACTTTTGATTATCAAATGTGTAATCATAAGTATGAAAATAATACATTAAATTCAGCCAAGAATTGGTCAGGGTCCTCCAAATTTTTCCCACAAAATGTAGGTAAAATAGAGGGTGAAATATTTTTCATGGGTGGTTCATTAGCCTCCCTATTAAGAGCAATAGGGAAAGAGAATGTTCTGTTAGAAACCTCTTCTTCTCTATCTCCTCCTCCTTGGTATGCCATATTTTTTGAGTGGATAGAGACTGTTCGAGTTGAAGATGATGAACTCGAAGAGTGTGATGGAGACCCTTCCGGAGAAGGTATTAGATCTCTTCTTATGAATCTTCCAAATTGGTCTCTTTGTCGGTTCATCAACTAACAAAGAAATTATTACCAATACTTAAGGCTTAAGTTTTCTTTTATAGGCCAGATCATTCCCTGGAAACGACACCAAAAATGATGGATAGGGGTCGTTGTTGTCACAATTCCCTAATCATTTAATCTTTATTCTTCAACCCATGGGTGTCTAAAGCTATCCGTGGTAAGATTTGGATCATTTTTGGGGGGTTTGTTGTGGTTCTGCCTTGTTAGGAGCGGTTCGGAGTTGTTCCTTCCTTATCGGAAGTGGCTCTACACTATTCTATGCTATTCTTATAACTTGTTTCTTACTTAACTTATTCTAAAGCTTTAAACCAAAATTACTTCAAAATAGAAAATGTGCAGAGATAGGTCATATTCCAAGCTAAATCAAATTGTGAGAATGGAGGATTAACTTAATCTAATTTGCAGGAAAATAAGAATCTAACATTTACCCAAATTCAAAATCTAACTAGAATTGATAGAATTTAAATCTAATTTTTAAAAAAACTACTCCAATCCTCATTCTTCCAATCCAACAAGTAATAATTCCTACTATGTTCATATTCCATTAAAAACGTAGCCATTTATCAATACTAAACTGACTATCTTTATTTGCAATCTAATTAACTGGAAAGTAAACTGAAAGAGATCTATTTAATTAACATAGTAATTGAAATAATATTTCAATGATAGATTTGAGATTTATTCTAACATTAAATAATGAAACAATTTCAATTTAAAACAAGAATGAAGATGATCTATTAAATTAATAGGATCACCTTCATTAAGAAGAGTGGGCCCTGCTCTACCTCTGGAGGGATCTTAACACATATATGATCAACTTCTTTTATTCCATCAAATTTTCCCAAAGAGGGACGAAAGTACAAGGTTTTAGTGAAGAATTGAAAAATGAAAAATAGAAACTAATACAATCTACTGCCAAACTAACTTGAGATTGGATATAAATATCCTTCTCTTATTTGAAAATAGGGGAAAGTGGTAAATTACACTAACTCCAGTCTATTAAAGATATCTTGGAGTGTAGGGGAAACAATCATGGAGATCTCATGATTATCTTCAATTGATGCCAAACAGAACTTCAGAGTTGGAACGCGTGCTTAGCTAGAACTGTTGTTTGGTTGACAAGTAACTTAGTCGAAGATGTTGAGTCATGAAAAATTAGTTGTCCATCTCATTTGAATGGGAAACAGTTAGCACTTCATCTGTTATATAAATACTCGTCCAGTTATGTGTTAAATACACACAATCATGAAACAATCACACATTAAATACCATTAAATTATGCATTCATAGGAAATAAGCATTTATATAAAAGTATTTATATTCTAATTCTTCATACATAATTAAGCCAATAAATGAAGCATATAAAAAGTAATATCATCAGTTTTTAAACCAAACATAAAGTATCAAGTGTTAAATTTAGAAAATATATGAGGTCCTTGCAAGGCCTCATTGGCTGCCCTCTTGTGCTTCAAGAGGGATAGGAATATAACTTCATCTCACTTGTGATCAATTGAACAAGTACACATCACTCATGATAGTGAGATAGTAGGTCACTATCATAAATGACATATATCTTCCAATTGATTCACTATGAATTGAAGGTAGTGATCTTGTGCATAGAAACAGTCACAAAGACTATTCAGAGGATAGTCTTGTTGATAACATGATGGCAGTGTTTTTTAAAGAAGGAAAGAATAGAACCATGAGTGAAAGTTTTTATCCATGTGTGATGGAGCAACAAATAGAAAGGCGGTCTCATATTGAGGTTACATTGGAAAAAGCACTTGTCACTCATGACATTGAGTAGATAGGAATATAAAGAAACAAGCGCTTCAATACAAGCTTGATGCAAAAACCACAAGGAAATAGTGAATCACAATGAGGAAAAGGTAAGGCCTATGTGTCACAAAGCAGTATATAGGGGACTATATAGTCCTATGGAAAGACAGGCTATCAATATTTCCAAGTGGACAATAAACATGTTAGAAGCACAGGATAACAATAATCCCTATGATAGAAGACTTGCAATCCTCTCATTTTGCAATGGAGGTTTTTGATACAATAACAATGTCAAAAGGGGATAGTTATGCATTTTTTGTGTTTCACATCATTTATTAAAAGCAAGTTGTGAATACCCTTCTGTTGTAAATACCGTGAAGGCATTGAATCACACAAACCAGTACCTATACAAATGAATAACCTCAACAAGAAGATCATCTAACAGGTATTCCAAAGTTATAAGGTAGAAGTACCAAGGTTTCAAGGTGAACACTCAAAGTCCCTGCAAGTAAACTTATGCATTTACAAATTCAAGCATAAAAGAAGCAAGCCCAAAATATCTATGAAAGTATGTATCACAGCAAGGTTCCATTCTCTTTCAATTTTCTGAAGGAAAAGTAAGACTAAAGAATGAGGATGTAAAGGTAAGCCTCAGTCTATACATGATCAAATCCATCATATATATGCTTAAACCTAGAGGTTGAGATCAAGTAAAAAGAATGGAAACCCTCGAGTTCTCCATGGATTTTTTTCAAGGAAAACATAGAAAATGAATTGGAGGCTTGGTCGTGATAGGTATAAACCCAAAAGAGAAATGCAAAGATACCATGGCCTATTGCAAAATGAAACTCATAGTTCCAAAATAGGATTAAAGCTGCGAGCTCTAGATTGCATGAAATAGAAAATAAACTTCATTATTTCCTTTAGAAATCCAAAAATGAAGAGGAGAACACAAAAAAATCAAGGCATGTTTACTTTTTCTGCATAAATAAAGCTCGAAACAAGCATTTTATTCATAGATAATGATGAAAGAATGGCCAATGTTTCTACAGAAAATGCTTACCCAACTCGATCTCAACACAGTTCGAGCATGAGTTCTCTAGAAACTCCATGAAAGCACCAGGTGAAATCCTCTATTGGCGGTGCTCAAAAGCACAGTGAAATGAAGATTGCAAATGAAATGTGAAATGAGTGATAGCCACGGGTTTTTTGTTAGGGTTTCCGAAACCCTAAGTTGGTCAACTCACAACAAGGCATTTTTTCCTTTATTTTAAATATTCTCCACATAAATTAATACCCTTGTGTAAAATGTTAAATGCTCTATGCTTTCCTTTGCATACTTAACATGGTTGAGTCAAAGAGTCTCCTTTATCTTTGCAAATTTGAAACTGATTTGAAAGTGTAAAAACATTATTGAAGTGATAATATATAAATCACTTTGTTAATGTTATATAAATGCAAGATAGGAGGTATTGGTTTTTCAAGACTAAGTCAAAGGGTTATGGTTGGAGGTTTATTGTTTATTCCAAGCATATAAGGGAGGTTGGAGGAGGTTGATTGACATATGGAGAGGATGTAGGAGTGCTTTTGACTTGGTTTTTGGAGGGAATGAGAGCATCTAGGTGCAGTTTCTCATGTTCTTATGATGGGTAAGGTCAAGGTTTGACCATTTCTTCACTTTGGAGTCATTTTAGAGGGAGATTGGGGGCTATTTTTTAGGCTTTATTGGTGTGTACGACCAAGGGAGTTGGAGGATTCCTACCTTTGGAAAGCTTCTAAAAATCATAAAGCAACTTCAAACATCAATTTGGAGTTAGTTCTTTTCATTCTCATGCTACATTGTAACTCATTTTTGGAGTTCTTTTAGCAGGAGACAACATTTTAAGTCTTTCACAAACTTGTACTTAGCTATATGTTTACCTTTCAATCAATAAAATCAAGCTATTTTTCCTTCTCAATACTGGATATTGTGTGATAACATGAAATTATTGATATTTCCTTGTGATAATAATGTTTATCCTTGGTTCTAGTCTAGTTTCTCATTGCCTTTATGCGAAAGTGCATGTTTGTACAGGTCATAGTTCATGTTCTACTAGTTCTATGCAAGATTCAACTGTGAAGTTAAGCATTTGAACCTCTAAAAAGGTCATTTGTTGTTCCTCTTGAGTTTTTCCATAAACTTCAAAGCCTCTCTATGAAATACTTATGCAAAACATGTCAAAACTAAGTTGTACATGTTGTAGTGAGTTTTATTGATCACACTGTGTGTAAAAGCATTTGTGCAAGTTTTAGAAAATCAATTTTGGTGCATCACCATTAGTCATAGGTTTTATTTATGCAATCTTTCTTACCCTTTTCCCAACAAGAAATAGTTTTAGGTGAGTACCATAAGAGCCAGCTTTTTCTGGAGGTTCTTTTATGCTTTAGGTGACCCATAATCTTAGAAAAGTTCCCATGTTTCTCCAATATGCTAAGTTTTGAAACTTAGCAAGGGTGCACTATTAGGAGACAAAAATACCTTTTTTGATCTTGATTAGGGATATGAAGTGATGGATAGAGAGGATAATTGGATTTTGGAGTAGGAATGCTAGGTGATGGAATGTAAGGACCCAAGATGGATGGAGAGGATGAATGACTTTGTTTTGGGACATAAGGACCCCAAATGGATGGAAGGGAAGATGGATTGAGTTTTGGAACATAAGGGCCCAAGATAGATTTTGAGGATGGGGAATGTGGACATTTGGATTTAAATGGTAGGATTTTAGATTTGGGGTGGATGGAAGGAGTACCAACATCTAGAGACTTATAGCCAAGGCCATGATAATTAGGATTTTCTTAGATTTGGATGGGTTCTAATATGCCTTGCTCATGTAGGCCTAACCCTTTACCTTGATAATGCAGTTTTTGACAGATATTTTTTCCAATGGGATACTTGTTGTTTTGAAAACAAGATGTGAGTCCATTTTGAGGAGGGTATGGTATGGAAGGAATGATAGGTTCTTGGAGTAGACCAACTTGGATGAAAGTGGAGGAACCCAATTGATAAGTGTGGGGTTCGTGAGTAGCTTGGATATGGGTGATGGGATCTTGTGGAGGATTAGGATCATGACATGAAGATGAAGGGGTACTTTGATGTTGACTTAAGGTAGGATCATGGGATGGGGTGGATGGTATAGTTTTTTCTTGGTTATGAGATGGAAGGGGATCATTGCATGGAATAGAAGTTAGAATTTGATCTTGATTTAGAGAGGGATCATGAGATGGAAGGGCATCATGTGACAGAGTGGATGGGACATCTTGATCTTGATTGGGAGGGGTATCATTAGATGGGGTAATGGATGGAAATATTTTTTCTTGCGATGGACTAGGGTCATACCATGGAGGTGGTATGATAGGATCATGATATGAGGTGGATATGCTAGGATCATCAAATGGGTTGGATATGGTAAGATTATGAGATGGTATAGGATCATGCAATAGAGTTGATGGACTAGGATTATGGCATGGATTTGAGAGACTTGGATCATGAGGTGGTGTGGAAGGGATGACTTTATCTTGATATGAAAGGGGATCATTTTGGATTTCTTAATCAATGGTAGAATCTTGATCAAAGATAGGATCTCAATCAAAGATAGGTTTATCTTGGATGGACTTAAGGATAGGATCATGAGATGGAATGGGATCACAAGGAGTACTTTGATCTTGACATAAATAAGGATCTATGATGTCATGCTTTGGATCAATGAGGTCAAGTGAGTAACATGGTTGAATTTGTGTAGGTGCTATAAAGGTGGAAAAACATGAAATGGATGAGGTGGAAGTGGGTGGAACTAGAAGGCTAGGACTAGCATCTTGTGAAATAGGATTTTTCATGGGTTCTTGTATTCCTTTGAGGGTGACTTTTAGTGGTCCTTTGATGGTGATTTTTTGTGCTCCTTTGATGGTGACTTTTGGCTTGATGATGGGTTGACTAGGATGTGAAGTGCATAAGATATGGTTATGGATGGGTGTTGGTTGAACATGGAGGGAATTTTTGTTTCCCTTGTCAATGGAGGAAAAAGATGACATGGAAGGTGACATGACTTGGGTATAAGTTTCAATGGTGGCGTGGATGGTGTTTAGGATGATAATGGATTAGGAAAAAAATATTTTGATGTGGATTATGGAGGGTGTTTATGATAATGATTATGACCTCTATTAGACAAATTAATGAAGCTTAGGGTCTTAAATGATGGATTAAGAATGTATGTGGATGAATGAGATACTTGGGATGATGTGGATTAGATAATTGGGTATGGTTAGGATACGATGGATGATTAGAAAGATTAGGGGGATGATTAGGATGATTATAAATGATTAGTATGGGGTGATAAGGATGATTATGGATGATAAGGACAAGTTGATTAAGATGAAAATGAATGATTATGATGGATAAAGATAATTAGGATGAAGAGATATGGTTAGGCTGGAAAGGAATGATTAGGATTAGAAGAGATGATTAGAATGAAGGGGGGGTGATTAGGATGAAAATGGATGATTAGAATGCTTAGGAGGATAATTATGACGAGGAATGATGATAATGATGGAAGAGGATGATTAGGATGGAATGGTTGAAAGGAGATAACTATGATGATTATGGATGTAATGATTAAGATGGAAATAAATGATTAAGATAAGATGAAGGACGAATAGGATTAGAAGGGATAATTAGGATGATTGTGAAAGGTTAGAATGATTATAGAGGTGATTAAAATGATTAAGATGAATTAAGGTGAGAAGGGATGATTATGATAGAATGAGATGATCAGGATGAGGAGGAATGATTAGGATGGAAAGGATTGGTTATAGTGAGGTGATTAGGTTGAGATGATGGATGGTTATGATGACTAGGATGGGACAATTGATTTGACTTGGATGACTAGGATAGGATGATTAGGATGGGGAATGAGGATGGGGAGTTTTATTTGGAGATGATGTGGATAGCTTGACTTGGAGGACACCTAGCTTTGTTTGTTTTTGAAATATTTTTAATGTTTTTGGATTTTTGATTTTTTTGTTTTTTTGAGTTTTTTTTGGTGTATGGTTTTTCTTGCTAAATTAATATTTAGATCTTGAATACACATTCACACATGCAAGAAAATATTTGATGAAATATGTAATGTGAATGATTATGATAAGAAGACACTTCCAAGCACAAGAACAATCCTAGCAATTATTCAAGCAGGTAGATTGGCCAATGGTTTTAAAGTAGGATGCACAAGAATCTAGGGATGTCCTGTATATACCTTGAAGGTACGTGAGGTCCAATTCCATGAATTTGAAAGGAGAATAATTCCAAACAACTGGGAGGAGAGGGTAACTCAAACTCCACCTTTACTTCCCAAAGGTATAAAGTTCTTTAGGCTTCACCAAGATTCTACTTCTAATAGTTGTGTCTTTAGATTCACCCCCTACTATTTATACTCCTTCGAAATGCTAGAGTTGAGGTTGCCCCTAGAGTGATCACTTCTCTAGGTAGGCCACCTAAGAAGGTTACATAAAAGTGATGCAAATAATGCTTTTGATCTCCAAGATCATATGATAATGCGAGGAGAGAGCATACACATGTATTTGATCACACAAGCAATGTTCATTAACCTTAGAAATTGAAATGTGTGATGTGAAAATGAGAGTGTTGAAGAGTTTTTTTTATTCCCAAGATCATATGGAAATGCGAGGGAAGAGCATACACACCTCCAAGCATAAACAAGATCACCAAACAATGCAAACACTTGTTCTTTTTAAGCCCAAATTGAAAGTGTGATTTTGAGAACACTTGTTCTTTTTAAGCCCAAATTGAAAGTGATTTTGAGAACACTTATTCTTTTTAGATCCAAATTGAAATGTGATGTTGTTAACAAGATTAAGATAAAGATATGAGTTGAAAAGTGTGCGCCTAGATTTTATTTGGCTCCAAATTTTTTCCCACTTGATCCAATTTTCCTTTTGAGGAGTTTATTTTTCTATACATTAACAAAACCAACAAAGCCAAAACCCTAATAAGATAATTGATCACTAATATTAGAGGGTTAGCTTAAAACCTTAAAAAACCCTAATTAACAAAGATTTTATTTTTTATAATTATTTTAAGCTCATAAATAAATTTGCATAGAACAAAGCCCCACTAAAATTTCAAGAGCTTTCTGAAAATATAAAAAAATATGAAAAATTCTTTGATTTGTGCTCTAGAGAGTAGATTTATTAAAAAACCCTAATTTTTAAAGATCTAATTTTTTCTGAATTATTTCTTATCAAAATTAAAAACACAAAGAACATTCCCCAATTATAATTCTAAGAGATTTCTAGAAATATAAAAAAATCCAAAAAATTCAGTGATTTTCTCTCAAAATTAATTTTTCATGAAAAATCATAAAAAAATTATAAATAATTAAAAAAAATCCAAAAAAAATGATTTTTTACTGAAAGCTCCTGATATCATCCAAAACTTGCAAAAAAAAAAATTGTGAGAAAATCTGTAACCATTTGTGAGATATAATCAAATCTCTCTAAAACCCTAATTTTCAAAGATCTAATTTTTTTAATTATTTTTTATCAAAATTAAAAATATAAAGAATAGACCCCCATTATGATTTTGAGAGATTTCTAGAAATATAAAAAAATCCAAAAAATTCACTAATTTGCTCCTAAAATTAAATTTTCATGAAAAATCATTAAAAAAAAATATAAATAATTCAAAACAAATCCAAAAAAATTGAATTTTTGGTTGAAAGCTCTTGATACCATCCCCAACTTGCAAAAAAAAATTGTTTAAAAATTCCTATCTTTTGAGAGATATGGTCAAATCTTTAAAACCTAGGGTTTTTTCCAAGAATGATGCAAAACTTGCAACAAAAATCTAACAAAACTTGCAAAAAAGTCAAATAGATCAAGTGAAGTGGATCCAACTCCAAAATTCCTAAAAATTTCTCAAAATCTTATGCAAAAATTAGTTAGGGGGTTCATGTCAAGTTCACCAAAATGTATGCATGAAAATGGATCTAATAGAAATATGCATAAAAATAGTTTAAATCAAACCAAAATGCATGCAAACTTCAAAAGAAATCAAATATATGCAAACCTTAAAAGATTGAATGTATTATGTTGACTTGTTGAAGATTTGGATGTGGTTGCTAGGATTAATCCAACAACATGACATTAGCTTAGAAGATGTTGATATATCAAAATGACAATGATAGGTCTCTTTTATAGAAAACCAAATTTGGATGAAGGGCTAGGATTACAAGCCAATAAGATATGAAAACCAATGACTAAGATTGAAAGTTGTAGTATGACATAAGGTTATGGAAAAAATTAGGACAAAGATAGGACTAGGACAAGGATGGACAACTGAGATTGAATTATAAAATAATTTAATCAAGGGTGGAAATTAAATGAGGCATGAAGAGATAAGAATGACACGGATAAAGAGGTTGGCTCAAAAAAGAGGTTGTTGGAAAAAAATTAAATAATTATAAAATTATTTAATTTAGGAGGGAAATTGAATAATTAAAAAAATGATTATTTAATTATAGAAGAAAGGGAAAAGGTTGACTTTTAATTAAAATAACAATTTAATTAAAAGTGGAGGAAAATGACAAAATATTAAATAATTAAAATAATTATTTAATAGTGGAGAGAAAGGTGGAAAACAATTAAATAAATAAAATTTATTTAATTATAGAAGAAAAAACTAATGAATAATTAAATAACTGAAATAATTATTTAATTATAGAAGAAAAATGAAAAATAATTAAATAAAATTAGAATTTATTTAATTATAGATGAAAAGAGAATTAATTAGTGACATAATTAAATAAATATTTAATTAATCAAGAGAGGAATAAGGAGAAAATGAATTAATTAAATAATTAAGAATTATTTAATTAATATAGGAATATGCCCTTATAAGATAATTAAATAATTAAAATTATTTAATTATGCAAGCAGAAGGAGGAATTGATATGAAAAATGGCGTTCGTAGGCTTAGGACAATTTTCAGTGTCTACACAACTCAACATTAAAAGTTTCAACATATCTAGCCAAAATTTCTGATAGGGAGGGGGTTGGAGGAATCAATCACAGATTCCTACTCTAGGTCTTGCTTGCAAGACCTCCTTGGTGTTTTGCTTCATCACCTTGACCTATAGGCCCCTTGACATGTTTAGGTACCCCTAGTTCTCTTGGCCAACCCCACTACCATCACCGTTCAACCAACCAAGTCAATCTTGGTGCAATGTCTCCAACTCTTCCTTAGCCCTTAATCTACCCTAAAGGCTAATCTATCCTCAACACTCCATTTGTTCTTGCAGGGGTGTAGAGATGTCTTCAATGGCTTCAAACCAACCTCCTAGGGTTCTTGGAGATTCACCAAAACTCCACCCTTTCATCGTTCTCACCAAACCCTCATCTAGGGTTAAGAAGGCTACTAGCCCTAGAGCCCCAATTAGGCCTCTTTCTCCGAGAAAATAGGCTTAATCTCAATTCTTTCTAAAGAACACCTCACTCTTTCTTTGAGATTCTTGGATCAAATGAACACCTCTCAAGGATTTTTGAGGTCTTAAGCCTTAACTGTCCATACAATGCTTGAACTTGAAAATGGACATTTCCTAGGGTTTTTAAGCCACTGTCTGGCCGTTTTCAAACTGTCTACTTGTTCTCACATCAATTGAATTGATGGAGCCTTCTTCTTCATGTTACAACTAGGTGAGACACTTGCCTACCACCTCCAAAAGGAAATTTTCAAAAACTTGTCACCCCTGCGATTGGTATCAGAGCGAGCAAAAGATTTGGGATAGAATAATATATGTCAGAGGTTGAGTCTAGTGATTCTACCATTATGGTGACAAATGCAGAGTTGGCCAAGATGGTCGAAGGACAGGAGGAAGACAATAGGCTATTGAGGGATAGAATAGCCCAACTTGAGCAAGCATTGAGTAATGTGTAGTTGGAAGGAAGGGAACCAAAGAAAGAAGAGGTTGCAAAGGAAGACAAGATACCTGAACCTGACCCTGTTTTGCAAGAAGAGCCTTTCTTGAAGGCATTGAAGGCATACCACTGTTTAGTGGAAAAATGGAAGCTGATTTAGTCCTAGATTGGATAGAGGGAATGGAAAACCATTTTGAATGTGATGGAATCACTGAAGCACAGAAGGTAAAGGTGGCCAAATCAAGATTGAGAGGTTCTGCCTTGACATGGTGGAAGTTCATTTAGACAGAGAGGGAAAAGGAAGGCAAGAAGCCTATCTCTACTTGGAAAGGTATGGTTGCAAAAGTGAGAGAAGCATACATGCCAGATGATTATGAAATTCAGTTGCACAAGAAAAGATAGAGTTTGAGGCAAAAAGACCAAGATGTGAACTCTTATACTGAGGAGCTCCAAAAAATTTGTATGAGGTCTAATGTTTCAGAAGATGAAAGTCTCAAGGTGGCAAGGTATCTTAACGGCTTGAAGTGGAACATCCAAGAGGAGATTACTCTTCTAAGTCCTAAGATAGTACACTAATGTTACCAATTAACTATTAAGATTGAGGAAAGAAGCAAGAGGAAACAAGAACAGGCTTCTAAGAGCAGAGGAAGAGGCAGAGATCAAAGAGGACATAGAGGTGGATACCAAGGTAGAGGGACTGAACAAAGAAATCAGGGAGAGTCTAAACTCACAGAGCATGGAGGTGAAACTACTTCTAGAGGAGGCTATGGAAGAGGTAGAGGACCTTAAGGAGGTTCAAATAGAGGAAGAGGAGCAGGCAGGAGCAATTCTTACTTTGCTAATATGAAGTGTTACCATTGTGGACAAGTAGGACATCCAACTTATAGGTTCCCGGAGAAAGCATCTTCATCAAATACTGAGAAGAGAGTGGCATATGCTCAAGAAGACACCATGAGTTTCAAATCACCAGAGGTTAGTCACATTGAATCAGAAGTGGGGGAGAATCTGATGTTTAGTAGAGTCTTGATCAGACAACTGGTCAAGGAAGAGCCAAGGCAAAGAAGAGCCTTATTTAGAGTGAGATGCAAAATACTTGGGAAAGTATGCAAGGTGATAGTGGACTTAGGGTCTATTGACAACATAATCTCAGAGGAGGAAGTGATGAAATTGAAGTTGGAAAAGGTACCCCACACTAATCCCTACAAGGTAACATGGTTGAACAAAGGACAAAGTGTTCTTGTCAATGAGCAGACAATGGTGGAGTTCTCCATTGGAGGATACAAGGACAAGTTAATTTGTGATGTATTACCCATGGATGTATGCCATCTTCTATTGGGCAGACCATGGCAGTATGACAGAGGTGTCATCTATGATGGAAAGGAAAATACTATCTCATTCAAGAAGGAAGGAAAAACATTCAAGTTGCAGTCACTGTCAGATGAGGAAGGACAATCAAAGACCCCTAGTGTCTTATTAAGCAGTGGCAAAGAGTTCATTAACAACCTACATCAAGGAGGTGAAGGATATGTGGTCATGGTGCAACCTAAGGGAGAGGACAAGACTGAGAAAATAGTCATACCTGGAGCAGTCCAGAAGTTGCTTGAGAAGTATAAGGACATAGTGAGTGATGGAACACCAACAACCTTGCCTCCAAAGAGAGCCATTAGTCATCAGATTGACTTCATACCAGGGGCTTCATTGCCAAACAAAGCAGCTTACAAGCTTACACCAGATCAGAATCTAGAGGTAGCTAGACAAGTGCAGGAGTTGTTAGATCAAGGCTTGATTAGGAAGAGCATCAACCCATGTGCAGTACCAGTGGTCTTAGCAACCAAAAAAGGTGGTAAGTGGAGGTTATGCACTAATTCTAGAGCTATAAATAGAATCACAATCAGGTATAGGTTTCCTATTCCTAGAATTGAGGACTTGATGGATTGTCTTGGAGGAGCTCAGTACTTTACCAAGTTGGATCTCAAGAGCGGATACCATCAGATTAGAATCAAGGATGGAGATGAGTGGAAGACAACTTTTAAGACAAATGATGGGTTGTATGAGTGGAGAGTTATGCCATTTGGCCTCTCTAATGCCCCTAGCACATTCATGAGGCTCATGAATGAAGTGCTTAAAGACTTTACAGGGATATTTGTAGTGGTATATCTTGATGATATACTCATTTTTAGCAAGACAACAGAAGAACATCTAAAGCATGTGGAGTTGGTTCTTAGAAGATTGCAAGAAGAGAAGTTAGCCATCAACCTAGAGAAATGTGAGTTCTTCAAACAAGAGCTTGTGTATTTGGGGTTTGTAGTATCCCAAGGATCATTGAAGATGGATCCAAGCAAGGTGGAAGCTATCCTAAACTGGCCTACACCAGCCACAGGGACAGAGGTAAGAAGTTTTCATGGATTAGCCCAATTTTATAGAAAATTCATAAGGAACTTTAGTGGCATATGTGCACTAGTCCTAGACACAATCAAAGGTGGTTTGAAAATTAAGTTTAAGTGGACTCAAGAAGCTGAGAAAGGTTTTGAGAAACTGAAACAAGAAGTGGCAACTCAACCTATACTTTTGTTACCTAGTTTTGACAAGTTGTTTACTGTGGAATGTGATGCTAGTGGAGTTGCAGTAGGAGGAGTGCTAAGCCAAGAAGGCAGGCCTATAGCTTTCTTTAGTGAAAATCTCAATGAAGCTAAAAAAATTTATTCTACCTATGACTTAGAACTCTATGCTCTAGTACAATCACTTAGGAAGTGGAGGCATTATCTCCTACCCAAAGATTTTGTGGTGTTTACTGACAATCAAGCACTTAGCTACATCAAAACTCAAGAGAAATTGAGCAATAGACATTTGAAATGGATGGAGTATCTTCAAGCTTTCACCTTCACCATCAAGCACAAGAAGGGACAGTTGAACAAGGTGGCAGATGCACTAAGCAGGAGATTGCTGACAGTGCAGGAGATACAATTAAAGAGCATTGGGATAAAGATTTTCAAGGATATCTATGGTGAAGATGAAGACTTCTTAGAGGCATATAAGGTATGTTTTGACTTTGAGAATCACTTTCATTGTCAATATTCAGAGTATACATTGCAAAGTGGATTGTTATTCAAGGGAAATCAGTTGTGTGTACCAAAAGGTTCTATGAGAGAGAATCTTATACAAGAAAAGCACAATGGTAGTCTTAGTGGTCATTTTGGTATCAACAAGACAATGGAGCTAGTGCAAAGGTTTTACTATTGGCCCAAGTTACCAAGGGATGTCAGGAGGTATGTGGAGCAGTGTGTAGTTTGTATGAAAGCAAAAGGGGGAGCTAGTAATGTAGGTTTGTATCAACCTCTACCTATTCCCAACAGACCATGGGAATGTGTTAGCATGGATTTTGTTGTAGGACTCCCTAAGACAAAAACAGGGTTTGATAGTGTCTATGTGGTGGTAGATAGATTCAGCAAGATGAGTCACTTTATCCCTTGCAAGATCACACATGATGCCAGCTACATTGCTCACCTTTTCTTCAAGGAAATTGTAAGGATCCATGGATTGCCTTTGAGCATTGTATCGGACAGGGATGTGAAGTTTATGAGTCATTTTTGGAAGACTCTATGGAGTAGATTAGGTACCAACCTGTCTTTTGGATCAGCTTACCATCCTCAGACCGATGGGAAAACAGAGGTGGTTAATAGGGTGTTAGGTAACCTTCTTAGATGCCTAACCAAGGAGTATGGACAAACATGGGACTTGGTCATATCACAGGCTGAGTATGCATACAATGATAGTGTGAACAGGACTATAGGGAAGAGTCCTTTTGAAATAGTGTGTGGAATGCACCCAAGAGGTGTGTGTGAGCTCAGAGATCTAGGAGCTATGGAGCATAGGAGTGGACATGCAGAGGACTTCACTCAGACCATGAAAGAGATTCAGGAGCAGGTAAAGAAGATAGTCACCGAGGCTACACAAAAGTTGAAGGATAAGGTAGATTTGACAAGAAAAGATTTGCAATTTGCAGTAGGAGACTATGTCATGGTTCACCTCAACAAATCCAGGTTGCAGAAGGGTACATCAACCAAATTGCAGATGAAAAGAGTGGGACCATGCAAAGTGTTAGCCAAGTATGGGAAAAATGCATACAAGGTGGAGTTACCTACAGATTTAGGGATTTCACCAGTGTTCAATGTAGCTAATTTGATCAGATATAAGGGATCAATCAATGATTTAGATCAGAACAGTAGGGAGATCTTCAAGGATGTAAGCAACATAGCCTTACCTACTCCAAACAAGCTACAAGCATAAAGGATCTTGGAGTCAAGAGTGAAGAGTAAAGAAATCTACAAGGCATAAGGTGTACATGGAGCATCTTATCAAATGGAAGAACAAACATGAATTTGAGGCTACTTGGGTAGATGAAGTTGAGTTTACGAAGTAGGGCATTGATGTGTCACTGATCTCTCCTCACATTACTTAGTGTTTGTGCAGGGAGGGGGAGAATGGTGCAGGAGCACCTAGGAACACTAACCAGTTATGAAGTCTAGAATGAAGTTTTGTTTTTGCAATGTTATCATGAAGGTCATGTTGACCATTGAGTTGAGGAGATAGCTTAGGGATGTGTTTGAGCTCTAGGATGGAAGTTGTGAAAGGATGGATGAGTTTAGAAACTCAACTTGCTTAGCTTTCTAAGGATTGGCAAAAGTTGGAAAACACAGTGCATTTTACAACTCTTGCCATTAGGTCACTAATATGTCCGACCAAGGAAGATAACTGATTGAGGAACCTTATTTAAGGGGTGCCTCAACCTGAGAGCAGGGTTGGAAGTTTTGGTATTGTGGAAACATCTTGTGGATTGAAAGGGAAACAACGTTTTGTGTGTTATTTCTGATTTTTGTTCCAAAGTAGAGCTTTAATGGATTGAATTTGCTGTTGTGTCTTGTGTAAGATGTAGTGTAGCAATCTCCCAAGCATTGTGTGTCATTTATTTGCTTTCTTTAGTCAATTTCATTCGTTGTTTGTAAATAGTTAGCTTGCACCCTATTGCTGGTCTAAACTAGACAGTTTGAAAGGAATGGAGTGCTAGACCACTTTCCCACCGTACAAATTGTACGGACCTTTAGGAACAGTGACTAGACTCCATGTATGTACATATGGTAGGCAGTAGGGTTTGGGAAAAGACATGAGCTGTTGGAAAGATCTTTCCCTAAGCGAGCCAGAATGGTGCCCGGCTAGGAAAGCAAGAAGTGCAAAGCACATAATTTTGCAGGGGCGACAAGTTTTTGAAAATTTCCTTTTGGAGGTGGTAGGCAAGTGTCTTACCTAGTTGTAACATGAAGAAGAAGGCTCCATTAGTTCAATTGATGTGAGAACAAGTAGACAGTTTGAAAACGGCCAGACAGTGGCTTAAAAACCCTAGGAAATGTCCATTTTCAAGTTCAAGCATTGTACAGACAGTTAAGGCTTAAGACCTCAAAAATCCTTGAGAGGTGTTCATTTGATCCAAGATCTCAAAGAAAGAGTGAGGTGTTCTTTAGAAAGAATTGATATTAAGCCTATTTTCTCAGAGAAAGAGGCCTAATTGGGGCTCTAGGGCTAATAGCCTTCTTAACCCTAGATGAGAGTTTGGTGAGAGTGATGAAAGGGTGGAGTTTTGGTGAATCTCCAAGAACCCTAGGAGGTTGGTTTGAAGCCATTGAAGACATCTCTACACCCCTGCAAGAACAAATGGAGTTTTGAGGATAGATTATCCTTTAGGGTAGATTAAGGGCTAAGGAAGAGTTGGAGACATTGCACCAAGATTGACTTGGTTGGTTGAACAGTGATGGTAGTGGGGTTGGCCAGGAGAACTAGGGGTACCTAAACATGTGAAGGGGCCTATAGGTCAAGGTGGTGAAGAAAAACACCAAGGAGGTCTTGCAAGCAAGACCTAGAGCAGGAATCTGTGATTGATTCCTCCAACCCCCTCCCTATCAATTTCATTCCATAAAAAATCGCAGGGATTAGACCAATTACTAGTAGACCAAAAAATAATGACCAAATTGCAACAACAAATTTGCATGAAAAAAAAGATGTTCAATAGTTTTAGGCACATTACAACATTCACACACTCTAGTAGAAATGCCATACAAATTCAAAACTTTATCAACAACAATTTTTTTAAGCAACAACAACCAATGAAAGCAAGCTATTTTTGGTTCAACAAACTTATGCCAAATATGATTCAACCTAGTGAACCATTTAGACTTCGACCAATCAAGGTTCCAAGATACATTGAACCAGTTATAAACCTCTCCCGAGCTAGATAGCATGGTATACATTTTTTGGCTATCATCTATGATAATTTTGAACCATCTTTCCAACAAACCTTTAGCAAAAGATCATCTCCACTTATCATTTGACCTGAAAAAGGAGTTCCCACCCTCCTTTGTAGCATTGAGTACATTTCCTTGTGAGATGATGGAATATCAAAGTCATCTCTCAATTGCTCCAAAGTGCTTATCTTATTATTACATATAATATCCTGCATATATTTGATCCCCATTGAGCTCCACAACTTTGTAGAGCACCCTTGAGACAAGGCCAAGGGTTTATCATTCCATGCAAAATTCCACCAAATCGATCTATCTTTAACACAATAGTCCTAAGAACAGGCCTCCACATTACAAACCAAATGCCTTACCTTAGTCCATGCCTTCCAAAGAGTTGCAAACATGGGCGAGCCAAAGACCTTAACCTCAAAATGGCCAAACAAGATATCCTGAAGGTGTAGAGGACCATAATGTTTACCTTTCTTAGGTCTGGAGAGGGAAAACTTATTTCTAATAAGTAGTTTTTGGGGTTCCTCACCCTCAATAGCCTTGAAAATCCATTTGGTAGCTAGCACTAGACCTTGCAATCTGAGATCTTTGAGCCCCAAGCCCCCCATATGCTTAGGCAAACAACACCATTTCCAGTTCACATTGTGCCTTTTCCTATTTCCCTTACCATCCGACCACAAGAACTCCCTTAAGATCTTTTGAAGTTTCTCAAATTGGGTGTTGGAAAATAACCGAGCTGATGAGTGATAAATGGCATGAGAAGAGATAACTTTTTGAACCAATTGAAGCCTCCTTGCTAAGGATAATAGGTGTGTTTTCCATTTTACATGTTTCTTTTCAATTTTTTGGAAGAGACATTCCCACATTTTTTTTAGAGAAGGGTCAATAGAAATAGGTATACCCAAATATCTTATCACTTTAGAAGGATCAACCCATTGCCACCCTTTATTAGCTAGCCAACTAGGTGGGTCCTTAGACCAACCAAGCACCGTGAACTTGCTTGGGGAAATTTTAGATCCAGATGCCTCACAAAGACCTGCATTATGTTTATGATATTGCCAAAGTTTTGCTCAGTCAGTTTTATGAATAAAGTCGTGTCATCAACAAATTGTGCATTGATCAATTGTTCATGATTGGGAAGCCTAATGCCCTTTATTAGAGGGGAAATTATCTTAGTTCTAAGGATATAATGCATTGCATCAAAAGCAATAAAAAATAAGGCAGAAGCAATCAGGCATCCTTATCTTATGGATCTTTGGAGGACAATGGGATTAATGAGGGAACCATTTATATCAATCTAGGTAGAAGATTCATTGAACAAAATATTAATCCACTTGTAGAATATCAGAGGAAAGCCAAATGCTTTTAGCATATCTAACACAAAATGCCACATTATCATGTCATAGGCCTTTTCGAAGTATGACAATATCATTGCAACATTTTGATTATTATTCTTAGCCCAATGCATCCCTTCCCAACTAGTTATTAGATATTCAAGTATATATCCCCCCTTTATGAATCTAGTTTGAGTAACTGAGACAATCTTATTTAGAAACGCTATGAATATTCTTGCCAAGGTTTTAGCAATGATTTTATAAGAGACATTCAAAGTGTTATAGGTCTCCAATTTTTAATTAGCTCCTTATCTTCCTCTTTAGGAATCAACTTAATTATACCTTTGTTAATACTCGGTCCTAAAGAGTTGCATTGAAAGGCATACTTATAAACTTCTAGGAGTTCTGCAGCAATCCAATCAATATTAGCCTTGTAAAATTTTGAGTTAAGTCCATCTGCACCTAGTGACTTTTCATTAGCTAAGGATTTAATGGTTTCCCCAAATTCTAAGTTGGTAATATCCTTATCCAAGTAGGATGCATACTCTGGGCTGACTTTATTTGGATCATTTTGAGATAAAACTTTCTAGCTTCCAAGGCATTACCATCCAATTCAAAGGAAAAAGTGTTTTTAAAAAAGAGAGTAAAATGCTTCTTTCATGAAGTCAGGCTCCTTAGATACCATTCCTTTATCAACAATCAGACCAATCTCTTCTTTACTCTATTTATGCCTAATCAAAATGAAGTACTTCATTCCTTCGTCCCCCTCTCAAATCTAATTCATCTTAGCTCTAATTTTTTTCCCTTGAAATTTGTAGCTCTGAATTTTCCTAAGCGGGGATCTAGGTCTCAAAAAATTAGATTTTATCTATATAGGTTAGGAGATTTATCCTGAAACTAAGCTTCATACAATAAGAGCTTTTGGTGCAATAAGTTTTCAATCCTATTTCTATCTAGAGCTTTCTTTTTTCCAACAATTTCAAACTTCTTTCTCCAAACTACTATCAAGGATTCTCATTTTTTAATAGGTTTACGATCACTATTCATCTTTTTTGAAAGGAGATTGGTCATTCTGATGCCACTAAGGCAACCTATATCATTGAGAAGGGAGCTATTCAGCTTACAAGAATTAGACCTACCTGGGGTTGGAGTAGAGGGAGGGGTGAAACATATGGAAGTCTTAATCAATGAATGGTCAGACATTGAGGTGGGATGAACAACCACATAATTTGCATCATGTCTTTCCTTGAAGAGGAACTTATCCTTATTTCCATAAAATCTATCCAATCTACAAAATATCCTTTTGGAAAGGGATTGATTATTGCACCAGGCATGCCAAATAAACCTAGAGGAGTCTTTTCCAAATTCCAAGGGGTCAACCAGTCACCAATACATATCCAAGAGATCTTAAGCAAATTCCCTACCACCCAATTCCATAGATCAACTTGTTCCCTATAATCATTTGATGCATAGAGTGAACATACTCCCATTACTTATGAGTCAAAGTTTAGAGAGATCCATGTAAGTCTATTACACAGGGAGGTCCCCCTACTTTAGCCCATTTGGGATGCAATAGAATAGTCGTTCCCCTTTAACTTTGTCATGTTTTGACATAAAAACTACTACATTTTTCCAAATAAAATTCATTACACATTCAACATGAAATCCGATAACCTTGATTTATTGTAGGCATAAGATATCTAAATATTTCCTATTATTGCAAAATGCCCTGACCATATACTTTTTTTTTTGGAAACTCTAACCCCCTAGCATTCCAACTACATATGTTCAAATTCATTGAAGGTTAGAGGAGGGAAGATTTTTCTAACTTTTATACCTGTCAAAGCACTTTGACACCTTTTCGTCTTTACCCTTCTTCGAGGTTTTCATTTCAACACTAAAGTTTGAGTTTTTTGGCCTATCTTTTATATTTCTTTTTTTTAGTCCTCCTTTAGAGGGACCATCTCACTAGCCAAAGTAGAGAGGCTAACATCTGATCCCGAGAAAAGAGTATTGAAACAAGATAATACCAATTCCTTTCCAGTCTCCTAATTGACCATTTTCAGGATAGGGTTATTGACTAAGCTTGTGGTTACAACTAGTTGATTAGCATTGGAGTTCTTTTTTTTCCTTATTTCAAAAGCCTTGGCCTGGATTGATTTTAAGGCTAGTTGTTGAGTATTCATTTGGCCTGAGGGAATGATTTATTTTTTGCCTTGGTACCTCAAGATATAAGGGTTTGGGAGTAGATGGTTGCTTAGCTTGGATAACCACCATTTCCCCATCAAACAGGGGGACCTCCAGTGAAACAGAACCATGTTTAGCCATACGTACATCAGACTTTTCAACACAAGGGGCGGTAGAGTCTTCCTTCTCCACCTTAGACTTATTACCATCTACATTTTTTAGGGGCCATGTTATCTTTATTAATTTGGCTATCTGACACAAGATTTTGCATGTTTGGTTCAAAAACCCCATTCGATTTACGCCTCACATTGGGGCAATCCTTTCTAAGGTGGCCGTTTTTATTTATAGTACAAGTAAGCATTCGAAGACCCTAGCAATTTGACTTCACACCTTGCAATTTTGTTTTCACATTGAATTGCAATAACATATGGAATTTCAACATCTTAGGAGACTGAAATCAACACCCTAGCATTGAGATGTGGGAGAGAAACCCTAGACTCTTCTATTTGTTGTAATTTCTTAAGGGTTTTTAGGAAACTAGGTATGAATTTCTAGAGCTTGAGAGGTAACTTTTTTATTTCAAGCCACCTTGGTGACGAGTTAGCAACCACCTCCTCAAAATTCTCCTTAGGACCCGAGGACAAGGCTTTGAACGTGGATTGTCCCATGTTCCAAAATTCCTTTTTGACAACTCTCTCTGCATACCATGATTCCAAAAGAAGACAAAAAATAGACCCCACTGAATCATTCGACATGAAGTTACGTGTGAACCCAATTTTTTCACACAGATTGATGCTATCTAGTCATCAAAAAATTTCATGAGAAGGTAGGAAATTTGTATCCAAACACACAAAATAAATAGCAATATGCTTTAATCTAGTTTCTTCTACTTTCATAACATGTAACATATTAGCATTCGAAGTTCAACCGAAAGAATCTTGGGCTTAGGAGGCAACTCACCATTGTTTCTTGGTTCGCTTGAGCTTCCTCTGACGAAGCATCCCCCTCTCAATCCATTTGTTGTGGACCCCAAACATCCTCCATATCCCAATTCAGTTGGTTTGGCCATGAGGGATCGTCCATCATTCTCAACAAATTCTACATAATCAAGGAGCACTTCGCCAGCAACGTCTACGTTTAGAGCATCTCTATATGAGAAAGATGGATTAATATTGCCTGTCAATATACCTTTTAACCTACCCTCGAGACTTGCTACATCTGACAATTCATTAATTATCCTCCCATCCATGTCTTTGTTTGTGTCATCTCCCGTGGCCAAGTGGCCTTAGAGAGGAAACTGGCTCGTGTGAGAAGATCATACAATAAATTGCAAATACGAACGGAGAAGGGCCGAGGGAAGGTAAAATCATAATCTAAGGTGAGACAAATTTAAATTTTTAAACTTTAGAATGGGTCCAAATCTGATAAAACAATTGAGGTGACCAAAAGACACCAAACACACCAAAAAAATCAATCAATCCAATGAAAACAACCAAGAAGAGACTAGGGAAACTAGAAGACAAGGAACACAAGAGGACCAAGAATCCAAGAGTGAAGAAGAACACCAATCCGAGATCCTTGCTGCGAACACAAAGCTCCAAGAAGCTGCAATGATAGATGACCATTCAACTTCCTTAGAGCTTTGCACTCACCTTTTCTCTAATGGTGCAAACTTTTAAAATGCTATGATGGTTATACAATAGGAAGAAGCCTCTCGAACAAATGCAGTGTTAGTTCTCCTTTAGTCCAAAAATACACGACTCCTTAAACTCCAAAGCTATGACAACACAACACCCCAAATAATTGTAATTTATTTTACCTCTAGTGCCTTACACAATAGTTTGACTCTTTTACTTTTTATGGAGACCATAGAAGATAATGTGACTAGGCTCCAAATATTATAAAAGGGTGTGAATATATGGTTTCAATCAACAAACTATAAATATTTTCTCATTTCCACCTTTGTAAATACCTCTGCAAAAGTCTTCAAATTTTCCTTCAAACAAGACTTCACAAATTTCAAACTATAATATTTGAACATTTAGTGAGAAATTTGTATGATCTCTCCAACAACCATCTAGGATAAAATCTTACACTACCGAAACTAGCACCCTTAGGGTTTCCATCCTAAGGTTTCCAGCTCCTCGAGAAGCTTTCTGAAATTCAAAAAAGAAGAGAAAATAATCCAAGCATAATCTTCCAAAAATGAGCTTTCAAATCCTCTTTATACTCATTATTTCGGAAAGTGACCTTATTTAAATATTTAACATTTTTTGGCACATTAGTCAATTTACTTAATAAATAATTAATTTAAGCCATTGTTTAAATATGCTTTTATTCGACAACTTACAATTAATTATTTTTCGCACACCTAACTAAAAGTACAAAAAATGCAAAAAAGTCTAGAACTGAAAACTGGGGATGTCGATATACTCGGGAACTCACCCAAGACTTGACTTGCTAAAAATAGGCACTTTCCAAAAATAACATTTCCCTCCAAGATTTTTGGAACACACCCAACATGTCAAAACTACTCTTGAAAAACATCAATGTACTCAACAAATACCCCAAAGCTCAATGCCAACCATTGAATTCCATTTTGACAAAGCTGACACTCATCAAGAAAGCTAGAGGTAACTACAATGTTGAAGTGACCGAAAATGGGGACATTACAATATGACTTCCACAAACACACATAATTGATATATCATGATGATAAGACTACTTGGTCACTTGATGGCACATAAAGGTGACTGATGAAGTAAAATGTTAAATTGGTGTCTCATTTGTTAGGTAATATAGACTAAAAATTGTGTACTATGAATTCTCACCATGTCAGTTTGAATGTATGAATCATAATTGATATCATGTATTTTATTAGAAGGGATCCTCATAAGAAAATGACTTTGACCATGATAATAAATGAAAGGTGAGTTTGTCTATGAAACTTGTACATAATGAAGCCACATACCCAAGAGTCCTCAAGCACCCGGTCAAAACATATACATCCCAAATTTATAAAAAAAATCTAATTACCTCAAAATGAATTAGTCAAAGGTATCACCTCTACTAACAAGTATGGTTAAATGAGGATTTTATAGTCATAAAAGCAATTCCAAGATGCACAAATTTTAAGTTTATTTAATTTGAAGAGAAAACCAGTTTTTAGAACTTTTAAGAATGATATTTTAAAATTAACTATATATATATATAAAACAAACAAACAAACATAGAATTATAAAATTAATTTAAAAAAAAAATTATTTGAACTTGTAAAAGCAGATTTCTAGAGATTTTGTAATCCTAGACCAATTCCAATACATCCGTTCTTTGTCTGTAAAACAATTTGTTTTAAGTTGTGAGAATGGGATTTTTGCTACGTTACTTCTAAGAAAGACACCACCTTGCTTTCCTCTCCCTCTAGGTTGTGTGGGTATTTGACCCAGCAATTTTCTATCCTTTCATGTCTTTTCTCGCTCTTCATTCGCAGAGAAGGGAAGGAGCCCGTGTGCAGATAGATCCTGTAGAAGCCACAAGGACATGGGAACGCCTGAATTTCCTGACCTGGGGAAGCATTGCACTGTTGATGACTGCAAGCTCGTCGACTTCCTTCCATTTACGTGTGATCGATGCCATGAGGTTTCTATTCTGTAATATAAATCTGTTATTTTATGTTCTCCAAGCTCATAGATATTGGCTGAAAAGAATGGAAAGTCTAGCGTGTAATTGTGGTAAATTTGTATCAAAAAGTACATCAAATTTTCCAATGTGATTTTTATCCAAGATCATATTCAACAATTACATCGACCCAGTTTGCAATTGCTAATTCATTAAACAATTTTGACATTTGCATAAACAACTCAATGAATAGAACATAGGGTTTTTGCTTTTACAATTAGATCTGAACTCGATGTTTTATTTATGAAAGAAAAGAGAGCCATATTTTGATTGTCCAGCCCCTGACCATTTACTTCCGCACAAATCTGTTAACCTGACTGATGCTATGATTATCTGTAGTTATCACTTTTTTGTACATACGCTAGCCCTGATTTGTGAGCTCTTTTCGTTTGTTGCTTATTATCCTCATATCGATTGTAGATTTTTGTGTAGTCACCAGGAACCTCCTGTAGAGAAATGAGGACCGTCATCATCGCCCTGCCCGCATATTCTGCTATCAATATTTATATATAATATAGTCATACATTCATTTACTTCCATACAATGGTTTGAAATGGCTACCTGTAACCCCCATATATCCAGGTGACTATGGATTTTTGTATTGAAATGCAATGGGAAAATGGAAAAGTACAAATGATTAACCATGGACAGTGCAATTACTCTTTCACATATTTTGTCTCAAGATTGATGTTTCATATTGCTGGATGTAGGGCGGGTGGTTCAATCAGGGAGATGTAAAATAGGGTTCTGAACTAGCTTGCAGAGGCATTATTGTATTCGAGATACTTATGGGCCTCCTTTATATTGAGTCTCTCCAATTCAACCAAGACAAATTAGGATTCTTATTTCAATTAGATCTGCTGCCATTTTGTCCATTTGATCTTTCTAGGGTTAGGTCGTGTTGTTAATTTCCTATCCTAAGCATTATTCGGATGATTCAATTTGAGAACTTGTTACTACTGTCAACCATGCTTATTGTTTTTTAACCTCCTAAGCTTTAATTGAGGTTTCTTTATTCGTCCTTCTAATTTCCTGTCCATTACAACCATTAAAGTTCCTGGTACTGTATTTTCCATCATTCTTCTATTTTGACATAAACCACTATCTGTATGGGGTACTTTTTGGGAACACTCTCATTACTGTGCAGTTACTTTTTGCGTATCTGAATTTAAGCATTTTGGCTTTTAAGAAATTGTATGCCAGCAATAACCTATTAACTGCATTTGTTGTGTGTGCTGTTCAATCTATTGAAATATCAGTACAATTCTTTTCAATTTATATTCAAAGGTTGTGCACAGTTTCAGAAAGACTGGGGATTTCAATTCTGAACTAATGAAACAATGCAATTGCAAAAATAATCTGTAGTATGTAGGTTACACTAATCCATCATTAGGTCAAATAGAAATTTGCAACATTTGAAGTAATTTTTCTGAAGCGGCAATTGACCCATGATTTCATTTTTGTTATATTTTTTTGACTTAAAACATTGAAATGTAAGAATTTCTCATTTCATTTTTTTTGTTTAAACATGCTAATCATAGAGTCGCTGTTGCATCTTTGCTCCCTAGGGATGTGTCCCCTGCCTAAAATGACCCTGCCCCCTATAGTGGATGTTTCAGGGATGTGGGTAAGGGTAGGAAACATCCCCAACCTGACCCCTTGTTTTTTTCAAAATTTCTGAAATATCCCCAGGATGTCAAAAAATTTGCAGGGTACATTAGGGGACACCTAGCTATCCCCAAGGTGACCAAGGGATTTTAGATGCCCCCCATCTGCTCAGGGACAACTAGTTGTCCCCTAACACCTATGCACATTTTAGTTACTTTTTTTAAGAAAAAATTATAACCTTTCAATGCCTGTTTGGTTTATGATATTAACTCCTTATTATATTCTTCATGTTTGCATTACACACTCTTTGTATATGCTCTATTACATTATATTCCATTGTCACATCACCTTGTTACACCATATCCTCTATTACATACATCCTTCATTACCTTCTCTCCCATGTGGTACATTCATATTTCTATTATAGCCTTTCTAAGTATAGGGACATGTCCCTAGGTTTGTTCTTTCATGCCTTTTGAAACGGAAATCTTTGATATATTTGAAAGAAGAGGCAAACGCTCTTCATATAGAGATTACAAAAAGATGTTTCTAAATACAAAGTTTCTAAAATAGAAACATCATCGAAGAAAAGAAGAGAAATAAATCTAAACTAATAGTTTACAAGATTACAATATATTGATCATTAATAAATCTAGATATTATTTTAATACCCTCCCTAAATGGTCAATCTATCAACTACACCAAGATGCCCCCTGAATTTTACAAACTTATATAGGTTGAGAGACTTGGTGAGAATATCAACAGTCTTATCCTCAATTGGAACATATTGCAATACCATTGATCCATCTTCAACAAGCTGGCAGATGAAATGACAATGAAGTTCAACATGCTTTGTCCTTTCATGGAAGATTGGATTTTTTGGCGAGTTTCAACACCCCTTGATTGTCACAGTACAAGGGGGAAGGCCCTACTCGAGACATTTGCATGTCAGAAAGCACCCGTTGAAGCCAAACTGCCTCACAAGCTGCTTTAACAATTCCCCGATATTCAGCTTTAGTCGAGGAAAGAGCCACTGCTTGCTGCTTCTTGCTGGTCCATGTAATTGCACCTGTACCCAAACTGAATACATACCTTGAAGTAGACTTTCTATCATCAACGGACCCTGCCCAATCCAAGTCTGTATAGCCAATCAACTTAGGATCTTTGCACCTTCCATAAAGAATGCCAAAGTCAAAAGTGCCTTTCACATATCTCAGCACACGCTTCACTGCAACCCAATGTTCAGCTTTAGGGGCTGTCATGAAGTGAGAGATGTAGCTCACTGTAAAACTAAGATCAGGTCTAGTAGCAGTGAGATAAATGAGGCTGCCTACTAGTTGCCTGAATATGGATTCATTTTGCACAGGTAAATTTGATTTTGCTGATAGTTTTAGCCCTTTCTCCATAGGTGTAGAGGCAAGTTTGCAATCATTCATTTTGAACTTATCAAGCAGACTGCGAGCATACTTGGACTGAGAAATAAAGATGCTATCAGCTATTTGTCAAACCTCAACACCGAGACAATAATGAAGAAGTCCCAAATTTTTCATGTCAAAGGATTGACTGAGATTGTGTTTGATCTCCTCAATCAGATGTTTTGAGCTGCCAGTAATGATAAGGTCATCAACATAGACAACAAGCACAAGAATATCATCACCAGACTGTTTGGCATACAAATTTGAATCAAAAGGGCTCCTCTAAAACCGCGATCAAGAAGGTACTTATCAATTTTCATGTACGATGCCCGTGGAGCCTGTTTAAGACCATAGAGTGCTTTCACGAGTCTGCAAACCTAGTGTTCTTTACCAACAACCTTGAAACTAGGAGGTTGCGTCATGTATACTTCTTCCTATAGATCACCATTGAGAAATGCACTCTTGACTTCCATTTGATGGACTTTCCAACCAAAATGAGCTGCAGTAGTGAGGACAAGCCGAATAGTATTCATCTTGGCTGTAGGAGCAAAATTCTCCTTATAATCAATGCCCTTTGTTTGTGAGAACCCTTTGGCTACCAATCGAGCCTTATACTTGTCAAGAGTTCCGTCAGCCTTGTACTTAACTTTATACACCCATTTGCATCCAATGGGCTTCTTCCCAAGTGGAAGATCGAAGAGGACCCAAGTGTTATTCTTCAGAAGGCTATTATGTTCAGCTTCCATAGCCTTTTCCCACTCAAGTAGGCCTTTAGTCTCTGACTATGTTTGAGGCTTAGAGATGCTGTGAAGATTGGCCATGAGAGCAAAATTAATAGTATTCTACTGCCTGCTCTTTTTTTGAGCAGTTCTATCCTCAAGTAATTCATCATCACGAAGATCACTTATGGTTTTAGCATACCATTTAGGCCAGAGAGTAGAAGTACCAATATCTGAAATAGGAGGAACAACATCACCAGGTGTGGCTGGAACAGAATTAGCTAGATTAGGATCCAGATTGTCCTTAGGAGGGGTGGGTGGTGGAATATTTTGTTGAGGTGCCTGCACAACTGCAGAATCCCTCCCATCAGGTGGAGCTAGGGGAAGACAAACGCCCAAATCACAAGCCTGCATAGACTGATCCTCAAGGCTCATAGAAGTAGAAGACGGAAAGAAAGGCCTAGTAGTTTCATCAACCACAACATCACGACTGAAGATGAGACGAGCTATATCTACATCAATTAGCCTGTATGCCTTATGATTCTCACTGTAACCAGTGAACATGAGTTTTTGGATTTTGGAATCCAACTTAGTGCGCTTGGCATTTGGAATCCACACATGAGTAGTAGAGCCAAAAACTTTCAAGTGGCTGACCTTAGGCTTGCGTCTAGACCAGGCTTCTTTAGGAGTCATCTTCTTAACCGCATGAGTAGGAGATTGGTTCAGAAGATAGATTGCAGTGTAAACTGCTTCAGCCTAGTATTGCTTAGGAACATTTCTATGCTCTAGCATAGAACAAGCCATTTCAATAATGGTGCGATTCCTACGTTCGATGACACCATTCTGCTGAGGGGTGTAGGGTGTGGTAAGTTGGTGCTTAATGCCATGTGCAACACAAAAATTGGAGAAGTCATTAGAACAAAACTCCCCCCCATTATCAAACCTAAGAGTGACTATAGGAAAGCCTGACTCTCTCAACTAACGCCTTAAACTGTTGAAATATACCAAACACCTTTGATTTATTTTTAAGAAAGTACACCCACATTCTTCTACTGAAATCATCAACAAATAATAGAAAATACCTGCAACCAGTAATTGAAAGAGTGTTCATTGGGCCACACAAATCAGCGTGAACCAACTGTAATACCTTGGAAGCTCGCCATGAGTCACCATTTGAGAACGGAATCCGATGTTCCTTCCCAGCCTGACAGGCCTCACATACTCCATGATTATGAGTTTGAATTGTAGGGAGACCATTGACTAGATCATCTCGAGATAGCTGAGAGAGATATTGCATGTTCAGGTGCCCATAATGTTGATGCCAGAGATTGCTGATGGAAGTACTCCTGGCTGCCATAGCGTGCTCTTGAGAATCACCAGAATCAACAAGTCTATATAGACCATGATCCTCAAATCCCTAAACAATGGTAGTGCGCGTCTCTCTATCAACAATGTTGCATGTATGCATGCTGAAAACAATATCTAGCTGAGGAGAGTGAGTCATGATTTGATTGACTGAAAGTAAATTCAGCTCCATGCCAAGTACAAAGTATACATTGAGAAAAATTAAATTTGTCCCTCCAGAATGAATCTATACATTGCCCTTTCTGATAACAGTATACTCCTCACCTCCTCCAAAGATAACAAAATCTTTGAATGGCATGTACTTAATGAACCAATCCTGATGATGAGTGAAATGTCGAGATGCACCTAAATCAATGTACTAGGTAGAGGATTTAATAGGATCTACTGGACTTTTGGCCATAAAGGCATAGAATGCAGACTCCTTTTGCTCAGTGTGCTCAACAACATGGGCTTTAGGTTTCGACTCTCCTTGCTTGTTCTATGAGAAGCCAAGCGTTTCCGACAATATTTCTTCATGTGACCATACTTATGACAATAGTTGCACTGAACATTCTTCTTCTTGGAAGAATCTTGGGATTGCGCTTGAAAGGTCTGCTGAGAGGGTTGATTCTTGCCCTTATTCTTCTAAAATGTCTTGGTAGGAAAGCCTGTTTTGTGGAGGATGAATTGGCACCGCTACCGAACTGCCGTTTCTAGCGATCTTGCTGCAGAAGTATAGTGCAAAGATCTAAAAACTTCAAATCAACATTAGTTGAGGTAATGTTGATTGTCTCAATAAAGTGCTCATAAGATTTTGGCAAAGTCTTCAAAGTGATGACTACCATATCTTTCTCCTCTATTTTCCGACCAATAGCCTCTAGTTGATCATGGATGTCCTTGATTTTTGTCAAGTGCGCCTGCAGGGTTGTCTTCTCATCCATTATGATGGAAAACAACATGTTTTTCAAAAAGAATGCATGCCTCTTGTCGGATGTTTCATGAAGATCTTTTAGAAGATCCAAATTTCTTTAGCTAATTTGCTAGACGTCACTTGAGGCAACTGGTCATTAGTAACCGACAATTTAATAAGCATCACAACTTCCCGATTTTGCTCATCAAATTTTTCCTAATCTTTACCCGCTATTGTAGGACATGTAGTGTTGTTGAGAACAATTTGGTCCAGGCACCGATATTCAAATATCATCATCATACGTTGCATACAAGTGTTGTAGTTGCGGCTATTGAATTTCTGACTACCCTCCAACATAATGTGCAACAAAGAGGCCATTTTGTATAGACAAAATCTGACAGAAATAAAAATGACTCAAATCCCGTGGTAGCACAAATCCAAGACTAGAAAAGATTCGGTCAGAGTTGGCATAAAATATGCAAATTGCACAAAAGAGTAAACACGTGTAGGTAAAGACGTCTTCACACAAGTCTTGACGCATGCAGAGAGTCGCCCACGAATCTGCAAAAATGTGTGCACAAACAGCCTTCACAAAATGTGTTTTTCACAGATGCATTTAAATGCATAAAAACACAAAACACCCACAGATTTGGAGTAGAGATCACAAAATGCGTGCTTAGGAGGAACACCCATAAAACAAATAAAAAACCCTCGCTTTGCGACTAAGAATAGAGGAAAATTGCATTTGAAAACCCTAGTGACGCGCCAAAGTATAGAAGAAAATTGCGTGGCTTGCCAAATAGGAAAATCTGTTGGTTGAACAAAAGAGGAAATCATGATTTTCTCAAACGCCCACAAATGCACGAAAATCCGTGCCAAAGAGCTCACGATTTTCAGGTAAAGAGAGACACGATTTTTCAAAAGAATATCGATTACAAAAGACCACGAACAAGACACAGTTGTGTGCACAATAAAAAATGTGATTTTGTGCTCAGAATCATGCAAAAATCCCACACGAATTTCACAAGAAAAAAAGTGTCACAATTTTCTTAAAAAAAAAAAGCTGTGATTTTTTCCTGTACTAGATCCTTGATTTTTTTTTAATCAAAATCTCACAAAAAGAATCTTCAAAAATTTGGTTCAAATAGAGAAAAAATTTAAAAATTTTGCTTTCCCACTCTATGTGCTCTGATACAATGAAACGGAAATCTTCGATATATTTGAAAGAAGAGGCAAACGCTCTTCATATAGAGATTACAAAAAGATGTTTCTAAATACAAAGTTTCTAAAATAGAAACATCATCGAAGAAAAGAGAAATAAATCTAAACTAATAGTTTACAAGATTACATTATATTGACCATTAATAAATCTAAATATTATTTTAATACCTTTCTTTATTAGGGTTACTAACTACTCTGGTTCTTCAATACTCATGAGTGCCATATTGTTTGGTGATCTTGGACTTAGACTTCCCCAGGTTTTTGGCAGTAGCCCTCTTGGCACGATTCATTGATGCTTCATGCAGCTTCTCAATTCTCCTGCATTATCCCTCTTCCCTTTTTTGGGTTTGTTTCAACCTCCATTCCTTAGTAAGGTTCATCTTCTTGCTTTCCTCTAAGTCATTTTGATCTAGACAACTCTCTCTTTCTCTCTCAACTTCTTTCTATCACCTTTTGCCATTGATATTTTAGATTATTTTTCCTTAATCCTTTTTCTCTATTCCTTAAAGTGTAGACCAAATTTGACTTAGTAGTTGCATCCTTCTAGGATCTCCCCCATTCCATCATCATCCCTAGGAGTCTAAGCGACTCTAATGTTCATCATTGCAATTACTTATTGTCATCTGTAATCATTTTTCGTTGTGGCCTCACTTATTGCAACTCCTGCCCTAGTTTTGACCCTCACCTTACCCACTATCTCAATAGCAGAACCAAATGTTGAGAAGAAAATGTGGAGCAACAGTTTGAGTT
Source organism: Sequoia sempervirens (assembly GCA_007258455.2). Classification (NCBI taxonomy): domain Eukaryota; kingdom Viridiplantae; phylum Streptophyta; class Pinopsida; order Cupressales; family Cupressaceae; genus Sequoia; species Sequoia sempervirens. The sequence goes on along the minus strand of VDFB02000002.1, from coordinate 193,425,464 downwards.
TATTTATTTAAGAGTTGTATTTAACTTAGTGAGATGCATAAGGAAGAAGATTAAATTATATGTGGTAACATTACAGATTAAAACAAAAGAAAATACACATGTATTCATACATCATTTATACATTCATAGGATATAACCAAGTCTCTATTATATTCTTCATGTGCTCATTATAGACTCTTTGTATAAACTCTTTTACATGCTTCATCTCATTACATTATATTTTCTGTTACATACATTCTTCATTACATTCTCTCCTATGTTTTTCTATTTGCAGTACATCTATATTGCAATTATAGTCTTTCCAAATATAGGGACATGTCCCTAGGCTTGTTCCTTCATGATTGTGTCCTTCTAGAGCCATTGCATGTGTATGATTGTACTGCAAGGCTGCTTTCTTGTGCATGCAGTGACTTTTGTTGTATCTTTACCTTGGGGAATGATCTTGTTTGATTCCAGCCTTTGGTGCCCTTGCCAGTTTTCACCATTGGCCTCCATTAGGCTATCCTTTTCGGTTTTTAATCTAACAGGAATAGATCAGCTTCTCTAGAAGGTTTTCAACTAAATCTATTGTGAATCCCAATATTGGCTCTATCTCTGCCAATAAGCAGCTACTATGATATACATATAAACTATTTTTGATTTATGAATTATCATTAACATTTATTGACATTGTTATCAATTATTAACTGTGTAGTGTATTCTCAAATCTGCATTTAATTCCTTATATTTTGTGTAAATTATGGTTATTTTTATTGTTTTATTTTTATATATGTGTAATTTTGTATATATATTAAAGCCAAAAAAAAGTCCGCACTCCATGACCTTAAGGCAAAAGAAAGCCCATGAGAAAAGTTTTTAAGTCAAAGCTTTTCATGATTTTTAAGTTGCTCTGATTTTTTTATTATTAATCAAACCAAAGATTAATTCCCTTTTAAAATTTACCCCCTTCTCTTTAAGCATCTGGTCACATGGAGGATGGTGCTTGTGCATAGGAGCTTGAATATCTAGCCCCTATTCATATGGGCAGTGAATACAAGTTTCAGCTTTCGTTCCATGTACAGCCCCTAAGGGCTAAACTTTCTTTTGCAAGCCCCTTTGGAGGCCATTATTCTGTGGGCAATATCTTGAGCATCCAAATGCATTTTTTCAAGCAGTGTTTTTCTTAAAAGTGTGATTTTTTCTGAGCTCTATGCATTGGTGTAGTCAAAAAGTCAGTTTCTGTGCCTCTAAGATTCAGTTTTTCAGTTGTTTTTGCAGATGCACTTTTCATGATTTTTTGTTATTTTGTGGATTTTATTCATGTTTTTGATGTGGTTAGTTTTAATTTGTTAGCATGTGTATTGTTCTTGTTGAGTTCTAAAAGAAAAAACGGAAAAACTTGAAACAATGTTCTTCTCTGCTCTCCATGCTTCTCTCTTTCCTTTTCTGCATTTGGTGATATGTTGTTTTTGAGTAAGCTTCCCTACAAAGGGTCTAATGAAGTGAGGGGTGCTACTGCTTCAATATCTAGGCTTGATAGACTTGAGACCTTTCCATTTTGCTTTCATGTACCACTACTACATTGGAAGGTCTGGAATATTGAGAGGACTGTTCTTTTGTGCCACTACTATTCCATGTATTGACAGGTATATTGGAGGTGGGGCATATTGGATAGTTTAATTCACTTAAGATATCAATAGCATCAAAAGGCAGGAGTCATAAGGTTAGAGGGATAAGGGATTCACTTTTTTCTAGGAGTGATAAGGGAAAACCTTCAGCATTTGAAATTTGTCACACTTGAACATTAGCACCGTAGATCAGTTGGTTCTCATTGGTTGTGAGAACCATTTCAAATGGAAACATGTCATGATTACTTTTCTGTTGGAACATGTGTTTTGAGTCTTTTGACTTTTGAGACATTGTCATACAAGATCCAGCTACACTTTAGTTGCCTGATGATAGGTTGGCGCAATATTGGCATGTGTTGAATTATTATAAAGCTTTCCATGTTACTAGGCAGCTTGAGATATACACCAGAAAGTTTTTTGATACATGTTGAATCTGACCATGGTACTTGGTAGTCTCAAGGTAGAGGATCCTCGTTTATTTGAACAAGCTAGAATAGTATAGGGCCAATCTTGTGGCTCTAGGTGAAGACACTTGGAAGGATGATAAGTGGATGGACACCCTGAAATTCAAGAATCTTTTGGTGCCATACGACAATTTCTTAACTCTCATGATGAATGACAACAAGCTACAGAACAAGTCAAGCGAGAGCCAAAGAAACAGGTGTTGATGGAAGAATAGAAGTTGAAACAGTCAAATTTGCTTGGTTCATCATCCCTGCAAGCCCTTTGTCTGCATTTAAGAGCACAGCATATCAAAAGAAGAATGAAAAGAACAAGAAGCAAGAGAAAAGACATAAGAAACTAGAACAGGACAATAATTGGTTTTCTAAGCAGGTTGATTACAAAGATGAGTCAGGGTTTAAGGGTCTTTTTTCAGCTGCAGGTTATATATAAATAATTGGCAACCAAAATTTCCATCTTGGCTTGTAAAATAGAAAGAATAGGTAAATGAGTGGATGGGTTTCATGTGGAAGTTGCAGCAATATCTACTTCGAGTGGTGATGATGTTGGTGGCACACAATGTTGGTTAGTGCTGTTGAGAAGGCATCATATTGAGTTATTGATAGGAGTACCCACAAGCACATTGGCCATGGCAAGGAAAGTTTTGTGTCTTGGAAACAAGGAGGCAATTGTTCTAATGGTTTGGTTGTCAATGGTTGTTCTGTACTAGAGCTTGGTGTAGGGACAATGAAGTTCACGAGTGGCTTCTTTGGCAATGCTTTGTATGCTTCTAGAATGAAAAAAAATATATTGTTGATGCAGCAACTTGCAGAAGGATATAAGATTGAGTTTCTTGGCATTAGATGTTATTAAGGATCAAAAGAGCAAATTCATTGTTGCTGAAACTGATACTTTGTAAGATAATTGGTGGATCTTTGATAGGCTTTTAGGAGAATCAAACACCAATTGCCTCAATGGATGATGCTAGTCATTTGTGGCATGAGAGATTGGGACATCTCAACTACTAGAGTGTTGCTTTCTTGAAGAGGCATAATATGGTGCATGGTGTACCATGTGTCACTACACCCAAGGTTCTTTGTGAATGGTGTGTGTATGGGAAGAATCATAGTGAACCCTTTGTTAAGGATGTTGGAGTGTCAAAGAAATTTGAGTTGGTGCATGGTGTTTGTTGGGTCCACAACCAATAAATTCACATACTGGTTTGAAGTATGTTTTGGTCTTGGTTGATGACTTTACTAGAAAGACGTAGGTCTACTTTTTGAAGAAGGATGAGGTGATTTCTACCTTGAAGGCTTTCAAAGCGAAAGTGGAACTAGTATGGGAAAAAGATCAAGAACTTGCAACCAATATGTAAACAAGTTGGTCACCAACTTCCTTGAGCAACATGGCATTATGAGATAATTGACAATTCCTCATAATCTACAATAGAACAGGGCAGCTAAGGGGAAGAATCATACGCTCATGGAGGTGGCCAGTTGTACATTGCAAGCTCAGAAGTTGCCTAAGACTTGTTGGAAGAACCAGTAAATTGTGTTTATTATATTGGTAATTGGGTGCCAAAAAAGGCTATGAAAGATGTGATTCCTAAGGAGAAATGGAGTGGTATGAAACCTTTCTTGTTTCACTTCAAAGTCTTTGGGTGTGCTGAGAACGCAAATGTTCTTGATGAGAACAAGAAGAAATTTAATGTGAAGAATCACAGGGGCATCTTTGTTGCTTATGGTGCAGAATCCAAAGTTTGGAGACTATGGGATTTGATGCTGAAAAAGGTACTCTTTCATAGATATGTATTTGAAGGGAAGAGTGGACTAGATGATAACCACATTATGATTCCTATTCTACTAGCTCCTAATGCATGTTGTGTCACCCAAGATTCCTTGATGCTGAATTTGCGGAAAATGGATGAAGGGGGAATGGAAGCTCAATCACTAAGCAAGTTGAAGAAGGGGAAGAGAGTGCATGGGAGAGGCCAAAAACCTTTAGTAGTGGCAACAAAATGCCTCTTTGCGCTAAGTAGACGCTTTATGATTAGATACTAGAAAGTCAAGAAGTTAGTTTGAAAACCATGCTTTGATGGCTGAGGTTCATGATTCGTATGGTCCAAAGATGTACAAGGAAGCCAAAGACGATTCATGATTGGACTTTGGAGACAATAATGCAGGATGAATATGGTTCTCTCATGTAGAATAAGACTTGGGGGTTGTGTTAGGTATTGAAAGGTAAGAAAGTTGTTGGTTGCAAGTAGGTCTATAGGACCAAGTTTACCTTTGAAGGGGAACTTGGGAAGCACAAAGCTTGATTTGTAGCCAAGGGATACTCATATATTGAATGCATTGACTACAACAAGATGTTTGCTGTAGCTGCAAGGTTCACTATGGTAAGGACAATTCTTATACTTGTAACAAAGTATAAGTGGCAGGTGCATCAATTAGAAATAAAGAGTGCATTTCTTCATGCTGATTTGGTGGAAGAGACCTTCATGCAACAACCTCCTAGATTAGTGGAGGAGAGGAACATTTCATTTGGCAGTTGAAGAAGTCATTGGATGGCTTGAGGCAGGCACCTTTTGTGTGGAATGAAAAGATTGGTCAATTTCTTAAAGATTTAGGTTTCAAAAACTTTGCTAAGAAGCCCATTTTATATGCTAAGAAGATTTATTGGGACATTCTCGTTATTGTTCTCAATGTGGATGATTTGATTTTGACAGGGAACAATGTCAATTTGATTATTGAAATGAAGAAGCAGCTAGCTTCACAATTTATGATGACAGATTTGGGGTTTCTTCACTATTTTTTGGCTTTGCAAGTTTGGCAAGAGCAAGATAGTTTTGTTGTCTCTTAGTCAAAATATGCCAAACAATTATTGACATGATTCAAGATGGAGGATGTGAAAGTGGACAAAATTCCATGTGATCTTGTTATTAAGTTGACAAAGGATACTAAGATAGAAGAGTTAGATGCTAAGGACTATGGAAGTGTAATGGAAAGTTAGTTGTATCATACCCTAACTTGGCTTGCCATCTCTTTTGCTTTTGGATTGGTGGCCAAATTTATACAGGAACCATATAGTTGTCACATGAAAGCTGCAAGGCATATCTTGAGATATGTGAAGGGGACTCTAGATTTTGGCCTTGAGTTCAAGAGAGGAGATCAATGCAATCTGCATGGCTAAATAGATTCAGATTGGGCAGGAGACCTTGATGACATAAGGTTTACATTGGGCTATGTCTTTGTGCTGGGAGATTCATTAATTTTGTGGTCTTCCAAGAAGCATAATAGCATTTTAGAATCAATAGTTGAGGCAGAGTACATTGTACTAGCTCAAGTATTGAATGAAACAGTGTGTTTACATGATCTATTGGTTCATTTGCATGTGTTGAAAGAAGTGCTAACAATTCATTGTGAAATTAGAGTGCTCTTCAAATTACCAATAGTCTAATTTTTCATGCAAGGACTAAGCATATGAAGATCAAGTACCACAAGGATTGTGAACTGTTGGAGCTTTAGAAGATTTCAATTGGCTATCTTGGGACAGAGGATCAAGTGGTGGATATCATGACCAACCCGTTGATGTAGAGAAAGTTCATTAAGTTCTGGGAGTAGTTGTGTCTCAAAGAGCTTGTCATGAAAGAGGGAATATAATCATGACATTCTCTTTCTTGTTAATGTAGTATCTTTGTTACACTAAATGTGTTGCAAATCCTCGAATTTCACATTAAGGAGAGAGTTGGAATGTTAATGTTGCATTGTGTTTATTTATCCCATATGCAATTGTTTAATAATGTAATAGTGCAATATGCCTATATTTAGGGTGTGGATGTATGCCACGTGTTGAACCTCATTAGCCACTGGTTTAGTGATGCTATTTATTAATTTAAAGAGGTTAATTGTACAATGTAATTAAACTGATTCAAACTATGAATAAGTAAAGGATACCCAATGTATCCATTTAAATTTGCTTGTTTGTATTTCACCCTTTTCTTCAATTATGCAGGGCCTATGTGTAATGTTATTTCTAACATATTGCAACCCCATTTGGACAAGATTGTCTCTCTAGCACAAGCAGTCTGTCAATAAGCAACAAATCTTTGACAATATCATTGTGACTTATGAGAAATATTTTTTTTTATTAGTAAGTGAGGAACTTTGTTGGGGCCCTTGCCCATAAAAACAAACAACAACAAAAATATAGGGAAGACACCCACAGAAATTACAAACACTTCAACCTCAAAGAGCTTGAAGAAAACTTATCCAACCAGAAGTTTATAAACTTTTCCCTCAAAACTGAGGATGCAACAACTTGAAGAAAATAGTTCCAAATAGTCTCAAAGAATTAAGTGTGCACTGCAAGCAATCTCTTCCCCTTTGTGAAAGAAGAGCCTCCGTAGTCTACTAAGAATCTTCTCCAATTGAATCCTTGGTCTCCAAATGCAACCCATGGGCTTCTCTTTTTCTCCCTCTATGTTTTGGAGCTCCACAATTAACTTTGAACTTCTTGTTTTTAGATTAGGATATTTTTAAAGCTAGAAGCTTTTCATTTCCTTCACATTCCTTCAACTCCTGCAAATCCTTCCAAAAGTGTGACTTGACAGTATCATCTCCTTCCAGAATATCACCTTCTTTAGCCATAGGAGGTGGTGTTCGCTTGAAACAAAACTGCTAATGTCTAAAAAATCCTGATCATTTTGATGACCCACCTTCTTGTTGCCAATCGAAGATAGTGCAGAATGCTCAAAACATTGTGCATGATTTCTCCAAATAAAATTTGCATTTGGGCTACTAGATTTCAACACCCATTTCCCAAATCAAAAGGAGCATGAGCCCAAATGAATCAAAGAAGAACAATCCGCAATCTTATGGCCCAACTTGTTACGCAGGAAACTTCTAAAAAGCAATCCCTCAAACTTGATGAATTGGGTCTAAGAACTATAGGAGGAAAAAATATTGATGGAATGAAAAACAGGCTTGGGATAATCAACCAGCACACATACCCTCATAAACCTGTTTGGAAAGGAGCCTAAACATGATTGATTTAGATTAAGTCACCCACCTTTTCCACCAAGTTTTGAATTAGCATAAGATTTCTCATCACCAATGGAAGATTGTATAAGCAAATCCACAAAGCAACATTTGCAATGATTATAATTGTAGGATCAAAGAAAGGTGTCCATAGGGTTATGAAAATACCATGTCTGCTCAAAAACCAAGGACCTTGGTTCCAATCATATTCATGGTCCTCTACATTTTGGGATTGGATGAGGAAAAGCCTTGCTTCAACAAAGGCAAGGTGCGCTTAGTGATATATTTCCACATTGAAAGGACCCAGGACAAAAACTCTTTGACAAAGAGTCTTTCCCCATGCATTTGCAAACAAGTGATCTATAACTGATGTCATCTGTTATTGAGTTTAATAAATATTCAGCAATTTTGATGTCAGGAACCTCTAGCACCCAAGAAAGTGGAATGTCTCCCAAGTTGAAAGATAAGGGAGAACCCAACTCAGAATCTCTAGACACAAGTAGGCTCTTGTCACTAGAATTAGGAGGGGGGATAACCCTAGGGTTTTCATCAATTGGGAAATCCAAAATAACCCCAGAAAGAGAAGCTGGTGGTTGTGCTACCATAATGGAGGATCAATTAAACTTGTTGAGAACAATTTGTTGTTTCCAATAGATGAAAAATATTTCCAGCATTCTTGTTAGATGAGGGAAAAATACTTAGATGAATTTAAGAAACTGCTTTTGAGTGAAGACTTAATCACTTGGTTTCCATTAGTGAAAGCCTCCAAAGCCTTCACTTCCCTTCCTTTTGTCATTGCAGATTTGCCAACAATAGAGGCGTCTTCATGCCTTACGAGTTACAAGAATACTTCCCATGATGTGTTCTGCTATATATGGAAGGACTTCTCAAACCATCTAAAGTATCTACTTATTTTGCACATGGTTGATTCTCTTGAAAGCAAAATGACATGAAATGCTCATAAAATCACTTCATGCACACTGTTTCTATGCTATGTTGATGCAAGAGCATCCAGGGTGTAAGAGCAATCTTACATCACCCAAAAAAAATGTTGTTTCTTTTCAATAAGGGCTAAATTTGGTAGGGTTACTCTTTTTGTAAGTTTGCACAGTTGGATACAAAATCTTACACATACCTCCAGAATGGTAAATTGAAGCCAATGGCGAAGAGATCACTTCAATACCATTTGTCATTTGAGAGATATTAAAATTTTAATTTTCAAAAATCCTAGCAAAATCTTTGGGGTCAATTTTGAGGCACTTAGAGGCTCCGGATGGGCCTGAAAATTGGTGGAAAACTATAGTAGTTGGCCTTCACAAGATTTCTCGAGACCTTTTTGAAAAGGTATTATAATAGAAAATCCGACGGTCGGATCAAAAGTTATGACGCCGCGAAGTTGTAATACCAAAATTAATAAAATTTCAAAATATCTTCCTGAGGAATTACACTTTCTAGAAGATTCTAGGGTGGTTACACTTTCCAGAAGATTCTAGGGTGGTTACACCTTCCAAATAAAGGATGTAAGGGGAGACTACAGAGAAGAGGCCAGAGCAGAGTAGATGGTGGCTCCGATTTGCAGATTTGCAGATTTATGTAATCAGAAAGCCCATGTGATGGCAAATATAATGTTGTAATTTAATTTTCATTTTAGTGATAATAGAAAATATCTGCTTTCCTTCTTGCATTTTGTTTGTGCCATTATCTGTTGTTTTTGTGAGTTTTAGATTGCAAGGGGAGTACCCTACATCATATGTGGTCACAAAGAAGTTAAGATTGATGGCATTGTTGTTGTAATATTTTATTTAATTTTGATTTCACTTGGCTTTATTAGGATACTTTGTTTTTCCATCTAGTTTAACACCTTTTCTTCCCAATCAAGAATTCAAAATTCAAGACATTTTATTGTTGTATGCCAGGTTTTCTGCTTAGAACACAGGACATACAGTAAGCATCATTGTCCAAATGCAAATGAAAATGACATCACAGTTCTGGTGTGTCCTATGTGTGCAAAGGGAGTTAGACTTGTTCCAAATGAGGATCCAAACATAACTTGGGAGACACATATGCGCACAGATTGTGATCCAGCCAACTATGCCAAGGTTATGAAGAAGCCACGTTGTCCTGTTCCTGGTTGCAAGGAAAATCTTACATTCTCAAACAAATTTAAATGCCGAGATTGTGGGCAAGAAGTATGTTTGAAGCATAGGTTTGGACCTGATCATAAATGTCCAGGACCAAAGAAAGTGGATGCAAATTTTTCTTTTTATGGAATGTTTGGGAAAAACCCAAAAGAGAAAGCAATTGCTAATGGAAAAAGAGGAAACAATGTGGGAAGCTCTAGTGCATCACAATCCTTGAGCTCTGGCCTTTTTGCTGCAGCTTCAAATTTGAGAGCATCTGCAGAAGCAGGAATGGCAAAGTTGAGCATTGCAACAAATGATGTTTTGAGCAAGGTAAAGACTAGTTCCTTTTCAACGCAACAACCACATCAGAATAGGCAACCTGTGTCAGTGGAGGAATGCCCAAGATGTGGAGTGCAATTCAACTCTGTTTCTGCTCTTATTCAGCATGTGGAAAGCATCCATGAAGGCAGTCAAAATGGTGGCCCCCAAGAGTTGCCAGATATTTGTCCAAAATGTAGCAGGGGTTTCCCTGATCCAGTTTCTCTTGTTAAACATGTTGAAAAAGACCATCGGGGAACATCAAATTCATGAATTTAACACTGACAAACGTGAAAGAACATGGAGGAACATGCTGAAGTTTCAGCTATAGAATATATGAGGACTCCTTTCCCAGTGCTCCTGTGCATCATTAGAAGGCCTTCCATGGCGCAAGAAAAGTCTCTGTTGTCCCATGTAAAAGACCTTTTGTGTAGATCTAGAGCCAATTTGATTATATAATTTATATTCTTTTACAGTTTATGATTGATATTTTAGAGTTAATGATATTGAAAGAACAAACTATGGTGCATAAATTTAGAACGGTGTATGAAGTAGAAATGTAGAGCTTTGCTCTCTGGAATCTATAGACTAGAGTGAAGCCTATCAGTTCACTGAACATGAGAAATGTTTATTCTCATTCGAGGTGATTTTCCATTTTTCTTACCATCCTGAGTTTTTTTTGGGTGTTTTCAGTAATCATATTTTCTGCATTTTATCGCTTAAAAACCTACTATGGGTAGGTCACCATGACAATTGGTTTCATTCAACTAGCAATTAATAGGATTAGACGATTTTAATTATAGTTCAAAATTGCTGAATGCAGATGCCTAGTCACTGATATACCAGATTTCATTTAAATATGCGGAAGACAATACTTGTAAGGTAATTAACTCCTTGTGATTAACTTAATACTAAATTAGATTTATAACTATTCATAAAAATGATTTATCTGCTCAGCTTGACGCAAAAAGCTTTCAAATGATCTTTCAATATGACATGCTCAAACCATTAAATTAATATGAATACTACCCGGATTTTGCAGATTGGAGGCTCTCCACCAAACCATGTTTCCAAAAATCAGTCATGGCATTCTTATGTGAGAACTTTCTAACATTGTAGAATACCCTTACTGAACTAGGACTTGTTGCAAGGGTGATTCATACATATTAACTTTATGGCATATGCCATTTACCATGCCACGTAGTAAAGACACAAAGCACATAGTGCAACTCTTACACCACAACACACCCCAAACTGGCTAGCTTGAACTTCATAATATCAAATTGCCTTCCATGCTACTACAGTCTTCTCATCATGATGCTTATATTAAACTGCGCTCTATGCAACTACCATTTACACCAGTATTATTTGCAGCACTCTCAAAAGGATTTTTATCCTCCCATCAAACTTAAGTTGCTTCAAATAAGGCTAACACATTGTACCATTATGGACCATAATGAATGCAATCTAAAATTCTATTCCAACAAATTAGTTTATTGGAAAGCTGATACACATATTCTCCATGCACATGTTGATTGTCTCTTTTGGTCCATGGGACCATGCCTCCGTTAAAAACAAAGAGTTAGCTCAATGTTGATTTGTGCTCTTTATAATCAAAGGCAAATTTTTCATCACAGTATGTAATATATAATAATTTACCTTCTAATCTTCCACTATAGTTTTGATTCTGAAACATATTGCAGTGAATATTTCTATACACTAATAAAATCCCTCTTTTATTAAAATTCCATAGAGCACATGGCATGCAGAGCGGGAATAGTTTTTAGTGATCTCTTTTAAATTAATGCGATACTTCCCCCCAAAATGAGGAATGTAGGGAAAGTAATTTAATAAGATGTCATGTCCCCAATTTTTTGCAAAGCGGAAAAAAGTGTTTTTAAACACTAGTTTGATATTTTAATTAAATATAATAATAATATTTTAAATAAATAAGGAAATAAATATAATTAAAAATTTTAATTTTAAAATTTTGGGCCGACCTAAATAATTGTTTGGTGTCCATTTAAAAATAATAATAATATATGTTTTCAGCCGACCTATTTCTTGTTTGGGCTGACCTATCCCTAGTTTTGGGGTGCCACTTGTAAACAACAGGTATATATGCTCCTGGGCTGGCTGGTCAAAAATATATGTAAAATATGATTAAGGAAATTGGGTGTGAACTTGTTTGGGAGGTTGAGACAAAACCCTCACTCCTTGAGGTTTGGGATGACAAACCCTTACCTTGCTTAATCAAATCTTATTAGCACTTACTTTTGTAAACCTGATTAATCATTCTGGCCAGTCGCTGACTTGAGATTCTATTCATCTACAGGAGAATCAGACTTAGATACTTCCAGCGCTACAATTTGAGGCATATCATCAAGGGCGCTAATTATAGGAGGTAACACACTCAAGGCTAACTGGCACATTCGATTGGGAGAGAACAATCGTCATCCTGATTTGAAGTTGGATCCTAGGCGCTATCCATTTGCAACACAAATAGGTGATATGGGCTAACAAACCAAGGGAATAAGAAGCTAAATCTAAAAGCATTCTACAAACCTCACTCTTGATTGGGTGCAACAAATTCATTAGCAACAATTTTAGATTGCATGATTTTAACTAGGCGCCCACTTCCACATCGATTTCATCACTTAGGTAGCTAGGTTGAGGGTTGTCACTCCTCAAATCCTACCCAGGTCAGTGATCTGCCACATTCATTGTCTGAGTGAACAGATACATGAGTATTCTATTCAGATCTGGGAAGATAACATGCACTGGGGTAGTTCAAAGAGTTATATCATCTTTCCAAAATATTTTGTAAGTATTGCAATAGACCTGTAACTATGTTATGTCCTATAATAGACAGATCATTATTCATTTATGCTAGTGATTTCTAATTTATGATGGTTTGAATTTTATTGGATGTGTGTGAATCATTATCAATATCTTTTCCTCATATTTACAAAAGTTAACTACTTGTGCTAGGGTTTTGGATTACATTTTTAAAACTGTTAACTTGTTTTCTTGAAAGTTCATTCTATAATTTAACCCTAAGGCCACTACATTGGTATAAGAGCTAGCAGTCATGCCAACCTACTGGGTGAATTTTGTGTATGCAGTTAAGCTAAAGAGATCAGAGAGCCTTAGAAAGAGAAAGGAAGAAAATAGAGGTAGACACACAAAGACACAACAGTGGAATAAGAGGCTGAGGTAAGAAGAAAATGGTGGGACAACACGATGATATGAAGACATACCTACAAACACTGGAACAAATGAACCAAATGTTGGTGCAATGGATGCAAAACTTAGCCAACACGGTCACTCACAACAGATCTACACCAAACAATGTTGAAGGGAGTAACTCAAATTAGTTTGTGGCTGGAAATCATAATAGAACCCTACCTGGGTCAACCCTCAGACCCTTCCAACCCAACTTCTTGCCTAGGGTGGAAACACCACAAGAAGAGTAGAATCGGGCTACAAATGATTTCATTGTTGTTGTAGATGAGTATATGAGGCTAGATCCCATCGCTAGAAAGGGGATTTCCCTTGAACTATATAGTAGTGCCAAATCAAGAAGTGGATCAAGGAATGATAGGAGGCAACCTATGCAGTAGTTTAATAGAAACCTCCAGCACAAAGAAAGTAAATTGTCACTTCCCACATTTGAGGGTTTTGGAAATGTTACTGCATGAGCTTGGGTTCAAAAATTAGATACATATTTTTCACTTAGCCCTGTGACTGAAGATGAAGCAATCAAGTTTGTCATTCTACATTTGGAGGGTGTGGCTCACGAATGGTGGCATCATGGTATCATAACACAAGGATTTAACCTTGTTGCTACATATGTTGATTTCACACAAAAGCTCATAGAAAGATTTGATAGAAGAGATTCAGAGGTGTATTTCAAGGAGTTGACACGACTAAAGGCAACATTGGTCAGTGGACAATTGTCACAGAATTTCAAAGACTTGTTGTTATGGTCCTAGATGTATCAAATAGGAGATTCATGTTTTTGTTCATCGAAGGGTTATCAGAATCATTCCATGGGTTGGTGAGGTCTTTTGAGCCAATGTCCTTGGAGGATGCTATTCGAAGAGCCTTAAGCCTAGAGGACTTTGTTGTGAAGAATAAATCTATTTCTAAGAATGCACCAACAGGGCAACAGAGGAAGTCATTTCACAAGAATGTTCCCCAATCGAAGATCTTGCTGTCAAAGCCTAATAGGGTGGAAGAGTCTAAGAATGAGCTCTGAAGGAAAAAATTATGTTTTACTTGTAGGGAGCCTTGGGTACCAGGTCACAGGTGTTTGGGGAAAGGACAAATCCACTATATTGAGGTAGTTTTTGATATGATTCAAAGGGTGGAGAAGGTGAGCACAAGATGTTAGAGGAAGAGCATTTTGGGTGCACTCTTGCAACACTTTTAGGAGTGTCAAAATATCACTCTTTTCCGTATTAGAGGGGTCCTACATGGGCAAAGGGTGACAATTTTAATAGATAGTAGAGCCACCCATAATTTCATCGATGAAGGATTGGTGGCTAAGATGGGTCTAAGGACCGAAGGATTTGAGGGATTTAATGTAATAATTGCAGATGGATATACTATTCCATGTATCCACAGGATTCAACAATTGGAGTTGGTCCTAAGAGGACACAAGACGCAGGATGATTTCTACATGATTGACATTAGTGAGATAAAATTGGTTTTGGGAGTGCAATGGTTACACTCTCTTGGAGAATACACACAAAACTATCAAACCATGAAATTGAAGTTCAAATCTAATGAGAAGGAGGTCATTCTTCGAGGCTTATCCAATGGAGGTCCCATGGTGGTTTAAGCCAAGAGGATGGAGAGATCTTTTCATAGGGATGAAATGGTTTGGACAGCTGAGAGTTTGATTACAACACTAGTCCATCGAAGGAGGGGAGATCCTACCCCATGACATCCAATCAATCCTAGACAGGCGATGTAAGGTGTTCAATGAAATTCCTCTTGAATTACCACTAGATAGAGGGTTCTAACATGTGATTGAGCTTGAGGGGGGAACAAAACCAGTTATTACTACTCCCTATTGACATCCTAGGATGTATAAGGAAGAGATTGAGAAGGAAATCAAGGAGTTGTTGGACATGGGGCACATTCGTCTAAGATCTAGCCCTTTCGCTTCATCCATGGTGTTGGTTAAGAAGGATGGGATGATGAGGATGTGCATTGACTATAGAGCACTCAATAAGAAAATAAAAAATCACTACCTCATACCCAGGATCGATGAGTTGATAGATGAGCTTCATGGTGCAGTATACTTCTCTAAGATCGACTTGTGTTTGATGCACCATCAAATAAGAGTGAGAGAGGAGAATGTGCATAAGACATCTTTCAAATGTCACTATGGACATTATGAGTTTTTGGTCATGTCATTTGGGTTGACTAATGCCCTTGCTACCTTCCAGTCATGTATGAACCATGTATTCATTCTACAATTGAGCAAATTTGTTTTGGTTTTCTTTGATGACATCTTGATCTATAGTAGGACATGGGAGGATCACTTGAAGCACATAGATGAGGTGCTTGGCATACTTGAGCAGCATTCATTGTACACCAAGGTATCAAAATGTGAGTTTGGTTTAACTAAAATTTTGTATTTGGGTCATAAGATTAGTGCTCAAGGGGTTAGTGTTGATGAGGAGAAGATCAAGGCAATCCAGGATTGGCCTAGACCAAGGAATTTGTCACATTTGAGAAGATTTGTGGGCTTATGCAACTACTATAGGAGGTTTGTGAAAGGATTTTCATAACTTGCAGCTCCATTGACCAATTTGACGAAGAAGGGGGCATTCTCTTGGATCCCTGTAGCAAAACAAGCTTTTGATAAGCTTAAGGAGGTAATGAGTTCATGCCCTATTTTGGCTATTTCAGATTTCTCACTTCCTTTTGTTCTAGAATGTGATGCTTCAAGAGAGGGTATTGGGGTAGTCTTGATGCAAAATAGACACCCTAGAGCATTTGAGAGTAGGAAGCTCAAGGAAACAGAGAGGGACTTCTCTATTTATGACAAGGAGATGTTAGCTATCATGCACACACTTGCTAAATTTAGGCAATACTTGGTGTGTGGGAAGTTTGTGGTCAAAATGGATCATAATAGCCTCAAGTTCTTTCTCAACCAGAAGGGTTTGAATTATAGGCAGTAGAAATGGGTAAGCAAACTTCAAGCCTATGATTTTGATATTGAGTACATGAAAGGAAAAACAATGTAGTGGTTGATGCACTGTCTAGGAAGCCTTATTTTTGTTCTATTTATGATTTGTTTGTTGATTGGAGGGTTGTTATAATAGTCAATTATGCTAAGGATATGGTTGCCACTGATATTATAGATGGGAAGTTGCAAGATGACATGTATAGGGTGGTTGATGAGCTCATCTTCTACAAAGATAGAGTGCATCATGTACAAGATTTAAGGTGAAGGAGATAATTTTGAGAGCATGTCATGACACACCCCTTGCTAGTCATCTAGGGTTTTACAAGACATACAAGTAGGTGAGGGAGCATTTTTCATGAAAAGGGATAAAAAACAATGTATTGCAGCATGTTAGGGAATGTTTGGTGTGTCAAAAAAATAAAACAAAACATATTTTCCCAGTTGGCTTATTGCAACCCCTACCCATTCCAAATTAGAAATGGGAGAGCATCTCCATGGACTAAGTTGCAAGGTAAGGATTGGATCTATGTGGTGGTTGATAGGCTCACTAAATATGCTCATTTCCATGTCATTTCTTCTGATTACAAAGCTCCACAAGTTGCTAATATGTTTGTTAGAGAGATTTTTATACTTCATGGGCTGCCAAGGAATATTGTAAGTGATAGGGACAACAGGTTTATCATCTTATTTTGGCAAGAGCTCTTTCAATTGATAAACAAATAATTAACTTCAAGCACCAATTATCATCCACAAACTGATGTGAAAACTAAAATTGTGAATAAACGGATTGAAGGCTACCCAAGGAACTATGTTACAGGGAAGCAAACAACTTAGATTAGGTGGTTGTACCTAGGGGAGTTTGCTACAATACTACACATCACATGTCCATAGCTATGACTCCTTTCGAGGCAATTTATGGTTATGATGCTACTTCATTTATGGATTTGATTATTTCAAATAGTAGAATTCTCGGAGCAAGGGATGTAGTGCAACAAAGTATGGACATTTTGAATGCCCTTAAGGAGAATTTTCAGAGAGTTCAAAATCAGTAAAAGATGTATGTAGACCGACAATGAACATAGAGGATTTTTGAGGTTGGTGACATGGTTTACTTGAGATTGCAACCCTATAGACAATGTACCCTCAAGAGGAATGGTGCATAAAAGTTAAAGCCACGATTTTATGGGCCATACAAAATCCTAAGGATGATTGGGGAGGTTGCATATGAGCTGGAACTCCCTAAAGACAATAGAATTCACAACAGTTTTCATGTGTCATGCCTCAAAAGGGAACTTGGGCAACAAACAACTCATCTTGAATTGCCACCACTTGATGACGAAGGAAAATTGATTCTTGAGCCTAAGACAATCTTGGATGCGAAGGAGAAAAGGCTGAGGGACAGTCATTCCAGAATACCTAGTCAAATGGTAGAACTTGCCACTGGAAGATGTAACTTGGGAAGGTGTGGAGATTTTTGAGCATCTAAATATGAGGTTGCTTGGGGACAAGCAACATTTGGGAGGGGAGGACTGTCATGTCCCCAATTTGATTTGAAGATCAAATTTTTGCAAAGGAGGGAAAAAGTGTTTTTAAACACTAGTTTGATATTTTAATTAAATATAATAATAATATTTTAAATAAAGAAAGAAAAAATAAAAAATAAATTTAATTTAAAAATTCTGGGTCGACCTAAATAATTGTTTGGCACCCACTTTTTGGAAATAATAATAAATGTTTTGAGCTGACCTATTCCTTGTTTGGGCCGACCTATCTCTAGTTTTGGGGCGCCACTTGTAAGCAACAGGTATATATGCTCTTGGGCTGGCTGGGCAAAAATATATGGAAATTTTGATTATGGAAATTGGGCGTGAACCTGTTTGGGGGGCTGAGACAAAACCCTCACTCCTAGAGGTCTGGGATGACAAACCCTTATCTTGCTTAATTGGATCTTAATAACACTTACTTATGTAAGCCCGATTAATCATTTTGGTTAGTCGTTGATCTCATATTCTATTCATTTACAAGAGAATCAGACCCAGATACTTCTAGTGCTACAATTTGAGGCATATCAACAAGGGCACTAATTGTAGGAGGTAACACACTCAAGGATAATTGGCACATTCGAGTGGGAGAGGAAAAAAATTGACATCCTAATTTGAAGTTGGATCCTAGGTGCTACCCATCTGCAACACAAATAGGTGATAAGGGCCAACATACCAAGGGAATAAGAAGCTAAATCTGAAAGCATTCTATAGACCTCACTCCTGATTGGGTGCAACAAATTCATTAGCAACAATTTCAGATTGCAGGATTTCAACTAGGTGCCCACTTCCACAATGATTTCATCACTCAGGCGGCTAGGTTGAGGGTTGTCACTCCTTAAATCCTACCCAGGTCAGTGCTCTACCACATTCTTTGTTCGAGTGAATAGATACATGAGTATTCTATTTAGATCTGGGAAGATAGCATACACTGGGGCAATTTTGAGAGTTATATCATCTTTCCAAAAGGTTCTGTAACTGCTACAACGAACTTGTAACTACATTTTGCCCTATAATAGACAGATCATTATTCATTTTATGTTGGTGATTTATAATTTATGATGGTTTGAATTTTATTGGATGTGTGTGAATCATTATCAAGGATTGTTTCCTTAGATCTGCAGAAGTTAACTACTTGTGCTAGGGTTTTGGATTACATTTGTACAGTTGTTAACATGTTTGCTTTAAAGTTCATTCTATAGTTAAACCCTAAGGCCACTACATAAGATCACCCTTTTTGTTAGTACTCTCATGGCATCTCACTTGTTGGATCTCCTCAATAAATCAATAGCTATGATTTTCCTTTCCTTTTGGGTGGACTATAAATGTAATATGAAACAAGAGGTGGGGTTTGGTGACTATGCAAAAATATTATCTGTATTTTAACATTTTTCCCTAAAAATTTTGGTGTTGATTTTGTTGGAATCTTAGGTATTATAATATGTTTGTGAGTAATAGGTTGATTAAATAATTGGTTTTAGGACGTTAATACTGAATAGGCTTAATTGATAGTGTTATTTAAACCTATTCTAAGTTTAACACTAGTATGTTTTTAGATTTTTAGAGTGATTGTGTTTCTAACAATTATATAGAATTGTGTATAGTTAAGGAAAATGAGGGATTTATAGATTAAACATAGAAGGTGCATCCTGAAAATAGGATGGAAAACAAGCTATATCATTGTATAAATAACTCTCTACATGATTAATAAAAACATCTTAATACATTTGGTTTGCATTGAAAAATTATTTGTGTATTAGAGTGGGTGAGAGCAGAAGGAAGACAAAGATAAAAGTCTTGAAGAAACAAGTAGTTGCAAGAACATTGCTAAAGGAATTGTTGTGTGGGTTTTCAAAATAAAAGATCTATTTTGTTTTATTAGTGAAGTTGGCTGTGAAAAAATGAAAGAATAGATAAAATGTGATCTAGAAGTGTTTGCCAATAGATTAGATATGACCATGGCGAGAGCATTTATGTTGAATAAATGAAGCAATTGGGAGGAGCAATCATTCTAGGTCTGAGTAGGGAAAAAGTGGCATTGCAATGCAAACACTAAGAGCACAACCTATAGCATTAAAAAAAGATATTTTTGAAGAATTCATGGTACAATAATAATGTGAAAGCTACACACATTCCTTCTAGAATTTGTTTACATGATGACATTGTCTGTCATGAAGTGGAGAGGAAGCAACAATCCACTAGACTAAGGGAATAGTTTCCAAAAATTTGATTAACTAGAATTTGTGTTTGGTTGTTGTAAGGTTTAAGATGAAGGAATGAATTGTTCCTGTTTGAGACCTTTTTTTTTGTAGAATATGATAAGTTGCCTAATGGAAAGTGCCATATGGTAAATTATCCAAAGAAAAAGATACTATTTGCAGGAGTAAAACAAAACAAAAAAGGTTTCTTGATGTTCAAGTAAGTGTAGAGCAGTGAAGGAGAGTGAAAAGTGTGGTGACAGGCAACCCAAAATAGTAGTAGCAATTGGTATATAGTTTTTAAATAAAATTTAGGGTTTATTATATGTTTATGTATTGTAACTTTTAATTAATTGAAATATTTGAAGCTCAGGAAGCTAATTCAAGTTAAATGTATAAATTTTGGTTAATCTAGGCAAGAAAATCATAGAATCCTTCCCAATTGAGTTTGTAGCCTCTAGATTATTAATTGAAATCCTTAATGGCACTTGCATATGTGTACTCATCTTTCTTGTAGATAGGTGACACTTCTTGCTATTTGTTGGGGATCTCAATATTTTGGCTCATGCAATCAATTGCTATCTTGCTCAATAGAATCATCATCATAGGCAACAATTACTCTCATTCAATGACTTGCACTTATTAGATTTCTTGGTACATCTCAAACATTTATTAGATTCTCCTCTAGCTCACACCATTCCATCATGGAAGAGTGGAAGGCATCTGACCATCCATATCAAGCAACCCAATGCTCCTATAGGTATCTCTATTTGATTATTAGAGAGATCATCCTCTTTGCTTGACTTTTTTCCTCTTCATTTCTCTTTTTTTTTCATACATTGTAATTCTTCTACAACACAACTCACTATAGGTGGCGTGATCTTAAGGGATTTCCTTGTATAATATGGGTTAACCCCCTCCTATAAATATATTTTTGTTCATTAAGGAATCTAAGGTCTCTACTTTGTGTTGCTTAACAACTTTCTTTAGAGAGAGCTCAAACTTGAAGTTTTGTGTTTATTGTGCCTATGCATGGTTTTTATTTGGAAGTGTCTCTAATCAATGAACCCATGGAATATTGATGTTTCTTTACTATTCATTCATGCATTTCATTTGTTTTTCATTTGTTAGTTAAATCATAGATGTAGGTTGAACCAACCTCAATTGTATAGTAAATCCAAGGTAGATGGAAAGTTGAACTTTGTAGAGAGGACTAAATTGATATGTTCTTTTGCTGCATTGCCTCCTTTTCCTTTTGTTTCCTTAAATTCTATCCTCTTGTAAAATGTAAAATTTGAGCTACTTTATATTTAACTTTACATTAATATAAGTTGGGTTTGAAAATGGTTACTTTTTGGAATTTGAAGTACACAATTTACAAATTGAGTTCAAAAGCATAAGTAGTAGAAAATAAGGAATTTGGTACCAAAAGTTGAAGGTCATAGTTTAGGATGCTAGCACATCATGCAAACATCTACAATTTGTGTTGTCGTCTATACTACCTAGAACATTGAAATATTTTTAGAAAATGTCCAACTTCATTTTCATAGTTCATCCAATCTACTGAATCGAAAATGAGAACACACCAACAATATACGAAGTAGATAAATGCAACAAATAACAAGATTTACATTACATTTAATGGAGAAAATAAATAAATAATGAAGATAAAAACACTTGCAAACCTATGTGTAGTTTAGAACTCTCAAAGTACCTGCAAGCACAAGGAAAGGAAAAAGTGTTTGGGCTTGTGGAGGATTTAAGTGCTCCAATTGAGCCTGTCACATGTCACCATTTGTTTCCCTTCACCACTTAGCTCATTTTCTTTATGCACCAAAGAATTGAAAATGTGTTGCAAAAGGAGGAACATGTTGTAATGAGGAGCTGACACATGTCCAACGGAGTCAAATTTGGCCAAGCCACCACATAATAGTTTTGTGTTGCAGAAGTGAAAATGTGTTGTGAAGGGGGAACATGTTGCAATGAGAACATGAAACGTGCCCCTTAGATCAACATCTTGCAAAAGGATCAAATTGTAGGAGCGAGAAAGAAATTGGATTTAGACTTTAGGACAAAAATCCAACAATCCAAAAAGGGTATGAAGTCTTGACAAAGGAAAAGGTTGAAAGGAAGAATGCCATAATCTTGAATGTTAGAGAAGAAACCTTGTCGAGCATTGGGCATACCTCCTACTGCATAACACTTTGTTGCATAAGATGACATGAAGATTTTACAATCCTTAAAAGATCACTTGTCGGGTGTTAGGCGTTATACTCGATGCTTGTTGGAGGAAGGGAAGGAAGAATGCCAAAAGCTTGAAGGTTGGTGGGGAGATTGGAAGACTGTGTGTGAGAGAGAAATATCAGGAGTTGGGAGTCAGAGAGAAGGCTTACGCCTTATTGTAAAATATGATAAGTAATAAGAGGGAAATCTGGTGCCCAAATTTTGAAGGTAAGGCATCAGAGATTGAGGGTCAGGAGGAAACCTTACATCTTATCGTAAAGATAAGGCTAATGTTAGACAAAAGGCTCAATCACCAAAATATGAAAATGAGATATCAGGAATTGGGGATCAAGAGGGAAGCTTAATGCTTAAGGTGAAAAGATGGTAAGCGGTAAGAAAGAAGGCCGATCCCCGAAGTCCAAAAATTTGAGACAATAAAATACTCAAGGATTTCATCGAGACTTTGATGATCGGGGCTGAAACATAGAAAAATGGAGAGGATGAGTTCCAATGTAAAGAACCTAGTATCAATTCCACTTTTCGAAGGGTTTCATTAGGATGCAAATGAACAAGGTGCAAATATTGACTATCAACCATGAAGGTGAGCCAGTCGAACCTTGATCTACATTTGATTGAGGATGGGAATGAATTGGAAATGATTTGGAATGATTAACCTAATTAGTCTATGTGCCCTAATATGTAAATTGCAAAATATCGACAACTGAAAAACTAAAATAACGGTTTGCAGGTGAATCCAAAAAGTGTAGAGTGACATGTCCTAACCCAAAAAATCTTGTTTCAACCATTATAGAAGGACATAGTCACCCAGGGGTGTTTGAGTCCTTGATAGGGGGTCTTGATCAACCTTTGGGGTCCTTTGGTCGTAGATCCAAGACTTTTGTTTCCTCTTGCAAAGTTTCCAAAACATTCTCGGATAATTTTATAGATGAGTTTTCATTTGTTAACAAGATGTAGTGCTTTGAATGCAACAATGGAAAAATGGTCTTCACTTCCTTCAATCCTCCTAAACTTGAGATCTACACATTCACAAAGAGAGGAAATGTTGGGCTATTTTAGGGGCTTGCCTTAGTCAAACCTTGTGCAAGGGTTTCCACTTCCAAAATGGCAAATGCCAATGGATAAATGATAATGGAAAGTAAGGAATGATGAAATCACAATGTGCTACAACTCACCACCCTTCAATGGCTTCCTTCAAGGACTGAAGTCATACAAATCACCTCAAGGATTTGGATCTTGTTTTCTTGAATGCTCAAAGGCTTTGGAGACCTACCACAAGGGCTAGCCTTCACAAAACAATGATAACATGAACACATGAACTTGCATACACTTTTCCATGATGCTTGGATCTTGAATTGTTGCAATAAAGCTCTTGAAATGTTGCTCTTGACAATAATGCTTGATCATAAGTTTTAATTTCCTTTTAGTTTCAAATGGTCAAAAGACTAGGTATTTATAGGCATTTATCCAATTGCTTGAAAGTTAGATTCCAAAAGTCAACACTTGAAATTTGAATTTTGAATGTTAAAATGCCACCAACAACATATTTAAATTTGGGTCCTGGTTGAGGACCCATTTTCCCATGGGTGAAGGGGTCCTGGCCCAAATTTCCAAGACAGTTGAGAGAAAAAGAACAACTAGTTTCATTTATTCAATGCTTGTAATCCTTTGGAAAACGGTAAAAATTAGGCCTTGGAATGCATAATTTGGAAATAAGGAGCTTAATTAAGTCCAATAAATAGGGGGACAAAACATAATGTGAAATTGTTAAGGGCGGCAATTTTCTACACTATATTTAGCCCCCACTTTACTAAGAATATGAACTCATGCTCAGACTCACACTAAAGTAGAGAAATATGTCAAGAGGGGTCCGCTTGTCCAAATGTTGAAGAGGTCAGATGACAAAGTATCTAGGGTGGGAGCTCTCAAGCCCTCGGGATCCAATATCCCATGGAAAACCAACATAAGCACAAAGGAACACACATGCATGTATGATATGCAGCTAGACAACATACACAAACATACATGTCAGAAAACATGAAGCATACACGATGAAAACACATGGTATGATGGAACATAAAATGATAACAAAATGAACACAAACACAATGTAAACACGATGTAAACATGAAGAGTACACACGAAAACACACAGCAAAACACAAGGTTAGTACTAAAAAGGATTTGAGTCGATAAGATAAAGAGACCTCGGTCTTAAATTGTCTCAAATACCAAATGTCATCCATTGAATAAATGTTAGCTTGCATGAGGACTAGAAAGTTGTGTTATGCCACATCACTCATGAAACACATGGCTCCACTGAAAAGCAAGTTGTATTATGCTAGGTGGCCATGTTAAAATGAATTCATGACTCCCGTAATAGAAAATTATGATACTTGCTAGGTGAATCACAAACCAAGAGACACATAGGCTAGTGAGGTATGATATTCACTAGGTGAGCCCCCAAGACAAGGTAGAATGAGACACACACACTAGGTCTACAAGGTGTGCTCGTAACAAGGTGGCAAAAAATGGGAAAACACACTCTAGGTCTACAAGTGTGCCCACAAGAATCATACCAATAGTTATACTCCATGATAACGCTACACTAATTTTAGCCCCTATGAACAAAGTGAAGAAAAATAAACTACACATGGTTGGCAAGTTGTATTATGCTAGGTTCCATGAAATAAAAATGTTTGCACATGGCTAGAAAGTTGTATTATTCTAGATTCCATGAATATGGAAAGGTTTAATGTCACGAGGGATGAATATGATAAGGTTTAAAAGCTCAAGGGATGTTGTAATAATATCACCACAAAAGGTAACAATCAAAGGGGTTTTGCTTAATACATGAAGGTCACAACTTAGGGAACATCATGCATGATATCGCCACCAAGAGAGGACGAGTCGAGGAATAAAAGATCACGCCTTAGGGCATACCAACCATAGCATTACCACTAAGGGTAATATCATATGCCAAGAAAGGTCACTCTTATGGGACATCGAGTCCAATATCACCACAAAGGAGACATGCCACATGGATTAAGAATACCACACCTTTTTTGACAAGGTCATGCTTCTAGGAGATGTATACTATCATCACAAAGAAGGGATCATTTCCTATGCAAACAATGAGTGGGGGACTATATACCCCCTTAAAATGTTAGTGTACTTGCTACACTAATGTTTTAAGGAGATGCAAATGGATCCCTTGCTAGAAGGAATGCATCTAGGACAAGGTTACCTAACCCCTTGCCCCCCAAGCGTAGGTACAAAGGTGAGCCTAGATGGATGATGATATGCTGCTCCTTGTAAAATGAAATATGATGGCATAAAGCTAAGTTTACACCCCCATGTATGGTAGTGAATATGTTATGATACAACTACCACATGACAAGGAGAAGCAACTAATGCTATTGATTATGATAAGTAAGCGAAGTCTCATTCATACTCGAAAATTCCCCTAGGGACTCATCATTTTGAAACATATCCAATGACATATTTCCACATGTATTGTCTATCAGTTTAGG
The DNA here is from genome assembly GCA_007258455.2 of Sequoia sempervirens. Taxonomy (NCBI): domain Eukaryota; kingdom Viridiplantae; phylum Streptophyta; class Pinopsida; order Cupressales; family Cupressaceae; genus Sequoia; species Sequoia sempervirens. Next base: position 193,400,220 of record VDFB02000002.1, on the reverse strand, counting down.
ATGCACCAAGGCTAAATTTGTCTTAGGAAAATCTTGCGGATGACATTGATATTAAGCAAAGGTTTCTTTGATGCTTCCGTTTCTTTCAAAGGATAATAACCAAGACCTCTTGTTGTTTCCTGCGTGGTAGCCTCTATGGGGACACAAATACCTTGTTCTTTCACTCCACATCCTTTTCCATTATAGCCACATTGTTTCAAAAGTTGATATCCTCTTCCATAAATAGCTTCCATTTCTTTCAAAGAAGGTGGTTTTGCATGATCATCATATGTGGATGTATAAGTTGTTTTTTCCTCTTCTTTACTACAAGTTGTAGACTCAAGTGCTTTTGATGACAGTGATAGATTTTATTGACATCATGGTAGCTTCTTTCTCTTTTCCTAATTTTGGTTATATAATCTTGTATTCTCCATCAAATGTAGGTGTTAAATCTAATGGACCCCAATCATCATCCAATGATTTTTTCACAAATGGAAATCTCACATTTCTATCCTCAACTTGTAAAGGTTCTATTTTTGTAGTTGGTATCAATGTTCTAAGAGAATCCTTTGTTCCTAGTTTAATTTGTAAACATTGTTCAGATTTAGGGTCATCTTTTATTGTGTAAACCTTATTGTTGAACACACAATTCGATGAACGATGAAGCGTTGATGACACTTCATTCATTTCATGAATCCATGGTCTATCCAAGAGAAGATTATATGAAAGATCTTGGGGCATCACATGGATAGGAGTTTGTAAAGTGACATATCCGAATTTGATAGGTAATGTTATCACACCAAGTGGTTACTTTCCCACATTGTCAAAACCATGAATAGACAAATTAGTTGGTTGGATTTTAGCCTTGTCCACTCCAATTTTATCCAAAATATTTACACTACAAACATTAAGTCCCAAACCATTGTCAACAAGGGTACGCCTAATCCTAGCCTTGTTAATAACAACCAATATCATAAGGTTTATTTTTTATTTTGTGTTTCTAAAGGAGGTAATTCACTTTGATGAAAGACAATGTCCAAATTAGGTTGATTCATATTCTCAATCAAAGCTGCCATATCATTTGGTTGTGCACTAGGAGGGATAACAATGTCTTGCAAAGCCTTTTGAAGCATTCCATGGTAAGCAGGTGATGTTTGAATTAGGTCCCACAATGAAATCTTAGTAGGAGTATTACGAGGTTGCTCCACAAGATCATACTCATTTCCACTATGTTGAGGTAAATAAGGAGCACTAGGTAAAATAGGTTGTGGAAGCGGTATCGATATGCGAGAATGGTTTGTGTTTGTCTTGGTTGCTTATTATTTCTATTATGTATGAGCAATTGTGTGATAACTTGGTTGATGCGAGACATGATTACTAGTAAGTTGTCTTGCAAAGTTTAAGATAGTACCTGGAGGTTTAGGAGATCCTATAGTGAGAGGTGACTTAGGAGGTCCAATAATTAGAGGAATTTTAAGAGGTTCAAAAGGAGTTTTAGGACGTCCAATAATCAAAGGAGACCTAATAGTCACTTTTGTGTTCATAACCTCAATGGATTTGATCTCTTGTTGATGATTTTCTAATGAGGGGATCTAAGGTGACCTTATCATCTTCATCTAAGCAAGCCCTCTTATTATCTTTTGAAAGAAATGTATCAATGATTTCATCCTCTTTCCCAAAATTATCTTCCCAAGTAGGAGAGGTAGGGGGAGAGAAACAAACAAGATTCTCATGACGCTCAATGATTGGATCATCTAACACCAAGGTACCTTCCTCACAAGTACGAGAGTTATTGGGAAAATAACAACTATGATTGTCATGATTGTCTATGATTGCATCCTCTTGCACCAAAATATTCTCACAAATGGGAGAGATATTGGGAGATGAATGAGGATTAGGAAAAGTTATATTAAGAAATATGTCAATGATTGCATTCTCTTGCACCAGGATACTCTCATAATTAGGAGATATTTTTGGAGAATGACTAGCATGCTTATCAATGATTTCATTTTTCTTCCTTAGAATATGCTCAGAGGTAGAGAGATTACAATCATACAAGCCATGTGATACCCTATGAAAACCATATGTTTGAAAAGGGAACATGTCTCTACTTGCCTTATGGATTTTGCAATGTGTTGTAACAACCTAAGGTTTTGAGTTTGTGGAAAAATGAAAACTAATCTACCCAAATTATGCAATGATTCAGAAAATGCAAACACTTTTTCTTTAGATCTAAGTATTTTAAGCACTGAAAAGAAACAATATTTTTCCAAATTTTGTAACAAATCAAGCAAAATGACATATTTCTTGCACATACCATAATGTTTTTGTTTAATGTTGCTATTTTTGTTTGCAAAAAGGTTTTTCAATGTTTGTTTTTCCAGTTTTCAGTCAATTTAAGACAAAGTGATTCAAATGCAAATGTGTAACATTAAATGAAAATTTTGAATGCAATTTCCAGATCTTAATCATGCAACAATTGACTAAGTCTAAGAAGAAAAATTCTGAAAAATGATGATTTGATGCAAAATTGAAACAAAACCATGCAATTTTTTCACTTTTTAGGCTTAACTGAAAGATGCAATTTAAATGCAATGAAAAATTTGAAACTTTAACCACCTAATGAACATAAATTAGATCTAAAGATGACTAAAACAAACCCTAATGGAACTTATGATGCAATGTAAATGCAATTTTTTTTTATCTTTTGTTATGCTTTTATGATGCAAAAAAGAAACCCTAGATGAGAAATGTAAACAATGCAATGCAAAACCTAGATCTAGGGTTTGAAGGACTTCCAATTGCAAAAAAATTATGATGTAAGATGTCAGGTTCACCAAAATGAAACATAGAAAAATGGAGAGGATTAGTCCTAATGTAAAGAACCTAGGATCAATTCTGCTTTTCTAGGGGTTTCATTAGGATGCAAATCAACAAGGTGCAAAGATTGACTATCAACCATGAAGGTGAGCCAATCAGACCTAGATACACATTTGATTGAGGATGGGAATGAATTGGAAATGGTTTGGAATGATTAACCTAATTAGAGTATGTGCTCTAATATGTAAATTGCAAGATCTCGACAACTGACAGACTGAAACAACAGTTTGCAAGTAAATCTGGAAAGTGTAGAGTGATATGTACTAACCCAAAAAAGCTTGTTTCAGCCATTGTAGGACATAGTCACCCAAGGGAATTTGAGTCCCTTGGTAGAAAATATTAGACTTTCATTTCCTCTTGCAAAGTCGAAACATTGTTAGATAATTTTGTAGGTGAGTTTTCATTTGTTGACAAGATGTAGGGATTTGAATGCAACAATGGAAAAATGGTCTTCACACTTCAATTCTCTTCAACTCGAGATCTGCACATTCACAAAGAGAGGAAATGTTGGGATATTTTAGGGGCTTGCCTTAGTCAAACCCCATGTAAGTGTTTCCACTTCCACAATGGTAAATGTCAATGGATAAATGATAATGGAAAGGAAGGAATGATGAAATCACAATGTGTTGCAACTCACCACCCTTCAATGGCTTCCTTGAAGGACTGAATTCATACAAATCACCTCAAGGATTTGGATCTTGTTTTCTTGAATTATTGAATGCTTTGGAGACCTACCACAAGGGTTAGCCTTCACAAAACAATGATAACATGAACACATGAACTCACATACACTTTGACATGATGATTGGATCTTGAATTGCTACAATAAAGTTGTTGTAATGTTGATCTTGACAATAATGCTTGATCATAAGTTCTCCTTCTAATTTCCTTCTAGTTTCAAATGGTGAAAATACTAGGTATTTATAAGCATTTATCCAATTTCCCAAAAATTAGATTCCAAAAGCCAACACTTGAAACTTGAATTTTGAATGTTAAAATGTCGCCAAAAACATATTTAAATTTGGGTCCTAGCTAAGGAGGACCCATTTTCCCATGGACGAATGGATCCTGGCCCAAATTTCTAGGACACACTTAGTTGGGAGAAAAACAACTGATTGCATTTATTCAATGCTTGTAATCCTTTGAAAATTGGTAAAAAATAGGCCTCGGAATGGATAATTTGGAAAATAAGGAGCTTAATTAAGTCCAATAAATTAGGGGGACAAAACATAATGTGAAATTGTTAAGGGTGACAATTTTCTAGACTACAAGGGCAAATAATTATGGCTTATGAAAGGAAAGCAATAAGAGTTCAAGGTTAAAGTTGATGCTTGAAGCCCAAAATATGTAGGCAAGTGATGGAAAGAAGAGGTGAAAGAGATGGAAGATCGAGAGCAATAGGAAAGGCATGTCGATATGTAGACAAGTGAAATCCTGAAATTCAGAAACTTCATGACAACCAATTTTGTGAATTTTCAAGATGTAATTCATGCAAGATGGTCCATATAGGATCTCTCAGATCAATTTTTATTGATGGGTCATATAAGATGGCATGAAATGTCAAAATTTTGGTCCTTTTTGGGATGATTGCCTACTAATCATGGGATCTAAGGGCCTTATCAGTTCATTGGGCACAAAGTCAAAAATGACAACTACAATAACTAGCATTCCTTAGAAAATGAAACATATGCAAGCCTAGACATGGAGGAAAACGAAAGAAACTAGGGACATACATTCCCTTAAGGAGAATGTAGGGTGTGTTACCACACTTCTTAGAAATCAACAACTAAGCTAATATGTACATGACTTTAACAAGATACAACTTCAAAAATCTACATCGATCAAAGACAAATCTTTTGAAGGAGTTATCTCCCTCAAACCATAGTTGCAATCTTCACCTAGTTGCAACCATTGAAAACCTCTGCCTATATGCAAGGAGTTGAAAAAAATACATGCATGGTTAAGGATCACCTTATTGTAAACTTTTCCACTATAGGGGAACCATAGAATACAAGTGACAAATTCATCTAATAATAGTGCTTTGGGTGAACATATAGCAACAAGGGTGAACTTTTTTGAAAATAGGTCAACATCAAGGAAGAAACCTTCTATAGAGGAAAAGGAACTCTCCTCACAAAAGGGTAAGCCATTGTCATAATTGTTGACCTCCTCAGGGGATGAACTAAAACAAAAAGAACAAGTTTCTAGCTCACATGGTGACACAAAATATGCCAAGCTTGTTTGTTGATTTGTACTGGGACGACCTTCCTCATACACTTCAAATGAAAATATTTGAAGCTCTGTATACTATCAAATTGAGTAACGAGAGAATTTCTCACCTGACAGATGTGGTTGCTCAATGGTGAGATTTTCAATATGTTGGTTCCATGTAAGGCATTCTAACTCAGGCACATTATCCCCAATATCAAATGTTACATATGCATCTTGAACGAAGACCTCATATCAAACATTGTCACATTCAAGGATAGAAGAGAAAAAAATGCATCATAATTACATGTATTGATGCACACTTCATCAACACATCCCTCAAATTTGTGAGATGCTTCAAGTGAAGAGCTAAATTCTTTAGGTTGTCTCTCTATATTTATTTCTTCTTGGAAACTAGCTGCAACAAAATCAGACTCTTGGCATGATGTGACCACCATATTCTTTGTTGTCACAACCTCACATATATGTTACAATTTTCCTCCTCAAGGGATGATGGCTTGGTATCCAAGATTAAACAAAAAACCTCTAAATCATCCCAAAGACGTCCTCCTCATCTACAAAACTATAAACCTCAATAGACTAGGGATCTTCATCCAATACATCAAAGGATAAGAAGGCATGTTGATCCAAGGCATTGGAGTCATCCTCACTCCAGCTTATCATGTTGGAATCACGTTGTTTTGAGGCTTCTACTGATGTGGGAAAAGGTAGGATCTCTTCATTGTCAATGAAACAAGGAAGCTCATCAAAAGAGAAATTCAAATCCTCTTCTTCATTCTTCCTTAGTTGTTTAGTGTCTTTTTGCTACAATTGGTCATCTTCAAAATTTTCTTGCAATAGGTGAAAATGCTTGATTTTTGGAGCATATGAAGGTTCCTTGGTAGTAGTTGCTTCTCTCTCAGCTTGGAACATCTCTCTCTTTTGTTTTTTTACTAGCTAGCATCCCAAACAACAAGTTCACCTTTGTAAAGTGAAATAATAGCGGACATGGAAAAACAATCAAAAAACCATGAAAATCTTGTTGGGGCCCTAGAGGGGATTGTTCATTAGGAACAATAGATTAAGCCTCCTTAGGAATAGGCTCTTGTGAAGGGTGAAGGCTCTTAAAACTTGGAATCTCTAGCATAGGAGGCTTGATTGATGGTTCAAGAGGTTCAATGGAAGCTTCAAGAGGCTTTTCTTTTTGGAAACTTGGAAAACTATACTTACGAACCTGCTCTTTGGCATGTTGGTATGAAGTTGTAAGAGGTGATTGTCTAATACTAGGAACACAAGGGGTTGACTGAGCCTCTACTCTTTGTGCTTGAGCAAGTGCATGCTTCATTGGTTCATTCCTAGTAGCAATCTTCCTTGCAATACACTCTTTTGTTTCCTTCTTTAGATCTCCATATGTTTTTCATATCTCCATTGAGCTTCCATTTCTTGTTGTTGAAAATGAGTTTGATGGAAAAACTCTTCTTGTTGTGGAAAATATTCTTGTTGTCCTTGGTACACCTGGCAGGCCAATTCCTCCTATTGTAAACCTCTCTTATAATCATCCAGCTCTCTAGTGAGGTCTAACAAAATGCTTTTCATTTCATTAATCTTCATACTATCAACATTGTGGAGATGACTAGGAGAGTAACACAACTAAATTGGGAAATAAGGGTCCTCTTGAGGGTACCGTGGACAATACCCCTGCTCCATGTCAATCTCATTCATTTTCCTTTAAAAGTTTAACCTTATATCTCACATGCTCATATGTTCCAAGTTGCTCATGTTTTATGGTTGAGTAGGAGGATAAGCATGTTGATTGGGAAAATAATGAGCCTCTTGGGGTTGTTGATAGGCATGTGCAAGCCGTCAAGAAGGTTGGGTAAGGGTGGGTGGGGGTAAGTATTTGGAAAGGATTAGTAATCCACCGTAGTAGGGCTTTGTGAAGCAAAAGTGGTGGCACTTCTAGCCTAGTAGGGAGGTGTAGAGTTCACATTTTCATGATATGGAGGGGTGTACATGTGATTTCCATAATATTTTGACATATTTGAGCACATGGAGAGAAAAAAACTCTGAAAATATTTCAAACAAGAACAAAGGTCCACTCAAACAGAGATTTTTTGGGTACATATGAGTAGTCATCCAAAATGAAAATGTAGAATAGCTAGGTGCTTTGAAGAACTTCCCTAAAAGGAAAGATGTTGAGGGACACACCAAATATTTCAACAAAATGAGATAAAGCTCATTAAAATTGTCCCATCGTGCATGCCAAAAAGTGTTGTCACAACTAGTGGGGAGAACTTGAACTACTTGAACCAGTAGATTTGTCACAAATTTTCCATGGTGTTGGAGAAATGCCTCTTTAAGGCTTAAAAATAATGAGAGAAACACCACTCTCACAACAAGATAAAATAAAGTTCATCAATCTAGTCCCACCAAGAGTTCCAAAAACTGTTGTTACAACTAGTGGAGAGAACTTGCACTGCTTGAACCAGTAGATTTGTCATAGAGTCACTATGGTGCTAGAGAAATGCCTCTTTAAGGCTAAAAATACTAAGAGCAACACCACTCTTTCAGCAAAATGAAATAAAGTTCATCAATCTGCTCCATTGAGCATGCCAAAAACTATTGCCACGGATAGTGAGGAAAACTTGCACTGCTTGAACTAGTAGATTTGTCATAGAGTCGCCATTGTGTTGGAGAAATGCCTCCTTAAGGCTAAAAATACTGAGAACAACACCATTGTCTCAGCAAGATGAAATAAAGTTCATCAATCTAGTCCCACAAGGCGTGCCAAAAACTATTGTCACATGAAATTGCACCCTATTGAACATGGGGTTCAAAATTCCAATAACACAATGGAAATGACCTCAAGGTGTGGGACCTTGCAAGTTGAGGTCAAGTCTCTGGACAAGGTTAGCTTCCTCTTCTAATCAAAGCCCAGATGTGTTGGTCCAACCCAACACATGAAATCCTACCACTATCCTATTCTAACCATCTCAGAGAAAAAGTGAGAGAAAGAATGCATGAAAGGGAAAGGAGAGGTGATACACCAAGATAGAAATATTTCTTCCTACTTAAGATTACATAGAGCATCAATGAAAACAACTGAATGACTTACACAATTCTTTATTCTACCAACTTCCAAAGGAATATATGGAACTTAGGGTTGGAAAAGGTGTTAGAAAGGAAGAAACATTCACAAACAACAACTGTAAATGGTTTTAACACAACATATATGCATAGAAAATGATAAAAATGCACTCAAACATGAAGGTAATAACATACATAACACATCTAAGAGTGAAAAGAGGTAAAAAATGGTTTATAGTTGTAGAATACAAAATGAATGAGTCTACCATAGAAAATCCAAGGAAGAACCCCTAGAATGAATACAATGCTTGCCTTTATGGTTTAGGCATAACTTAGATGACTCATCAAAACCACAACCCAATGAAGGTTAGCATTCAAAAGGAAATCCGATTAGATCACATATAGATGTTTGGTTCCTCAAAATATGAGTTGAAGGCCTGTTAAAAACATCTCTACAATGCATGTCATACCTCCTCCTTGATGAATTAGTAATTTCAAAAGAAAAAATAAACCCTCGTGAAATCCACAACAAAATTCGACCATGAATAGCCTTTAAGAAGAAATGGTGTCTGCAACACACAGAGAAATATGGGAACTATCTTTATTAGAAATATGGGAAGAGACAAATGAACTTGCAAATAATACAACACAAAATAATACGTGCTTCCTTATTTTTCATTCAATACATATTACATATATAGAGGAGGATGTCTCCTATATTCTAGGATATTAGCTCAACCGAAATATCCCGCAAGCCTATAATAGCAATACATAATCATATTGTTATTATAAATATATGCTAATTCTAATAGATTAGTTGTTTATAACTAATTTACATCCTCACACTAATGTAATATTATAAATATTACATTTACACATAATAATTACTACCACAATGTGAAGCACTAATAATATTTCCTAACATTCCCCCCATTAGTGCGAACATGGTAGAAAAAAATTCACACACTCCTCTATAGTATGCTCACCCATGTGGCATGTTCAACTATGTGACTCATGACCTTGATCCAAAAGAAAGGCTCTCTCCTTCCATGGTTTTAAACAAGCTTACCACAAAATTTGATGTGACAGGAACCCATCAACTATCCACCTCGTGTGGTTTTCTGGATCCTCCCACAAACCCTTTAAAGATCCATGAACCAACTTACTCTGGTTCTTTTGTTCGCCACTATGCTTATACATCGGGGAAGTTATATAGGAATCAACATACATATCACAAATCTGAAAAACCCATACTAGAAAAGGTTTCATATTACTGTGAGATGAGGAAATGTCGATGAGGGTTGATTACACTTGATTCATGATGAATCAAAGCATAACTTCGTCAAACAAACCTGCATCTACAAACAAGATCATTCAAATTGGAAATCTAAACTAAGCATTTTACTAAAATTGAAAGCTATAAACTAAGAAAATAGTTAAATTCCTAATCTAGCCCATTTGAAACTTATCCTATTTTGGAATTGGTGTCGTGTTGAAGTGAAACAACCCTTTTCCCAATCTCGTGATCAATGAGCCTGTTTCAGTCGATTCTATGGAAGAGAATCAATGAAACCATTGTGATTGATGTATGAAAACCTAGTTTATGCTAAAAATGAACATGATGCAAGCTAAGTTACCATGATTTTATGCTAGAAATACACTGATTATGCTATTGCTAAGCTAATCTAAGATGGATGCATGGAAGCCATTAACGGATGCTCTAAGCTATTATGCAATTAAAATTAACTAAAATAAGCTAAAAAGTGAGTAAATATGAGTGTGAGTGCATATGAGATTCAACAACATAAGTTTGCAATTGAAAGATGGATCCATTTGTCTCCAAATAGTGACCTATTTATAGAAAAGTAAATGAGGAATGAAGGGTGGAGATCAAAAAGATTAATCAATGGTCCAAGATGAAGGAGATGAGAGGCATGGATCATGGATTCTCATCAACGGATGAGAATGCATGATGATATTTTAATCAAGGGTTCACACTTGCCTCAAACAAACACACTTTTGACCAGCTCACACAGGTCAAAGGTGACTTGTTCAACAAGTTGAAGGTTAAAACTTGCTTAAGAAGCCAAGTGAAAATATCCCTTTTTCAAATGATGGAGGAATAAGAATATTCCTTTGGGTGAGGAAAAAAGGCAATTTACAAATTAAAACAAAGTTGTAATTGTGCAAAAATGGGATAAGGAATATTCTATGGGAATATTCTCTTTGCTTAGAGGAAAATTAGTTTAATTGCTAATTAAACAAGATTTAATCATGCAATTAGGGGAATTGAAGAATTAAAGAGATATTTATTAAATTAAATGATTTAATAAATGGGAGAAAGGTGAAATGATATTTAATTAAATAACTTAGGGTTATTTAATTAAATAAGATGACTTAGAGAATTAAATTAAATATTTTGATTTATTTAATTTAATGAGATGAAATGTTAGCACGAAAAAGGATGAATTAACCTAATTAATTTAATTAGGTTAATAGATGAAAATGATGCAATTAATTAATTAGCTAGGCTAATTAAATTAATTAAGCGGAAAGAGGATGGGTTAAAGAGGAAATGATGTTAGTAAATTTGTTTTAAGTGTATGATATTAATTAGTACATTTTTTAGTGTCTACATTTTCCCCCTCTTTGAAGTGAGGTATCTGCTGCTTCAGTTCAAAGAATAATGCTTTTCAGATAAAAACTATTGCTTAAATAAAAAAATAAAAAAATAATGATTTTTTAGATGCCCTAACGGAAGGATAAAGTTGACTCCCTACCCCCTTGAGAAAACGAGCGAAAATTTTGAATTTTGGGTTGATTTCTCAATAAAGGTTTAAAAGCTACCCCAAGGGTCCAAAAAGGCTCTGGGATACAAGAATAATGCCAAAAATGCAAAAAACGATGCAAAATTAGGTCCAAATTGGCAAAATTGGTGAAAATGATAATATACCCTATCTTCAAGTTTAATTAGGGCAAAAAACCCTAATTTTCTAGCTTAAATAGGCCAAAAAGGGTCACTTTCAATTCATTTGTGCATTCACACTTAAGAGATTCTTGCTACTTTGAGCTCTAACCCTTCAACGAAATGGCACATCGAGAGCTTCCCAGACGCATGTCCGACTGAGTTCGAGAGTTCTAGTGGCTTCCAGGCGCAAGACCACCGGTATGTAACTCCAAATTTGATTTGAAATTTGAAATTTTGATGCATTTATTATGCTTTGAAGTTCAAACTTTGGCGGAATCGCTATATAGCAATGCCCAAATTGAAATCAGTGATGCCCAAATGAATTATAGAACGTATGTTTATATGGCGATGTTATTCGCAATTTAAAATTAGGGTTTCTAATTTTAAATGGCGACACATCCTTGTTTGGTGACACACTTGTCAATTTAGAAATTAGGGTTAGGGTATGCCAAAGATTAAATCACAACACCAGCTTATTTGGCAACGCATGTTTTGATTTGCAATTTTAAATGCTTTGGGCATCATAATTTGAAATTTGAATATAGCGACACTATTGTGATTTTTGAGCTATAAATTTCAAATTGAGTCAAATTTTGATGATTTCCTAATGTTGTGTGCTTCATGGATGTAGGAGGTCTTTCCACCTTTGATGTCACGGGAGCACAATCCCACTGTGTTGGAGAGACTCGATGATTTATCAAAGTTGTGCCAGGAGCACCTGGGAGAGATCGACCTCTGGTATGTCGCATATGTGCCTGTGATTCAGACACATCTAGCGATGATGATTGCTTTGTGTGAGAGATGGAACAATGAGACCTCATATTTTCACCTTCCAACAGGTGAGGCAATGGTTACTCTAGAGGATGTATGGTGTGTACTATGTTCGCCAATTCACGAAGATTGTGTGATTTATGACACTGATGCCAAATTCAACACCTGCCTTGAGGTCATGGAGATGGAGCAAATTGCTTTGCCTACTTCACAGTTCAACCTTGATTCATACAAAGGTCATGTGTTGAATTTTAGATTGATCATCACAGCCATCATTTTAGGTTTGGTGGCTCCTGATAGGCATAACAGAGGATTCAGCCCAAGATGGGGCTTGGCGTGGCATTGGATGTTGTACAGGAGGACACCCTTTGTGTGGGGGCCCATGATGTTGGCCTCCTACATCATGATTTGCATGATTTTTTGTATTGTGATGGGAGAGCCATTGGTGCAGGGGTGACTCTACTACATATTTGGGCATGGGAGCACATTGTCGTGCTCCAACCCATTGTTCAGATGGCAGACGTGGAGCCAAATGATCATGTCATTTGGAGATATAGAGGTGCCATTACCCTTAGGCACATTGGATAGATTGGACTCCCATATTGGCGACGGGTGATAGATGATATGACAATTTTCCGCTGGCGCCCATGGCTATAGATGTCGCCATGGTTTGATGATATTCAACAAATCTATTTCACCAAGCAGACCCGATACATGCAGGGTCGAGAGCACCACATTATTGAGAGATATCTATCAGACAGGGTAGCTCGACAGTTCGGCGAGGTCCAGGACAGACCTGACGATGCATATAGAGCCATTTTTGCGAGATTGGCTAGAGAGTTTCCCACATGGGGACCAACTATCCCATCTCCAGAGGCAATAGAGAGCTTCAGATAGTTGGTGGTTCAACCTTGGGCATACGATCAGGGACAGGCGGTAGCTCAAACTATGCCTGCATATGATGCTTGGTTTGTCCCTCCCTGACGATTGACAAATCCAATAGGTGTTCCCCCCAGAGGGAGACCCAAGGAAGAGGAGCAGGGAGAGGTAGGGGACAGGATGGCCAGGACCACTAGGATGGTCAAGTTCTGGGGGCTCTGCATGTGGTACAACAACAAGCTCCTTAGTAGCCTCCAGTTGTTCAGTAGCAGCTAGGACCACCACCACCACCAGATGCTCGGGATGTGCAGATACAACAGTTGTAGCAGCAAGTGCAGACATTGACTAGTGAGTAGGATCAGGCTCACCAACAGGTTTTGGTTATTACTACTGAGCGAGACCAAGCTCGGTAGCAGTTGAGTTGCGGTCACAACCGAGAGAGATCAGACATTGTAGAGAGTACATGCTGTGATAGGAGAGAGAGACCAAGAGGTGGCTAGGTGACGATAGATCGAGGCGATGATGGTGGCCACACATGGTCGGATAGTGTCAGCATAGTTTTACAGAGAGGCAGTTATAGAGGTTGCATATTATAGGAAACATTATCATCGTGATGTACCAGTTGCACTCAGATAGCCAAATTTTTCATAGCACAGTGATGCACAGCCACGAGCAGAGGATCAACCAGAGAGACAGGCTAGAGAGGGTAGCAGCCATCATGGATAGCTATCATGTATAGACACTTTTCGATTTTTCCCCCATTATTTATCACATATATACATTCATGGGCTCCTTTTTGATAGCCTCATGGATATTGTACTTATGATCGTTATACATACATTGATCCAGATTTTGTACCATGACACTCATTATTTGATATATATATGATACAAATGATTTATGATGTGATGTGTTCTCTTTATTTTATGTATGGATGGATATGGTATGAATGCTTATACTTTATTATGTATAGATGCATTGTATTTATGCCTATATGATATGCAATGATTATGAAATGGATGGATGCAATGTTATGTTCTTTTTTTTTCATTATCTTTTCACGATATGATATGGATGGATGATTATGATGATATGCAGATGTTATGGATGCAAATGATGTGGATGCATTTATTTTTGTATATTTTCTATGCATTCTATGATGAGGATGTATGCATGTGGATGTCAAATGCTTATGATATGCAACGATTTAAGATGCTTAGAATAATAAATTATTCATTATGACTTAATGCAAAATGTATGATGTGATATGCAATGATTATGCTGATGGATGCTATGATTATGAGATGCATGTATGTTGATGGTTTTTGGATGCAGGGTGGATGCATTGATGATATTTTTGTTGATTGTCATGATACTAGGTTAGCGTGGAAAGAAGGTAGAAGAATAAAGAATGAATGACCATTGATTTTGATGACTGCTTCAAAAGATCTAACAAGTCCTTGATCCATCGATACTTTACTAGGGATGGTGATGAGACAATGCAAAATGCAGGATGAAATGCAAGATGAGGAGATGCTCACACTTTGGGATTGGGATTTTTTGTTGTTCCTTATTGTTTGATATAACACATAGACACGATGCATCAAGGTATTGATAACCAGGATGGTGTTGTATCTAGTGTAATGTACTTTGACTCAACAAACAGATAGGATAGTTCTTATTCACACCTTGACATACAAAAACATCATTGGAATGCAAGTTAGAAGTTTAGAATATATTTGACCAAAGCATACTCAATAGTCAACAACATACCCCAAACAACTTTCCTACACAAAACTAAGCAAGTATGTGCCAAGATTATTTTACAATAGTACCCACAAGCACAACAAACAAAAGATAATGATCGGTGCGCCATTCCTTTCTCTCTAAATCATTTTTAGATAGACGTCATCGAGAGGTCCTTGGAATGGGTCATTAAGATAAATCATAAGAAAAGATCAAAGACAAACAGTCAATGTTATTTATAGCTCTTTCCTAGTTTAAGTTTAGCTAAGGTGATTTTGATATTGATGTCCATTGCAGGAAGGATACATCCTAGGACATGTTGATCAGAGGGTTGTTTGATGTTAGGACGATGATGCTAAGATGAGCCTTTGCTATAAACTTCACTAGCATATTTACATATGATCTAGACTTTAAATTTTGACTTTTGGGTTCACACTTTACGACTTGCTATGTTTGTCTTCTACTTGTTTCACCAAAGGTTGAAGGTGACGATCATTTATTATGGGTGAAATTTTATTGCAGGTGAAAGCGAAATGGGATGGATGGGTTTTAGATTTTCTGAAATATTTCAATGTTTTTGGTATTTTGAAATGTTTTGAGGTTGTTTTTGGTCCTTTTTTTGAAAGTTTATGCAAATGTTTAGGATTTTTTATTTTTTGAGGTTGTTTAGGGTTTTCTGAATGTTTTGAGGCTTTTTAGGTCTTTTGAGTGTTTTGGATTTTCCATTTTCAAATGTTTTTTGTGTTTTCGAGATATTTGGATGTTTAGGGATTTTCAAGGGTTTTACAAATGTTGAGTTTTCAAAATATTTGATTTTTTTTTGGATTTTCTGAGAATTTTTGAGTTTCAACCAAGAACCCAACCTAAGAGACCTATCATAGGGGCCTTGAGGGTTGATCAAAGATTAGCCTTTCCTAAGTTGTACACGCAAAGAGCAAGTAATTTGATTGACTTGACCCATTTACAAGATGAAGATATGAACAAATGAAAGACGCCAGTTTATTATGACAGACTCCTAAAGGACTGATCTAGGGTGTCTCAAGGGAACATCAATGAAGGCCTTTCCTACGTTCAAGATCAGAGATATGTAGTTTGACAAGAGGAATCTATTTTTTTGGATTTTTGATGTTCGACCTTTTTAGGGTTTTTGATGTTTTCCGGATGTTTTGGATTTTTCCTTTACAATTTTTTGAATGTTTTTGGATTTTCTCTATATAGGATTTTGCAAATGTTTTTGAATTTTTTGGATAAGATTTTATGAATTTTTTTGGTGTTTTCTGATGAGATTTTCAATGACCTCAAGATATACAAGAACTCAATTGTTACTCATAACAAAATGCTCCTAGTGTGACATGTTTAGACTACTTCGATAAAGGCAGGACAAACTAACCTTTGGAATATTCCAAGTAGTGCTAAAGGGTTCATGATATCTTACAGTGTCAAGCCATGATAAGGACGTAAATGATGGATGAATGGCAATGCAAAGAATGATTGGAAAAAAGAGCCAAAGAATAGATGGAGGTGCCTTATTTACACAAGGTGCCTGTTTGTCAGGTTTTCACCAAGGTACTTGCCCAAAGCGCCACTGAAGTGGTTTTCACTAGAGGACGATTTTTTTTCTTTACCTTTTTCAATTATTTTTCTCATTTTTTTGGATTTTGATTATTTTACGATTTTTTTGTATTTTCTAATTTACACCCTTTAAGACTAGGCATAAAACTTTTTGAGATGCAGGTTGTTGGTTGGATCCTGCAAGGGTTCACCTTCAGGTGTTGATAGTTGGTATGCTTATGATCCATAGCTTGTTGTGATGACAAAGGGACCTAACCAATTAGGCTCAAACTTTCCTTTGTTGTCTTGATTTGGAAGATTCTTCTTATTCTGTTTCAAGACTAGATCTCCTACTTGGAATGATCGACATTTGATTCTCTTGTTATAGCTTTGTTTCAGTCAGTTTTGATATACTTGCAAGTGATTGAGGGCATCAAAATGATGTTCATCCAGGAATTCCAACTCATTTAGTTGACACTTTATATTCTTCCTCAGTAATAAGATTTTGTAGTGATACTCACAATGATGGGAGCTCAACCTCAATAGGAAAGATGGGTTTTGATCCATAGACCAAGGAGAAAGGGATTGCACCTGTAGGCATGCAGATACTAGTTCGATAAGCCCAAAGAGTGGGATTTAGTTGTAGATGCTAGTCACGACCAGCTTCATTAACTTTTTTCTTTAGGATTTTTAGGATATTTTTGTTCGTAGCCTCAGCTTGGCCATTGCCTTGGGGATAGTACAAGGTAGAGAATCGATGTTGGATATTGAATCTTTGGCACAACTCTTTCACATCCTAATTTTTAAAAGGGGTTTCATTGTCTGAGATGAGGGTTTATGGAACACCATAATAGAAAATTAGGTAATTTAGGATAAACTTGGCTATCTGCTTCCCCGTTATGTAGGTCATAGGAATGGCTTCAACCCACTTAGTAAAGTACTTAGTGGAGGTTATGATAAACTTGTGTCTGTTGGATGAGGTTGGAGTGATTTTTCCTATGAGGTCAAGTCCCCACTGCGAAAAGGCCATGGTGTGATCATCAACTATAATTATTGAGCTGGAGCATGAATCAGATCCCCATGTTATTGGCACTGGGTACACCTTCATACATACTGATGAGCTTCTTTTTCCACGGTTGGCAATAGTACCCCATCCTTAACAGTTTCTTAGTTAATGTCATACCACTAGAATGGGACCCACATATTCCATCGTGTACTTTTGTTAAAGCAGTTAAGGCTTCCTCTTGGCTTCGATACTTTGACAGTAAAGGGTATCACCTAGGATCACAAATCGGGATGTCTTTTTAACAAAGGTTATTTTAAGGTTTGGGGTGATATAAGATGGAAGGGTTCCTCTGTTAAGATAAGTAAAGATGTCATGGTACCACGGGGATCCAGGACCAACAATGACACACGCGAATTCAGATTCAACGATTTAAAAAGTTGGTACGAGAAGTTGTTCTACCAAGAATTTACATTGGAGGATGTTGTTCGACATATCGAGTAGTGATCCGATTGTTGCCATGGCATCTGATGCTCTATTGTTTATGTGA
This sequence comes from Sequoia sempervirens, assembly GCA_007258455.2. Taxonomy (NCBI): domain Eukaryota; kingdom Viridiplantae; phylum Streptophyta; class Pinopsida; order Cupressales; family Cupressaceae; genus Sequoia; species Sequoia sempervirens. The sequence goes on along the minus strand of VDFB02000002.1, from coordinate 193,382,598 downwards.
GGAATATGCTCAAAATTTATGTCTATGAAAAGGTCCTTTAGATTCTCCACCATCTTTTTGTAAGGAGTGAGCTTGCCATCCTTAGTTTGATAGTTGTCATTGAATTGGTTGATAACCAACTGTGAGTCTCCATATACTTCCATCTCTTGAATCTGCCACTGAGCTGTTATCCTTAGACCTATGATTAGGTCTTCGTACTCAGCAATGTTGTTCGTACATGGGAATGATAGCCTATATGACTTTGGGATGTAATCACCTTGAGGGGTGATGAAAAGAATGCTTGCTCTTGATCCATGTTGGGTGAATGGTCCATCAAAGTACATCTTCCATTGAGCTATGAGATTGATAAGGAACACTGACTCATCAGGGAACTCAGATATTAAAGGGTTCTCAACATAGATGGGTGCTTCTACTAGTTGGTCTGCGATCACTTGTCCTTTGATTTCCTTATGCTCCACATACTCCATGTCAAACTCTATTAAGATCATCACCCATTTAGCCATTCGTCCTGTGAGGGTTGCTTTGGATAACATATATTTCAATGGATCAATCTTTGCAATGAGCTTGACTTGATGTGACAACATGTAGTGCCTAAACTTTTGTGAAGCAAAAACTACTGCTAGGCATGCCTTCTCAATGGGTGAATAGTTCATCTCATAACCTACCAAGGTTTTGTTGATATAGTAGATGGCTCTTTCTTTTCTATTTTCATCATGTTGTGCTAAAAGAGCTCCTAGTGTTGTTGGTGTTGTTGAGATATACAGGATTAGTGGCTTGTTTGGTATTGGTGGCATGAGCACTAGAGGTGTTAGTAGATAATCCTTGATCTGTTGGAAAGCTTTATCACACTTGTCATCCCACTTGTAGGTTATCCCTTTATGAAGGAGATGCGAGAAGGGGTGAATCTTATCTGATAGCTAGGCTATGAACCTTTCGATGGATTGAAGTTTTCCTTGTAATCCTCTCATCTGCTTCAATGTTTGTGGTGGTTACGTGTCTAGGATGACTTTTACCTTTTTTGGATCAATTTTTATCCCTCTTTGTGAAACAATGAAGCCAAGAAGTTTCCTTGATGTGACCTCGAAGACACACTTTTTTGGATTCAGTCATACCTTGTATTCTTCAAGCTTGTCAAAGATAGGTCCTAGGACTTGTATGTGATCGCTTCTCTTCTTTGATTTTTCCAAAATATCGTCCACATAATCTTCAACTATTTTGTGGATTATGTCATGAAATATGAGGATCATTACTCTTTGATAGGTTGCTCTAGCATTCTTTAACTCGAATGGCATCACATTCTAGCAATAGGTTCTCCATGTACAAGTGAATGCAGTTTTGTGTTGATCCTCCTTGGCGATTATGATTTGATTGTATCCTAAAAAACCATCCATGAGTGACAACATTTCATGCCTATCTATTAAGTCTACAATGAGATCAATGTTGGGAAGAGGGAAATCATCCTTCAAACATGCCTTGTTCAGATCTTTGAAATTAGTGCATATTCTAATGCCCCCAGTGGGTTTTGAGACTGGTACTAGGTTTGAAACCCACTCAGGATAATCTATTGGTCGAATGAATCCAACATCAAGAAGCTTTTGTAATTCTAATTTAAACAAGAGTTCTATTTGAAAATGCATCTTCCTTAATTTATGCTTAACTGGTTTGGCTTCAGGATAGACTGCTAAGTGATGTACAACTACTTCTGGATCAAGGCCTAGCATATTTGTGTATGACCATGCAAAGTTGGTTTTATGCTCTTTTAGGAAAGCTGTCAAGTTTTTTTGTTCTTCGTCCAACAAGGATTCAACATAAAAAGTGATCTAAGGTGTTTCCTCTGCTCCACATTGACTGGAGTAGCCTTTTTTCTAGTACTGTTGACTTCTTTAGATGCATTGCACTAAGGGGGAGATTGAATCCCTCATCCTTGTGTGCCTCAAAAAGGTTTTCACTGTCGAATGTGTCCTTTTCTTTTACTATTTGTTAGTTGAATATTTTGTAAACTTGTGAGGTTTAGCAAAATGGTGGTTTTAGCCACAGTGTGTGAGTTAAAACTCTCCTAATTAAGGGAAGGATCCCCCTTTCCTACTAACTAAAACAAATATGGGTCGAACAATAATCTTTCCTCTTGTTTCAAGAAAGATTAAATCCTTTTCTCTTTTCAAAAAAGTGACATTAACTTTTAAATAAACTTTTACAGCAGCTTGCAATATAATCAAGAGAAAGGAAATGAAGTTTCTTGAAAGCTCAAAGACTTCTGTCACTTCCTTCTGGATGGGAAAACAATTTCAAGCACAAAGTCTTGAAAATATGAGATCCTTTCTACCCTTTTGAAAGATAATTCTAATGATAATATACAGCATAAGACAACACAAAGTCTGCAAGTATGATGTATCTATTAACTACTACAAATGGGAATTATTACAAGCACAAAGACTTGCAATTCTTCTTGATTTCTAAATTCAAATTATGAATCCAACCTTCAACATTCACAACACAAAGTCTGCAAATATTTCAATTGAAGCTCTCCTTAGCAATCTTCCACAATCTCCAAATAATCACAAAGTAATGCTCCAAAATGACATAAGAACACAATGGATGCAAAGTAGGATTTCGACACAAAGTCTAAAATTTCTAACTCTTTGATATTACTTGAAAGATAACAACTTATAACTATAAAGCTCAAAGTCTTTATGAGTACAAAATTCTGCAGAATTTTCTTGCTTGCCAAAAAGATAAAAATTACAAAGGACCCTCTCGAGTATTTATAGGAGAGAGGTCATGAGAAAAAGGTGGGAGGATCCCAACTAACTTGAGAAATTATCTCAACCACCAACTATTTGCAATTGACTTATTCCAAATTACAATCCTAATTTATCTTGACTTGTAATTTGATTACATGTAATTACAATCTTCAATAATGCAAGTAGCATGGCCACTTGCCATTACAATTTCTGACTTTACATGTAATTTGTCAAAACAAAATTACAAATGCATAATTGAAATTATTCTAAGTGTCCTTACACGACTCTAACTACATCATCCTTCATCTGTGATGATCTTCATGTTGCTTCAGGATTTTAGAACTTGAAGTATTCAAGATTGGTGAAGACATCTCGAACTTGGAACGAGAATTTGCATTCTTAATGATCTTTGTGTCCTTGGCAAACTTCAACCTTATCACAGGCTTGGAGTAGCACCATTTCTTTAGGAAGGAAGTTCTTCTCTTCGTTGTGTTCTTTTTCCATGCTTGATTTACTTTGTCCCTAGATGGTTTCATGAGGATTATTGACCTTCAGGCTGCCCCATGAATTACTGTTGTATCTCCTCTTCTTTTGTTCACTGATGAAGAACCTATAACACCTTATTCAAGATGAAATTGCTATAAAAAAATTCCCATGCCTTGATTTGTTGGTTTGATAGATGATGTGTGTAAACAAGACTAACAAGGGAAGGGATAAACTGATGCAAAAATTGGCTCACAAGTGAATTTCAGGTTTTGGAAGGTTGACAGCAAGTAAAAAGTGCAAGGTAGGAAAAATAGGAAGTCATTGCAAGTAAAATTTCAAAACTTTTAACTTGCATCCTTGACCAAAACTTCCTACTTGCAATGTGTTGGCAAAAACCTGATTTTCCTCCAAGGGAAACTTTTTCTTTATTTTCTCTTTTCTAGAAAATGGAAATGAGATGAAAAGGAAGGAGATTGAGGTGAAATGAACATGAAATGGCATGGAATGAAAGGTAAATAGCATGAAAGGGAGCATGTTTTGAATGAAAATGAAAGTGTGAAACACGTTTTCAGCTAATGAGAGGTATATAAATAGAATAGATACCATTTTCAGTCAATAAGAATGAAAAACAAGTATAGCAACAATGAACAACACATTTTAATGGAATGATGGTATATGGGAAAGGAATGGCATTTTTAGGGAAAAGTGGAAAACAAGTTTTTATTAAAGCATATGAAATGAAAACATGATTTAGGGTGAAGGCATTTCAAATGGAATGGAATGGAAAACGTATTTATATCATTAAAAGCATATGGAATGATGTGAGATGAAAATGCATTTTTAGTGAATGAAAGACGTTTGAAAATGAAAACACATTTTTGTATTAAAGGCGTAAAAGATGGAATGAGAGGCGAATGGCGTGTTCCAAATGGAGGTGTATGAAATTAAACAAGTTTTAAAGCATAGATGTGTTTTATAAAATAGTATATGAGATGGAATGAAGGGCGTATGAAAGGAAAGTGTGTTTTCAGCTGTAAGTGTTTTATAAAATATGCAAACTCAACTTTATAGAAAGGCAACCCAGGAACAAAAGATTTAAAGCAACAAAAACAAAAAAATAAAAAGAAACAAAGAACATACCTGCAACAAGAGTTTACAAGCCAAAATAAAGAAAAATAAATAAATAAATAAAACCATAGGTGCCTTGAGCAAAATCAAATCTGCAAAAACGTGGCAATGTAAGAGCAAAAATGGGGGATTTAATAAAGTTGCAGACCTTGCCAAGTGTTCTTCATGCCAAAAATCTCTCCAATCGGGGTACATATGAGCAAGAGCAAGCTAAGAAATTCACAAAAACACTTGCAAAACTAATTTTGGGTTTTTTGATGCTCATTGCAAGTGAAAAATAACTTGTAAAACTTCATTGCAAGCATTTCGGGTTTTTTGATGCTCATTGCAAGTGAACAAAATAACAAATAACTTTAAAAATTCCCTTTACTTGCAAATTGGGTTTTTAGATACACTTTGCAAGTGATTTAAGTTAAAATAGGAACTTTTGGAGCTCATTGAAAATAAATTTTTAAAAATAAAAAGAAATAGGAACTTTTAGAGCTCATTGCAGGTTACTTTAACTCAAATCGGGATTTTCAAGGCACTTTACAAGTTAATTTTTTAGAAATCAGACCTTTTTGGAGTCATTACAAGTGATTTTAGTGAAATCAAAACTTTTTCAAGTCATTGCAAGTGACTTTAAGTGAAATCGGACTTTTTATAACATATTGCAAGTAACTTTTTAAAAAGTAACTTGTAATAAGAGCAAAAAGTTCCTATCACTTGTAAGTTATATAAAAAGTTCCTATAACTTAAAATTAAAACAAAAAGTAACTTGTAATAAGAGCAAAAATTTCCTATCACTTGTAATAAGAAACCAAAACCCCTACTTGCAGTGATGCCCCAGAAACCCGAAATTGACCAAAAACACACTAAAAATGACTCAGAATTTCACGAAAATGGATGAGAGTGAATGAAAAATGTTAGCCAAAAGGACTATAGACCCAAACTGAAATTTCCTAACCTTTGCACCTCATAAAATGTGCCTTAGAAGAGAAAATATTCAAATTTTATCAAAATTTTGATAGGTTATCCCAATTTTTAACAAGTCAAAAATTAGGGACAACACTATTTTAGGATCAAAGAGTGCCACTAGATGGTTTTCACTCAAGGATCTGCATGTTAGTTGCATTTCATTTATTTTGCGACTGAAGGATTCAATCGTCTCCCCATAGTATTCCCCTATATCGAGATCTATGTTGAAGCCTGCTTTATGATCTTCCCATGATAAGTTGTCATGGAGTCCCATGAATTTTGAGATCGCTTCATCGTTTTCGAATAAATCTAGAATAGGTGGTCCTTGTTGGTCCATGTCAATGAGTTGTGGGTATACTAGACATATTTCAGTTGGTCGGTTGTTTGAGACAGAGGATGTTATGGATATCATAAAGAGGGTGTTGTTCTCAAATAGATCGACAACATCAAGGGGAAAGTCATCTAAGGTTGTATCACGCAATGTAGGTGACCAAGAGGAAGCCTCAGCTCGTTTAGCAAAAATACCTTTGCCAATAAGTGTGACCTTGCTAGTAGTACAACCTAAGACAAGATTCTTTATTTGTTTCTTAGGAACGATGGGTTCTAGTAAACCATTGTCATTTTGTCCTAGCTTCTCATTCTTATTATATCACATGCTCTTCATTAGTTGTAAACCTCTATTGTCATGTTCCATGGGAAGAACAGGAACAAGTCATTCATCTTGATAGAGAAGTTTAGAGATATCTTCCTCATTCATATCTTCTTGATTCAAATCCCCCCACCTAGTGAAAGTAGTAGTTGCCATCTTTATTGTTTCAGGTTCTTTGGTGCTAGACATGTGTTTCCCATGAGATTGAGGAGAAACAGGTAACTCTCCTAAGACAAAGGTGTCTTTCAATAGTTTGTAGTTTCCACAACTATCATCTTGGATCACCGCTTTGACATCGGGTATACTCTGCACAATGGGAATTTTTGTTGTTGAGGTAGAGGCTAGGGATGATGGGTCAACAAATGAGCTTGATGGTGTAGGCCCTTCATCATTTTTGGGTATTTGAGGGATCTTATAGAACGTGGCCTCAAGATTTTTGCAGTAGTAGAAAGGCTCAGGATCTCCATGGATAGTGATTTTCTCTATCTTCAAAAGGAAACTTCACACATTTATGATAAGTTGAGGCTACGAATTTTAGAGTATGAATCCAGGGTTGTCCAAGTAGTATGTAATAGGGAAGATCAAGATAAAGTACATGGCATGTAGTTTTTGCAATAAGAGGTCCTACTTGGATTGGAAGTGCAATGATTCCTTGTGATGCCCATTCTTGGTCATCATATGCTCTGATGGTATTACTTTTTATCTTCTCAATAGTATCTTCTGAATAGCCTATATTTTTTATCAACTGCAGGGTACAAATGTTCAGACCAACACCTCCATCTACCAAGACTCTTTTGACCTTGTTTTTATGAATGAAAACCTCAATATGTAAAGCACAGTTATGAGATGGTTGTGATGGTAGGGCCTACTCAAAAAAGGTGAGAATATGGTTGGTGATATTCCCTACCATAGCTTGAAATTGATCGGTATTAATGTTCTTGGGAACAAATGACTCAGACAATGATTTTTCCAATATTTCCCTGTGTGCGAGGGATAACCTTAAGAGTTCTAAGATTGATATCTATGTGGGGGTTTGCTTAAGTTGATCTAGAAGATTGTACTTGCTAGGATTAGATGTGCGAAAAGTAAGTTGTGTCCTTGATTGAGATGGGACTCCTTGAACAGCTATTTTTTCGCGTCATGTGGTGACTCCGCATTCCATACTTGCTCCTTTGATGGTGAATACAATGATAACACTATCATAGGAGGCAACTACATTAGAATAGGTATGTTTCACATTGGTGTAATCCTTAGCTTTTTCGTTGTTGTTTGGTTTTTTATGATTCGACATAGGGTTCTTGTATATCTTGAGATCCTGATTCCCAACTAGTACCTCAATAGATATGGTATCATTTTCTATGAGATCTTGGATGATATTTTTGAGTTTCATGTAGTTTGTTATTTTGTGTCCTTTGATTTTATGAAAGTCACAGAGATCACGCTCATTGTACCAGGATGGCTTCTCTTGTGGTTCTTGGTAGTTTTCAAAAAAGTGTTATCATATTTGACTCTACCAACTTATTCATGATTGTCTCGATGGGTTTTGATAACTGTGTGTACTTTCATTTGGGATAGTTATTCCTGTTACTAGTTCACCTTTGTTGCGCGTTGGTGTTACTGATCTGATTGTTCTGAGGTGGTGTTGTTTGTTGCACAGTCAACTGGATATTAACAACTTGATTATTATTAGGTCTAGAGCACTTAGGACTAGCTTACCATTTAATACACCATCATTTGTTACATTTTTGTTCTTAGCCCAGACACAAGGTTTCTCATTTGAACTAGTTGAAGGACGGTTATCTTTGTAAGCTTGAGTATTTCCTTGTGAGATCAAGGCTCTTTCGATGTTAAGGGATCTAGGTACAAGCTCGTCGTACGATGTAATGCACTGCATTTTCAAGTGGAATGATAGATTTGGATCCAGATTGGCTATGATGATTCCTACTTGTTTGTTAGGAAGAGGCCACTTGCTCTTACTAGCTCTTTTTCTCCATCATTGTAAGAAATTAGCAAAGGTTTCCCCTAGATTTTGTCTAAGAGTGTATAATTCTTCTAGACTGACATACATGTCAAGATTGAAGGAGTAGTGATCGATGAATTTATTAGTGATTTCTTTAAAAAAATTGATACCAGGAGGCAAATGAGAAAACCAATTCATAGCATGACTTGTTAAACTTCAAGGGAAGAGGTGCATTAGATATGAATTGTTGTAAGCCACTTCCATGCACATGACGCTAAATTCTTTGATATGGTCCACAGGACTTCCTCCCCCTTTATATCTGTCAAATTTGGGGTTTTCAAAACCAAGAGGGAATGGTATCATTGCTATGTTTCGGTCAAATGGGTAAGGACACAAGTTTTGTGTATGAGGTTTCTTTCTCTTTCCCATGCAGAGGTCCTGCATTTCTTGTGATATTACTTTCAATTATGATGCTAGATCATCTTGTGGGTTAGGTGGAGGAACATATGGTGGGATAACATATGAGTTATATGGGGTGTATGATGGTGTGAGATTCTGTAAAAGTGATTGATATGTTTCTGATGCATTTGGATTGATGATGTTCAAATGAAGATAATAGGAACCTTGTTGCTGTTGTTGGGCATATTGTTGAGCTAGGGCTTGTTGTTGAGCTTGATGTTGTTGTTGTGCCACTAGGGCTTGTTGTTGGGCCTATTGTTGGTGTGCTAATAAAGTTGCTTGTTGTGCGGCTTGTTGTGCTGCTAATGTTGCTTGTTGTGCTAAAGTTGCTTGTTGTGCTTGATGTTGTTGTTGTGCTAAGGCTCCTTGTTGTGCTTGATGTTGTTGTGCTAAGGCTGCTTGTTGTGCTAAGGTTGCTTGTTGTGCTTGTTGTTTTTGGATGGATTGTTGATAGGCTTGTTGTGCTTGCTGTAAAGCTAAGGCATGTGCTTGTAATGTGGGATCAGGTGGTTGTTGAGACATTTGTGAAGGATTATGGATATTGATGTTTTGAGTGGGTAATGGATTACTAGTGAGAGGTGGAGGATTCCCTTGATTTATCATTCCTTGTAATATGGTAGAATGAGGTGTAGGAATGTATGTTTGAGGTCCTAATTGATTTGGCATAGTAAAGGGGAATGTAGGAAAAGATAATGTCATTAAATTTTGCAATGGAAATGACACACTAGGACCTTGAGTCCATTGATTGAATGCATTCCCTTGTCCCATGTTTTGAGGATTGCCTTCTGCAAAAGATGTAAACAAGTGATTTGTGATTAAGGTACTTCTAGGATTGATAGAACTTGTAACCAAGGGATTGTTTGGAGGTGGATTGATGGTGGATGATGTGGATGTGATAGATGGCATGGATGAACCCAGTGGAGGGTTGGATAAAGATGTCTCTATTTTGCGTTAAGGGTTGGTTTTGTGATATAGTATTGGCATGCCCCTGTGTGTTTTTTTGAAATACTTGGTCTATACAACTTTTCATGATGGTGGGAACACTTGTGGTACTCATAGGTGTGGATGAAAAAGGGTGTCCCCGAAATGTCGAAGTGGTTGTGGAATAATGAAGTTCAAGTGGTGTGTGTAGCTATTTTTGGGCTTCGGGAACAGGAGGAGCACCAAAATTAGGTGTCCAAGTGGTTGTTGGAGGTGGAGGATTAGTGTCAAGTGTACCCACAAGTGTACTACTTTCAAATGGTAAGGTGTGACCAAAATCTTTAGCAAGGCTTGTTGCAAGACTAGGAATGTAAGTTTGATTTAGCCCTAGCAGTGGAGTTGTGAAGCCTTGTGTTAAATTCTTTGCTACAAACATCGGGGAGATAGGAGCTAGATTTTCAAAGGCTTGATGTTCCATAATTTCTTCCCTAGTAAGCTCAAATAGATTATTCGTGATGTCTGCAATCTCGTATGGTCCTAAAGGAGATGACAGTTGTTGTGATGGGGTAACATGACTTCTAGGATAAAATTCTAAAGGATTTGGATCACTTTAGGTAAATGTAACTTTGGTTTTCTCCATGATTCTCTTGTGTTGTGATCTTGTCTTTACCATAAATTTTGTGTCACCTATGGGAGAGTTGTGTTGAGTTTTCTAATGTTTGAACTCTCTAGTTGACTCAAATCTAGGTGGAAGGGACACTCTAAGTATTTTGGGAGCAATTATGATAATGTGGGATGAAAAGATGAGTGATGTGGGAAGTGATCTTTGCAAACGTTTCAAGACAACACTTTTGACTTGAGTTTGGTGTTTTGATGTTGGGATAAAGTATGTTTGTGAACTTAGAAATCTTTAGGGTAGACTTGTGACCTTCAAGATGAGCTAGTTCAAGGATGATAACTAACTTAGCTAAGTGCATGGAAAAGGATACATTTCTCATACAAAGTAGCTAAGTTAGTAGTTGGTTTTATTGATGTTTAAGTCACAAAGTGTTGGTGTACTCAAAATTTTGCAAAGTTGGATGAAGTGAAGGATGAAATTTCATGGAGGGGTGGATGAAGTGTTTTCCCCAATGTTGACCTAAAGTGAACCTTTTGTTTTGATAAGACCACGGTATTGAGAGTGATGCTAGACCTCTAAAATGTTCAAATACTAAAGACTCAATGTTGATTTAAATGAGAGGACAGATGAGAATGCTCAAACCTATTCGGGTTCTCCTAGCTCGAGCATAAAAGTTTCTCATCAAAGTGTAATGATTGCAGTAAAATATTGAAGCCCACTTTTGACCAAACCTTGTTCTACGATTCCTATGTCTAAAATGACGGGATGGAGATTTTCCTTTATGAATTTTGATTGTTTGATGAATCATTTATAGGAGTTTGGTATCATGTAAAAAGATCAGGATTTTGAATCCAAAAGAATGCATATAATTTTGGATTGTACCTTGAAGCGTGTCTATAAAAGTTTTCTACCAACTTGTCTCTATTTCTGTGAATCGCTAAAAGGTGTTTCTTGAGAGCTTTTGGAGTAAGATGCCCAAGTCTAAAACGACGACCTCTAGACCTTTCCTTAGGGATCCTGATTTTACGTGAGATCATGTGAAAATAGTTTAAGTTTATGGAAGAAAGGAAGATATTTATTGCCACGCAGGTGGTGGTAATGTGGGCCTTCTAGCCTCAATATCATCTTGTTCCTCTTCTTCATCTAAAATGGTTGTTGCATTTCTCCAATCTATTTCCTTGGTTTCAAAAGTGAAGCTTCTCAAACTGCTAATGAGATCAGCTTGTTCTTCATTAATGAGTTTAAAGTTTGGTTGAATTATAGCACCTAGAAGACCAAGTTTTTCAATGGGAGCGATCGGTCTCCAAATAGTCATGCGGGGTTCATTTGTCAATTTATCTTTGCTTAAGTGAATTGATTTTACCACAAACACTTGTCTTGATTATGTTCCCAAACTAGATGTTTATGTCAAAAACATCATAACTTTCACATTGTCCATTTCGTGAAAATTATGAGATTAAAGCCATAATTTCCTATGTTGTCTTTGGGAAAATATGGGTTTGAGATTAATGTCAAGATATTTAGAAATCGCTAAGGATAAATCCTTAGGACAAGCAATAATATCAAGGCTAACTCAAGAAGTCCATATTTGAGCCAAAGTGTTTGAAATTTTGAGGATGATAGTGAATGTTTATTTTTGTATCGTTTTGAAACCAAGCAAAGTGCTAAACTGACTCACAATCATTTACAATTCTAGGATAGAAATGGCCATATTTGTTGAGTCCCCACTAGGATTTCTCTAAAAACTAGATAATGTGAATAGTTAGAGATTTGGTGACACTGTCTCCCCTCCACGACACACTTCTCAAGACCTCCAAATCTCAAAATCCTTAAAATATAGAGATTAAAAGGAACTTTTTTGTTTCTACAATTGAATAGTACAAATGTGGGGCGGCTTCAGAACGATCGTTCTTGCACCAATAAATATTTTAGGATTTTAGCTTCTAAACAAATTGGTTCTTAGTTCGGGTAATCGAGGACATGGCACCTTGTGAGGGTCCAACAAGCCACTAAAGGCTTTAATCAATCATACTAGGGGATCTTATACTTTTTACAGTAGTACCCCATTTTGAAAGACAATGTACGACTAAGGCCTACATACCATGAGGACTTGGCAGTTTAGTCTTATCCATTTATATACCGGCCCGAGTGAAAAACCGATTGGTGTCGCCTTTGAATTGTTCTTAGGCAGGCCCCTCTAAAGGTAACAAAAGTGAGGGAGTACACTTGTAGTTTGACTGGCTAGTTCACATAAAGCGCAAGGAGGGAACACACACAATGTATCTTTCTCGCACTAGCATGATTGTTCAATTTTAAACCCAATTGAAAGATGTAGGTAATTTTTTAAACAAACAATGTCACTAGAATGTTTTTGATTCACAAGATCGACGTGAAGCACGAGAGAAGTGCATACGCATTCGAATGACACAAATTACAAAGAAAATTACAAGACATTGAAAGCACAAGTTCGTTTTAAGCCTCAAAGCAATGATGAGTTCTTTTTAAAGACCAATTGAAAAAAAAAAGTTGCCTTGTTCAATTTTAAGCCCAAAATAAAATGATGTGTGAAGGTTCAATTTTATCCAACTTTGAGCATTCATTTTAAACCCAATTGAGATTTAATGTGTTTCCTAAAACAGAAAGTAGAAAGCATAAAATTGGGTTATAATTGCCCCAAAACGTCAAACACTTGTTACAATTATAGAAATTTTAAGATAGAAAATTTTTCTTCACTTTTGCTCCATGTGTTTAAACTTGCAAAACCCTGTCAGCCTTACAACCAGAACACAGTCAAACATGCATCAGTGGTTAGATAAATCCAGGAAATTAAATCACATGTAAAAAAAATCATAAAATTTCTTACCCTAGCTAAGCGTCGTTGAACATGGTAGTGTCGTAGTTTGAAGTATGGGTGTTGCCCTAGTGAAAACGGGCGTCGCTTTGCAACAGGAACAGTGAGCACGATAGCATCAGGGTTTTACTCGACGTCATTACTTCTGTTGGCGTCGGGGTTTGGAATTTTGTTAGCGTCACTCTAGTGAATTTTGGGCATCGCTATTTAAAATTTTCAATACCTCTAGATTAAATATGCTTCACCAGATTTAAATCAGTGTCGGTGCATTAATTCGGCGTCGGTATTTCAAATTGTGATGGCGTTGTTATATGGTGATGCTATTGAAATAGTGTCACTGTTTGAGATTTGAGCATCGCTGCAACCTAAAAAACAACAAACAAACTAAATTTGAACCAAAAATTGTTAATGGTTTTCCCTCCTTCTAGTGCTAGAATGTGAGACAAGGAAATGTCGGTGAGGGTTGATTACACTTGATTCATGATGAATCGAAGCATAACTTCACCAAACAAACCTGCATCTACAAACAAGATCATTTAAATTAGAAATGTAAACTAAACATTTTACTAAAATTGAAAGCTATAAACTAAGAAAATAGTTAAATTCCTAATCTAGCCCATTTGAAACTTATCCTATTTTGGAATTGGTGTCATGTTGATGTGAAACGACGACCCTTTCCCAATCCCGTGATCAGTGAGCCTGTTTCAGTCAATTCTATGGAAGAGAATCAATGAAACCATTGTGATTGATGTATGAAAACCTAGTTTATGCTAAAAATGAACACAATGCAAGCTAAGTTACCATGATTTTATGCTAGAAATGCACTGATTATGTTATTGCTAAGCCAATCTAAGCTACAGATATGTTAAAAGATGAAACCCTAATTTATAAACAAGCTAAGATGGATACATGGAAGCCATTGATGGATGCTCTAAGCTATTATGCAATTAAAATTAACTAAGATAAGCTAATGAGATTCAACAACATAAGTTTTCAATTGAAAGATAGATCCATTTGTCTCCAAATAGTGACCTATTTATAGGAAAGCAAATGAGGAATGAAGGGTGGAGATCAAAAAGATTAATCAACGGTCCAAGATGAAGGAGATGAGAGGCATGGATCATGGATTCTTATCAACGGATGAGAATGCATGATGATATTTTAATCAAGGGTTCACACTTGCCTCAAACAAACACACTTTTGACCTACTCACACAAGTCAAAGGTGACTTGTTCAACAAGTTGAAGGTTAAAACTTGCTTAAGAAGCCAAGTGAATATATCCCTTTTTCAAGTGATGGAGGAATAATAATATTCTTTTGGGGAGGAAAAAAGACAATTTACAAATTAAAACAAAGTTTTAATTGTGCAAAAAGGGGATAAGTAATATTCCCTTTGCTTAGAGGAAAATTAGTTTAATTGCTAATTAAACAAGATTTAATAATGCAATTAGGGGAATTGAAGAATTAAAGAGATAATTATTAAATTAAATGATTTAATAAATGGGAGAAAGGTGAAATGATATTTAATTAAATAACTTAGGGTTATTTAATTAAATAAGATGTCTTAGGGAATTAAATTAAATATTTTGATTTATTTAATTTAATGTGATGAAATGTTAGCATGAAAAGGGATGAATTAACTTGATTAATTTAATTAGGTTAATAGATGAAAATGATGCAATTAATTAATTAGCTAGGCTAATTAAATTAATTAAGCGAAAAGAGGATGGGTTAAAGAGGAAATTATGTTAGTAAATTTGTTTTAAGTGTGATATCGATTAGAACATTTTTCAGTGTCTACAATTACATTACATAAGAACACAATGTTCTTAATTGTCATTGTTATCAATCACTGCCACTCAATCTCGAACAACATAGACAACCACCATTGCCACTAGAAGCTGCCCTTGAATTTAGTCATTTTGGGATGAAATGAGAATGGAACATTGGTTATTATTCCTCCCCACAATGTGAAAATCCATTTATTCACACGACTAAGAACATTGAAAAATGAATCATATCATACTGCATACTACTATCTGAATCTTGTTGTCTAGATCTTGATGCACATGATCACCATTACCAATGAACGTATTCATTGACCGGTCATCTTCCAACAAAGTACAATAGTCAGACTTGATCACCGCGATCAGAGGATCTCTACAGTTATCTGCCATCCTATACAAATGATCTTCCAACATCCACCACACAAAGCAACAAGAACATTGCAAATAGGTACACCACATTGCACACAATAAAAAACACACCAAAAAAATGCCACCATAGCTCTATGCAGCCTCGTCGTTGGTGACTGATGAGAGGTTGCTAATTGACCTCCAACCTCATGTGCCTCCATCCTCTAGTTAATTTTCTACTTATCAAATTTGACATTGAAACTTAATTTGTAAAATTCCCCTAAAGATAAACGTCGCGTACAAACGATAATGCATCCTATTATAATTAAAGCAAAAAATTTATAATTTTTGGACACTTTTGAATTTGGATAGACATACTTCTAATGACATGATAATTTATGGCTCATAAAATGGACCCTATTATGAAAAACATAGCCTATTATAAACAATAGAAGTTGACTTTTAAACTATAACACAAAATATCTCCTTTGACACCACAAATTGATAAGAAAGTCAAATCACCTTCCTATCCACGCGCACCTCTATGTTTGTGGAGACGCCTTTGGCAAGATATAGTATATTGTTCTAAGGAGAGAAGCCACAACAATAATTATATAGTGGTCGTTGTTGCTTTATACATGCAGATTTTTGTTGATGTATTTCTGCTGGAACTCTTAGAGCTTCCATACATCAACTTCACCAAATTAATACCAAATGGCAGGCTTTGGAAACAAACGTCAGACCTTATCTCCTAACAAATCCTAATTTATTCCGTTACAAGTCTCCACGACTTTAAGAAAAAACAAACAACACAGAAGGATGATCCACAAGTTGATCTACTCAATGAAATCATGCAAAATAACACCAAACTTTGTGAATTCGGCGAAAACAGGGTCCAAGGAAGGCGTTGAAGGCCTCAGGAGCCATTAAATCCAAGATAATGTTGACATTCTCATGATCATCATTGTCGTTTATATTTGCAGGAGAGCTAATGGATGCCTCATCTGTCAAGTCCTCCTCATGAGTTGAAGAATAACAAAATGAAACCCTGATTTCTCTCTACTTTGATCGACGTGATCTTTGTTATGTTGTAGAGTCTAACTCTACTTAGGTGCTTTTCTTGAACAATTGATGGCACACTACAAGGCCTTTGCTACGACGAAGATCTTTCTTTTCCCTGCTTTGATACCATATCAGAAATATGGGAAGATACAAATGAAGCTGCAAATAATACAACACAAAATAATATGCGCTTCCTTATTTTTCATTCAATACATATTATATATATAGGAGGATGTCTCCTATATTCTAGGATATTTGCTCAACTGAAATATCCCCCAAGCCTATAATAGCAATACGTTAATCATATTGTTATGCTTACTATATGCTAATTCTAATATATGAATTGTTTATAACAACTCATTTACATCCTCACACTAATGTAATATTATAAATATTATATTTATACATAATAATTACTTCCACAATGTGAAGCACTAATGATATTTCCTAACAATCTTGACCATCAATATAACATAAGATTTGCATAGAAAATCACTTTGGATTTGATCTGGTAGATGAGAATGTGGTTGCGACACTACTAGTCGTTATTCAATTTG
Organism: Sequoia sempervirens; assembly: GCA_007258455.2. Classification (NCBI taxonomy): domain Eukaryota; kingdom Viridiplantae; phylum Streptophyta; class Pinopsida; order Cupressales; family Cupressaceae; genus Sequoia; species Sequoia sempervirens. Next base: position 193,366,073 of record VDFB02000002.1, on the reverse strand, counting down.
AATTTGGGGGGTTGATCTGAAACATTCATGACAAGATCAACAATCAACACATTTCCTAAGACCAACACAAAATAGTGAAATTTTCTTTTGGTAAAATTACGGTGCAAAGGAAACATGCGCTCTAATAAAAAAAAGGCACACATCTTTTACTTTTCAATCACCCAGGTATCAACACATCTAGGGAGAATATTCACTTTCCAAAATTTTACTACAATGAGAAGCCACCACTTGTCTAGCTATCGTTAGTCACCAACTAGCGCATATTTCCTTCATGCTAAAAAATAAACCTACGATGTGAAGGATTTATGCACTGTAATGACCCCTCCACACATTACCATATATTTCCTTTCACCACTTAATGCATTTTATTTATGCATTAAATAACTGAAAATGCATTATAAAGGAGGTTCACGCTATAATGAAGAGTTGAAACGCATCCAACGGAGTGAAATTTGACCAAGTCACTGCATAATAGTTTTGCACTAGATAAGTGAAAATGTGTTATGAAGGAGGCACACACTACAATGAAAACATGCCACATGCCTCAGATTAGCATCTTTCAAAAGGCTCAAATGGTGGGAGTGAGAACAAAAATCGGACTTGGACTTTAGGAAAAAAATTATGGAAGTCTAAAAAGGATTTGAAGCCTCGACAAAGGAAAAGGTTGGACTTTAGGAAAACAATTCTGGAAGTCTAAAAAGGGTTTGAAGCCTCAAGAAAGGAAAAGGCTAGAAGGAAGAACGCCATGATCCTGAAAGTTAGAGAAGAATCCCTTTCGGGCATCAGGCATCCTCATATCGCATAACACTTTGTTGCATAAGATGACATGAAGAATTCTCGATCCCCGAAAGACCACATGTTGGGCGTCGGGCCTGATGCTTGCTGGAGGAAGGGAAGGGAAAATGCTAAAAGCTTGATGGTTGGAGAGGAGATTGGAAGACTGTGGAAGAGAGAGAAATGTTGGGAATCAGAGAGAAGGCTTATGCCTTATCATAAAATACAATAAGAAATAAGAGGGATCTTCTTGATGTCCAAAGTTTGAAGGTTAAGGCATCGAAGATTGAGGGTCAGGAGGAAACCTTACATCTTATCATAAAGATAAGACCAAAGTTATATGGAAGGCCCGATCTGTGAAAGCCAAAAATGAGACATTGAGAATTGGGGATTGGGAGGGAAGCTTAACACTTAAGATGGAAATATGGTAAGAGGTAAGGAAGACGACCGATCCTTGAAGTCCGAAAATTCGAGACTTAGTAATATCTTCAAGGATTTCATTGGGACTTCGATGATTGGGGGAAATAATTATGGCTAGTGAAAGGGAAGCGATAAGAGTTAATGGTTAAGGTCGATGCTCAAAACCCAAAATATTTATGCAAGTGATGGAAAAAAGAGGTGGAAGATTGAGAGCAATAGGGAAGGCATGCAAATATGTAGACAAGTGAAAGCTCAAAAGTCCAAAACTTTGAGACTTAGCCAATTTTGGGGATTTTTAAGATGTAATTCATGCAAGATGGCCCATATAGGATCTCTCAGATTGGTTTTTATTGTTGGGTCATATAAGGTGGCATGAAATGTCAACAATTCTCTAATTATTTTTATTTCATTTTACTTCATGAGAGCATTGACAAGGATTCGTGGATATAATATTAGTTGGGAAAACACAAGACCAATTGGAAACCTAATTGTATATTAGGTCATTTCAATAAGTAGAAAACTCGAAGAGGGCCTACGATGATTACTTTAGGAGTTTACAAACACAAATGCATATAATAGAGAGGATCTCCTTCAATATAGTTCAAAAACAAACAAAAAGATATAACCTTCACAATAGATATAGGTTTTATTAACATTGAAGCAATAGAACATTAGGTATCATGGGTTCCTAGGTTACCCTTTGAGGTCTCTAATGACCTAAGTGATGGTAATGCACAAGCCATGTTAGCTCTATGTAAGGATCCTAAGAAAAAAATATTTAGAACCTAAAATGAATTCTCTAAAAGGAGCAAAGAAGAGGCATAAGGAAAACATAAAAATAAGAAGACCTATAAAAGAAGCCCCTACACAATATGATCATGCTACTCTACTTATCATAAAAATTTGATTCTCCACCCACCACAATTTTTTTTTAAAGTTTTAAGGTCATATAGGTTGAAAAATAGCTCCCCATCATAATAAGTTCCCATAATATGCAATGAAAATAAAATTGTCCACTACACGACCACAAAAGGATAAATTGAATGAAGAGAAATCTAATTCACCTATTAAGGTTGAACCCAAAGAACTACTTTCAATGAGTGTGAAGAGAAAAAGATACAAGCTATCCCATCATATAGAAAATATAGGAAAAAAATAAAAGGATCAATGCATATTTGTGCAAGTATCTAAGGAAGAGGAAGAACAAACACAAACTAATATTACAAAGAAAATAAAGTTAGATACACCACAATGAGTTACAAGAATCCAATTAGGAAAAGGAAAAGAAGATGAAGAACAAATAAGCATGATATACCCATTTCTCTACCAAAATTAACAAAGAGCCATCTTGAGAAGGAGAAAGAGGAAGCAATGAATCCAAAGGTCGTCTACAAATCATTGTTTACAAAATAGAAAATATTAAAGATAACAAAGACACATGTTATAGTTGTCACCCCAAACAAGAAAGTCATTCTTGAGGCTATGTGCGACTTTATCCAATGGCCAATATAACTATTGATTTCCCAAAAGAGTTGATGGAGATAATTAGAGAAAAAAGGGAAGAAGTAGTTCATTTAGAGGAGAGAATTAGGAAAGATGATTTAGAATAGGTTTCCCAAGAACTAAAGTTGTCACCCAATAGTAGAGCATAGCTAGAAAATCTAAAAAACATTTAATTGAGATCTAAACAAGGGGTTGGTACTCTATTATTGCAAATGAAGAATACAAAAAAATGGGTAAAGTATTAGACAATTTAGGGAACTAATAAAGCATATGATAGTTGGCTAGCAAAAATGTTGTAAGAGAAGAAGAGATAAAAAATAAAAAATAAACTATGGAATAGATGGAATAGTAGCAAAATAATTGGTCAATAATATACAAGAAAGTTTGATACAAGAAGACATGTAAAAGAAGGGAAAGGAAGTGGAAATGAGCAAAATTGAAGTGCCAAATATAATACATGAAGAAGAATAAACTAAGGAGCACCTAGAAGATGAGAATCAATAGGAAAGTTTGTTGTATAAGGATACTCTAGAATGTAAATTTGAAAAACAAGGTGAATATGGGAAAAAATAGACACAAGAAAACAAAGAATAAATAGTAATGGTTGAAACAAATGGCACACAAACATCATCATACAAACAAATTATTACTCCACTTTCAACTTACAAAATTTAACCCTATGGAAAGAATTGAGGAGTTCATTCCATATAAAAACAAATTCAAACCATGGTTACACTTTCACCAAGCATCATTGCTACTACACCATTTGAGCTACAAATGGATTTGGTGTAAATCTCATCATGGAAAGAACCTTGGAATCCATCCACCAACAAATTTAAAATATAATCATTGATTCTTCTCTAAAAATGGAACAAAATTTTGAAGGATTTATGCACACTATTGACAAAAGTTGGGAAAATCAATGCATATGAGCAATAGAAGCTCACCAAAATGAGAGCCAAATGTACCACATAACAAGTAGCACTCAATATATAGAGATCAAGAATGCAAAGAAAAATTATAGCAAAATAAATACTTTATACCAATTTTGTTTGGGTTTATCCGCTTCTAGCATAAGTTTTAAAATATAGTTGGCTAACCTAGAAAATAAAATTTTACAAGCTTCCAAAATGTATGATGAAAAAACATATAGATGGGGTATATCGTGCACATATCAAAATGTTGTATGTATAATTTCAACAATTTCGAGATTAGTGCATGAGGATTATACATCAAATGACAACTCAAAGAGCTGGTCTTTTGTGCTTGGCTCACATTTTGGGATTTCTAGTCGATGCAAAGATTATGATAACATCCATTCACCAAAATCCTTTCTTAACTAAGGTAGAAGATCTAACTATGTAATTAAGGTACAATTATAGTGTTTACAATAGGCTAACATACATTAGACAATAAGTTATAACTAGTTTATGTTGATCTATAAGAGTGTCTTTCCCTAAATATTTTGATGCGTTGGGTAGATTCAACATGTCTTGAGTACAAGACACAGGTTAAGCCAAAAAGGAATGTTGTCATAATAAAGTCAATCCATTCTTATTATGTTGAAAATTTAAAAGGGAAACCTAATGAATTTCAATGGTGAAAACCCACAAGAGTGCCAAAGATTGGCATCAAGATATCTCATCCTTGTATAGAGGAAAAATAGTCAAATATACCATAGATCAAAGGAATAGTAAATTGACAAAGAAATATGGATAGGGACATGTCCCTATATATGATAAAGTTATGAAAACAACATATATGTACCACATCTAGATATGATTTAGAAAGAGTTATTTAAGATTTATATAAGAGTTGCATACAAGCGATAGAAGAATGATAGAGGAATAAGAGAAAAAAGAGGAAGGAATATTATGTAAATATTTATAGAAAGAAAGAGATAGATGTATAGAGAGACATGGTATGCAATGAAAATATATGAACATATTAATATAACACATATATATGTCATAAGTATATGGTGTTAATGGAGACTTGATTAGTATGGTGAACTTTTTTCTTATTCTTTAATCCTACCATGTATGTTATGATTCTATTCCTTATCAACTACTCTAGGGTAAAGCATAGCATTAACATAGAAATAACGCAAATCACCAATTCTTGTTTTCTTGTCAAAACTATCTATTGTTGTATTTCTATTATTTTGTAATATTTTTTGTGTCAATGGGTTACAATTGGTTTTATTGTTGGTGTCATTGTTTTAAATATTTTTCAAGTGTCATATTATGAGCCTTCAATTGGCTCTATAAGTTTTTGTTCCACTATCTATGGTGGTATAGTTAATCCTCAAGACACTTTCAAATTCCTCTTCATATGATTTGTACATGAATTTTTGAATCTCCTTTTGTGTGTCCCTATTGAGTGAATGCAAGAAAAGATCACATAGCTCCATGTGATCCCAATTTCGAAAAGTTGTGTATGAATAGAGAACTTGTCTCTATCATGCAATGAAATGTGCAACTGATTTATTTACATATTTTTTCATGCTGGGGAAAAACCATTTACCTATTCTAAATAACTTATTTATGTCAAATGCTACAATGAACTCACTAACGAATTGTCAAAAAGAATGAATCAATGGCTCAAGCGGGAAATAGTATCAATCTAAGGTGATCCTTTCCAATGTCTTTGGTAAAATCTTGGCAACCACTTCATCCCAAGGGAGGATCTCCCTTACAATTATGGTATAGGTATTAATGTGAAAATATGGTTCTCCTTCTCCCTTGAACTTAATAAATTCAAGGAGAGGGTGTTGGAAACATGATGTTATGAATGATATGGTCTAGAGGTTACTTTAGGTCCAACTTGGTTCCTAAAAAAATAGTTGTATGTGGAAGGCATAGATCCCCCAAACATAAGTCCCATTGGAGGAAATTGTTGACCAAGTTAAACCTAGTGGAGAATATTTGTTTGAAATTTAAGAAAATCCAAATAGTTAAAATTTATGTTCAATGGTTGTAAACCTAGTGGAGTTGTGTAGTTTTGATTTGGGCCCCACCAAGTTGATAGTTCTTTGGCATGTTGTACAAAGGATACACAAGAGGCATGAAATCCTCATTGCTCACATTTCATAAGTAAGAATTGAGATATGGGGGAAATTAGGTTCATCTTTACTTGAATAGTTTCTAGCAGTGAAAAGTGGATTTGTATGAGGCCCCTAACTACTGGATCTTAGTCTTTCATTTACTTGATGTTGGAGAGGTTTCTCAACACCCCTAGCCTCAAGCATCCTAATCTTTCAAACTATAATAGCAATGAGAGCCTCAATATTTGATCCCTCTACTCTATGATGTTGCACTTCAATCTTGGGTTGGGTTTTATTGACTATTTTTTCATTCATGTAGTAGGGATCATGTGGTCTCATTTCTACTTTCTTCTAAATGGTCTTCAAGTGGCACTTGTGAAAAATTGTATTCATTTTGGAATATTGTATCAATGGATTATCTAGTTGCTCAGGCACTCAACAAGTCTTTCTCAAGAAGGTATGTTTTATTTTCAATCTATGTGGTTGCATATATATAATCAATGGTGTCATGGTCTTAACTATGAATTTGTGATCAAACAAGAATTCATCGTGTTATACCTTGGTTTTTATTTAACTAGAGCATGGTGTTGAAGCTCCATGTTGGATTATCAAAATTCATGTAATCATTAAATTCTCAATATCCAACATCTAAATTGGTATCTTCATAGTTGTTGAGATAGGCATCATGGAATTTTATGGAAGATACTTATCAAAGGTTTGGGTGAAAGATTCACTAGAAGGGACTTTCCCTTAGGTTCTAGCTAGTCCCAACATATTCAAGGTTACTGAAGGTACCACAAAATAATGGAATGAAGGTGAAAGAGAGATGAGGAATGGAATGGAAATGAAACATGAAAAAAGAAAAAAAATCCAAAAGAATTTTATCTTTCACATTAGGTTCATCAAATTATTTTGATCCCTAAGTCTAGTTCACCACTATTGTACATGAATTAGAGATGATAAGTCGTGTGTGCTACCATTTTGCATCTCACATGGTGGAAAATAATTATTTCTTGTGTGGTAAGAGATAGTGGAGTAGGGGAGTGTTTGCATGGCTGCCCCCTTTGCAAGGAGTGTTCTAATAGTGGCAATGATGTTCATTGTGTTCACTCAATTTTGCTTATTGATGTTGATGGTGGTGTTGTGATGTTGATATGAGGATGAGTCCTTTTGATTCTTTCTAGCGGTGCGGTAATGATGACCCTAGTGTGATTTGGCATGAAATATGCTTGGATGTCCTTGAGCCCTTGACAAGCATTAGCCAAAAAGTTGTTGATGTGTTGCTTTTCTATTTTAATAATCTTCTCTATGAGAAATTTGCATTTGTTTGACTTGTCTTAAGGCTTACACCTATTTTATCACTTGGTCTTGGTTGATTACTCCATGCACTAGTTGGGTCACCCTTATCCCTCCTAGAATGATGTATTTTCATTCTTTCCCAACTCTAGGACATGTGGGTATAAGAAGTCAAGTGAGATAGAGAAGTGAAAGGTTGGGAGAGTGACTTTTATGTTTTTAGTTTGTTTTTCCTTAATTTCCTTGGCTATTTTATTTGAGTTATTTGTTTTATATGTTATTAAATTGTTTGATTTTCATTGGTTTCGAATTTTAGCTTGTCAGAAAGATGCTTGTTTGGTTTTATATGTTTGAGAGGCCTTGAAGCCTGTTTGTGAAAGGACATATTGTTGTGTTTTTTAAGTTTCAATTTTTTTATTTTGAATGAATGCAAAACTAACATGAACCATGTAGTGCAAGAAAATAAATAATTAAGGGATCTCCCTTTTTATTCTTTTTTCAAGATAAATATTTTTAATGACCTAATCAACTAACAAATAAATGAATTATTAGTATTTATATGCTTTTGGATGAATATGCAACTAAATTTGATTTTCTAAATGCAAAAATTATGGTTTTTTTGTAATTTTCTCATTTCTTGATTGAAGAATCTTGTTAGCCCTTTTTTATGTTTGATCATTGATTTGCTAAGATGGATCTTGTTTCCTTGTTGAAGGTGTGAATCTTGTTTGCATATGACCTGATTTGTAAGAATGCTTTTGAAATAAATAACTTGTAGCTAATTCTAATATAATCTATGAAATAATGAAATCTACTTTAAATTCTAAATTTAAACAAAGCAATCCCTAGGAAAAGTGTGATTTAATTACTACTTATAAGCTATACTCTTTTTAAAAGAACTTCTAACAACTACAACCAAAACAAATGAGCCCATAAATTGTGAAGATCTTATGTTGAGCTTCTATGGCTTATATCCTTAGGAGTTCAAATTCTTTTATTTCTTCTCCTCTCCAACTCTAGGATAATCCTCTTGATAGAAGTAGGGAAACAAGGGATACTAAACTCTACGAAAATATTGTCGATTACTTTGAAGGTTTGGTATAAAAGCTTTTGAAATTTCAAATTATGAAAACAAAAAAATCTCAAAGTCCTGCACAAAGCATGAATTCAATGGAGTATCTTGATATTTGGCTAAGAGAGGTGTGCATATCTAGGAAGCTTAGCTTCAATCTACTAAATGGTGGAGTAAATAAAAAGGAGGAAGTTGAAAAGCTTTTTGGAAAAATACAAAGGAAACTAATTATCATCAAGAACTACCTAAGTACATGAGGTATGAGGATGCTAAAAGAAAAGAAGACTCTCAATCAAAGAAAATTAATGATGAGTCAAGGGAAGAAGTGAGGAAATTAGGGGAAAGACTCACATCATCAAGACTCAAGAAAACTCATAATCACAAGCCAAATTGGAGGGAAAATGGATAAAATTGAATGTTTCACATACCAAGAAAAAATGACATGATCACTCCTTTTGTCAAGGTGGGTTGCCTATTTTAACAAGATAGGTCACCCAAGTGACCCTGCAACTTTACCTAGGTTGCCCAAGTGACCCCATACCTTGATGCATAAAAAATTAGTTTTGGAGGATGAGGGGACATGTAAGCATACATCTTGTACAGATGGTGAACACAATAGGGAAGGTCCTAAAGATGCAAGGGAACTTCCATCAAGGTGAAGAATTTGTGAGGATACATTATTCCCATCGCATGGATCATAAGCTAAATCACCAAGTCATTATCAATTGGACATGTAGGTCTATACAATTTTGAGCACTTACAAGACTTGAAAGCAAAGAGAGCTCAAATAGTTCCAAAGAAGAGGTAAAACCTCCATCTCATCTATTAAGGAGGTTCACTTAGCAAAGACAAGTAAAAATGTATACTCCTAATTGGAGATGTATTTTTTCTTAGATTAATAATACTATTGGACCTAGAAATGTGAAAGAGGCTATGGATATGAGAGGTTCTAAGTCCTAAAGAGTGGCTATGAGTGAGGAGATGGTTGTGCTATGGAAAAATAACACATGGGACTTCATACCATTGCAAGATGCAATAAATTATATTGGATGTAAGTAAAAATCCAAAAGGAAGAGCGATTTTGAACGAAATATTGAAAAGTACAAAGAAAGGTTGGTTGTGAAATACTCATCCTAAAGTTGAGGGGATAGACTTTGGTGAGACTTTTCCTCCAATTGTTGAGCTAAAATCTATCAAGTTCTTGTTATGTATAGTAGAAACCTTTGGTTTGGAAATAGAACAAATTTATGTGAAGACCACATTCCTACATAGTGACTTGGATGAAGAGATCTACATGACATGTAGCTAGAGCACTACATGGAGAAAGGTTAAGAAACTTTGGCTTATAAACTTAAAAAAGTGTATGGTATTAAGAAATCATTTAAGATGTGGTATTAAAAGTGTAATTCTTTTTTGTTGGGATTAGGTTTTATGAGATCCAAATAAAATTGGTGTGTTTATTATAAGATGGATGGTGATTCTTTCTTTATTCTCACACTACATGTAGATGACATCTTATTCTTTGGTAACATTAAGGATTTGATTTGTGATTTGAAGTCTCAACTCTCAACACAATTTGGCATAAGACTTGGGAGAAACCAAATACATTATGGGTGTGGAGATCAAAAGAGAGAGCAAATAGAAAGCTTTGGTTGGGCCGAAGCAAGTATGTGAACTCAATGTTGAAAAAATTTGGCATATTAGTTTGCAGCCCTATAAGTATTCTTATTTTGATGGGGATTAAATTATTATACAACAATGTTCGTCTTCACCTGATGAGATGGGGGACATGATTCAAGTACCCTATGCTAGTGCCTTTAGGATTTTAATAAATGTTATGGTTTGTACAATACTAGACATTTCCCAAGCAATGGGAGTTCATACTCATTTCATGGAAAATCCTAGATGAGATCATTAGGATGCAATTAAGAGGGTCTTTAGATATTTGCATGTCCAAGCACTCTATTTGTTATCATGGTGATTATATTGTGGACTAGCACTCAATAGATCTTAATGAATTTATGGATTCAAATCAGCCAATAGCAAAAGATCCACCAACAGTTATATTTTTAATTTATTTTGTGGTGCTATCAATTAGGTGAGTAAGTGACAAGTTATGGTTGTTTTGTCCATTACAAAGGTAGAATAATAGCAGCTACTAATTCTTGTAAGGAAATCATCTAGCTTAAAATATTGTGTTCAAATGTGGAGTTGATTCAATAAGCTATCAAAATTCAATGTGATAGTCAAAGTATCATATATCTAGAAAAGAACTCAACCTCTCATGTGAGGAGAAAGCATATGAGAATAGGAGGGTGATGTTGGAAGAGGTTGATACACTAGCAAATGTTGTAGATACATTGACGAAGCTAATTGACACAAAGAAGTTATGGCGACGTAATGAGTCTATGGGCATCATGACCCCTAGCAATTAAATTTCAATGTTGGAGTTCACATTTGCTCTTTGACAAGGTATTCAACAAGTGGGATAATGTTGGGAATGGTGTTTCAACTTTGCATCCTCATATTTTGATTTATTAATTATTTGTATTTATTTATTATTTTGGCCTCATGTTGGGAAATGAAACATCCCACTTTGTGTTGGCACCATTTTCCATGTGGGATAATTTTGGAGGAGTGTAAGAGGTTATAAGAGCATCTAATGACATTATGGGGTGAGAGATACTTAAAACATATTTGTATGACACATAAGAACATGATTATAGGGGAGTTGCGTTGAAATCTTGACCAATATTATGATAAGTCATAAAGCATCTTTTAATGGGTTTGAATATGCAAAAGTGGAGCACCCAAATTGAGGAGTCGACTATGATAAACATTATAGCAAGTTTTGGTAGTTGTAAGAGGATCTTTTATTTTTAGTAGAGAAGATCATGACCAACTTTATTAACATTTTATTTTAGACGACAAAACGTGCGATGACATTAGAGTCAACTGCATAAGTAATTTAATAGCGACTTTTTTTCAAGATTTATTCAACAAAGATATGGTGGAGAGAATGGGAGAGCTCATTATTAAACTAAATTGCGGAGTCTTTTGTCCCATAAACTATCTTTGGCCTCCTAGATGTTAAAATTCTTCTATTCTGTTCTAAGAGCTTCAACTCACAAATGTTAAAGACTTCTACTTCCCCCTTTTCTTTGAAATTTATCGACAAGAACACGAATATTTCCACATTACTAGATGGTTGTATAAGATCCAAAAACCCGTTTTCAAATTAAAATATTGTTATGCAAAACATGAATATTGTAAAAATCTTCTAAATCAAACATACAAGATGTATGTGCTTCATAACCTTAATTTCTTTCCTCTTTACCTTTTTGTACAATTAATTATTTGGAATTGTAAATTTTCTACTAGTAATCCTAACTTGGTAAAAAGGGTTAAATGGGAATGGTAGACAAATTGTTAATCCCAACCTACCCCTAAATAAGAATCTATATACTCAAAGCTTTCTTAATAATCTGTGATTACACATTTATAATGGGACATACTCTAAATAGCTGAAATTAAAATTACATGTGTAAAAACACATTCTTCAAAGAAAACTAGATTAGATCTACACTAATCTTATGAGAGAAACCAAAAAAAAATTATATATATATATATAAAACACAAGATATACCAAAAAAAATTTATATATATATATATATACAACACAAGATATACCAAAAAAATCCTTTGGGGAAAACCCAGTCCAAAATACACTCAATGTTTTAATCTCAATAACAGGATTAAAATACAACATAGAGTCCAAGTAGCCTCCCTCTTAACCCATGTTTGTAGAAATGACAGTTAGCAAAAATTTATGGACGTCAGCCATGACCAAAAACTATATCGGTGATCGTAGAAATGTTCAGAATGTTTGCCAAATTTCAGCCCTATATCCAGCACAACACCACATAGGATTAATTATTCAGTTCACATGTTCATCAAAGGCACAATTTGTTGGCGTGATGATGGGAAGTTAAAAACTTAAAATTGTTATATAATGATGCTGTATGTTGTACTAGTAATTTGCCAATGTAAATGGAAAGAAATTGTTCGTTTGTGATCCCAATCTCTTTCTTACTGTAAATAAATTCAAAGAGTAATCAAACAAAAAGGAAAAGTATATTCAAACCACAGATGCACCAGGGCGTGTGCAACAGCATCATCTGCTTCCAAAGACACAATGTAATGCAAAATTGGTCATTAAACATTAAACAGTTTTTAATATTCAAATAATACTCTAGTTGCACAACTCTTTCAAAAAAAATATAACAATGGAAAATCAATATATCGTAGAGCGGGAAAAAACAAGCCAACACAAGCAGAAACAATATGCATAGTTTACAACTATTCTCCATTTTTGTGAAGTATTATGAAAAAACCCTATAAATCCAATGCAGGAAAAGATGAACCACCAGGAATCCCTACTACAAATCAGGTGCAATATACATTGACTATATCCATTCTCCATTCTCCATCCTCTAATGTCGAACGGTCAACTTAAGCCATTGGGCATTTATATAAGCATGTAAGATGCCTTGTAAAGAAGTATTTATGATACACTTTTCCGAACTCTCAGATCATTGAGGAACTTTTTTATCTTACATTTTTGAAGACTTCCATTTCTCCTTTTTTTGAAATTTTATCGGCAAGAACCTAGCTATTGCCACATTACGAGATATTGCTATTCTGAAGATAAATATGTAAAAAAATTCTAAATCAAAGGTGCAGCAAGTGTGTTTGATAACCTGCAACCCTCTGCTCTCACTTTTTTTGTATAGTTGATTGTTTGGGATTACCAAATTTTATCCATTAGTAAATCAAATTTTGCAAACAGGATTGAATAGGAACATTAGACAAATTACAGTGATTTCAACTTCCCCCCTGCACCAGATAGTTTGTACCCATTCAAAGCTTCTTAATAATCTCTGCATTTGCACGTTCATAATAAGACATCTTCTGAATAGCTGACACTGCAGATGCAAAATCATGCTTCGCATAGGTAGTTGCAAAAGACATTTGGCATTCTTCAAGTTTGGATCTCATCTACAGAAAGCAAAAGAACTTGCTCATGCACTTGAAGATTCAAAATACAAACTGAAGGTTAATAGACAATATTACAAGATTAAATATTAATAGGCAAGCTTACTTTATTCTGAATTGTTTTCAGAGCATCATCATTGTCTGCATCCTCCACAGATTCTCGGACTTCCATAATCTGTTAGTGAGACATTAAAGGTTACTACTTTCAAAGGATACAACCCAGAAATCTAACCTAGCCATCCCATATTTAAAACCATGAAATATTTTCCATGAAATCCTTTACCTCCATGAGTAATTCTGGATCAGTCACAGTTCTTTCCTCGTCAACATGTATGCCCTGGAGTTGCAACTGCCAAATAACAAGTTACATGAAACAAACATAAAAATGTGAGGAGATTACTCTTCTAAAGTTATTCCTATCAGTGAATGTAGTTAAAATAAAAACAATACCAAAGGTGGTCACCCTTGGATATCAAAAAAGTAGTAAAATGCATATATTTTCAGGCATTGATTGTATCCTATACATAATAATGGTATTGTCACCAAGTTGATTTAGACCATAGATGTAAAAATGCACTCAAGCGCGGGAGTCTTTTCTTTATACATTGTAGTTGATATACAATATCTAGATCTATCTGGGACAGATTTGTTATCAAAAGAACATTTCTGAAAACTAAGGATAATTTGCTTCCCTCAAAGGATTTAAAAACCTCTGGATAGGGCTCCGTGCCTGAGTAGCAACTTAAAACACAATCCATTGAGTTTTGCAATACACATATTAATCATGCAGGATAAATGGAAGCTTTCTAATGCAGAGCAAGCAAAACCAACCTTCCCAATGAGACCTCCATGCAGGTATTATTTATAAGTTGTGAGATTCTAACAGTTTAATATTGGAAGTTCATAGTTCTTTTAAGAGCTGTTGCATGTATGATGCAGAGGCAATACATTTAAATTTTATGCATACACCATCGTTATTCAACTAGAAGTTTCTAAATATTTTGTCTAGGAGGAGCCTACCAAACAAAGATATAACATTAGGAATATAAGTGCCTAGCATCCACAACAAAGTTTCAAATTAAGAGAGAACCTGACAAAGAAATTGACAAAATACAAAAGAGAATAGACACCAACTACACACTCCAGCAAAAAAAGTTTCAGTCCTAATGTTCATGATTTTTAAGGTACTCATTGTAGATTGAGATTCTTCAAATCTTAATACTTTCTAATGGCCTGGCCAAGTGCTCAAGAAGATAAAGGCAGACAAAGGCAACACACAAAAAGCAGATGGCATTTATCACTGGAGATTTTATGGTGAATTAAGTAAGAATATAATTAGCATAGTTCCACAGAGTTTCCTAACGAGGAAACAGGGGAGGTGGGTTTCGGGGACGGGGGGACCAAGGGCCTAAGTTTGGGGACTGCGAAGGGGACGGAGACATAGGGGTGGTGAGGCAGCAGGGGGTGGTGCAAATACATATAGTACTTGAAAAATTATTTATGAAAAGATGTGTAAGGAATAAGTATAAGAATTGCAAACGAAACTTTGGCATACCAAGTAAAATTTAAACTAATAAAAATTAAAAACATGGCAATGATTGCATTGAACATTAACAATGGTGGGTAGAGGTTTGGGGGCAAATCAGAAATATCAAATAAGTATAAGAATTGCAAATGAAACTTTGCCATATAAGTAAAGATTAAACTAATAAACATTAAAAACATGGCAATGATTGCAAAGAACATTAACAATAGTGAGCGGAGATTTGGGGTTAGGGGGCAATGCCCTTTGTGGGGGTCTAGGGGCAGAGCCTCCAGCAGGTTCAAGAGGCAATGCCCCTTGCAAGGGTCTAGGGGCAAAGCCCCCAATGGGGTCAAGGGCCAACACCCCTTGCGGGGGTTTGAGGGCAGAGCCCCCAACAGGGTCGAGGGGCAGCCCAAATTAAGGCCTTCAAAACCTCACAAACCTTCATGGTGAATGTCATTTTCACGATTTTATCGTTTATCTTTTGCAACACCTAGAAGTCTCTGAGACGGTTCAAAGACTCCTTGAAGTCTCCTGAACATCCCAAGGACATCCTGAAGTCTCCAAACCAGGTGGCATCTCGGAGACATCCCCAAGACTTGGGCGACGATGGCAAGATGGCGAGGGACATTTCCCCCAAGTCTTCGCATCCCCGAGACATCCTCATCCCGGAAGTGCAGGGTTTTGGGGGGGAGATGCATCCCCATGGAACACTATTAATTAGTTGCCTCCTAGATTAGCAACATTGATGGTTGTGCCAACAGACACCTCATCATTTTTAACTGCATACCTATATAACGTAATAGAAACAAATAAAGATATTACAGATAATTGCACTCTATATTGAACAAGAAGCTAATCAATATTCCATTAACAAATGTTAGATTTTGCGAGAAGCGAGAACCGAAAAAACATTAGCTTTCTATTAGACTCACATCTCTCAAAAAATCAAAAAAACAATGAGCTATACTAAACAACACGGCTCTAATACCATGTTAGATTCTGCGAGAAGCAAGATCCAAGCCAGGATCTGATGTCAGTTGTAGATCACATGCAGCTTCATTCAACAGATGATCGAAGATCAAAATAGCAAAATGAAGAGAAATCTAAAATGAGAGAAAAATAGAGACAAGGCAAGAGAAAATGCATAATACTCTCAATACTCTCACCGAGCGATCACCGAACAAGGCGAACTAGTGAAGGTGACAGGAGAGTGCACAATATATAGAAAAAATAAGGGAAAGTACATCCAAGAGGTGCATTAACTCCTATTACCCATAAAAGGTGGGAGGTTTTACCTACTTGGTAAATGACAAAACATGTGGCATAACCTCCTTAGGTGAAGACAAAAAGGTGGCACATAAATCCAAAAGAGGGTGAGAAACCCAACTACCCCATAACCTACCTAGGTAAAAACAAAATAGTGGTTATGAGAGGTAGCACAACAAGCCAAAAGAGGATGTGTAACTCAACTACCCATGTGTGGGAGAGAGTGACACATGTAGCTGATGTATATCACCATGTGTCCTCATATTAACCACTCTTAATAAACCTAAGCAAGCTTAAATAATATGTGTAGGAAAAAAAAAAATACCCCTAGCATAAGGAAAATAAAAACCTACACTAACACCCCCCCTTAAGTGTAGCTTAGGTGGGTGAAAAGATGGGTCCCAACAAATGAAGCATGTTAGGTACCCATGTACATAGAGATCTCCCCCATAAGAAGATGCCGCTCCCCCGCGCCCCCACTTCCCCCCTCACACCCCCCTAGAAGAGGAATAGTCCCCCTAAATAGAGAGAGAAAATACACCCCCCCCAATGTAGAGAGAGTAGAATGAAGGACTAAGAAGCCCCTCCTAAAGTAGACACCTGTCGCACCCCAAGCAAAGCTCACAGATGAAGGAACTCGCTTTCTATGAAGGGTTTGGTGAAGATGTCCGCAGTCTGCTCCGATGTAGAACAATACTTAAGATCAATGATGCCTTCTTGAATCAGTTCCCGAATGTAGCGCATATGAATCTCAATGTGTTTCCTTCTCTAAAGATGAACTAGATTCCTTGAGATCTGTATTGCACTCTGATTATCACAAAAATGAAGGATCTATTGCATACTAAATCCCATAATTGTGAGTACCATGCCCGTTGCATATTGAATCCCATAATTGTGAGTAGCCTAAATGTAGTGAAGGATCCGCTTAGCTGCTTTCCAATGCAATTCATGTGGCTCCTGCATGAATTGAGAGACCATTCCCATAGCATATGAAATGTTGGGTCTCGTATGAGTTAAGTAGATGAGACTCCCAACAAGTTGTCGGTACAAAATGCCATCAACCAAAGGTGAAGAACACTTAGCCTCAAGTTTGACCCCTGACAAAAATGGAGTTGGTGCGAGCTTATAATCAGCCATGCGAAATCTAGAGAGCATATCAAGTGCATATTTGGGTTGGCCAAGGAAGATGCCTAAAGATGATTGAGTGATCTCAATCCCCAAGAAATAATGCAAAAGACCCAAGTCAGACATCAAAAATCTATCATGTAGAGCAGTTTTCACCACCTTGATGGTGGATGAGTGACTCCTTGTGATCAATAAGTCATCAACATAGAGAACCAAGAATGTGAGTGTCATCCTACTGCAGAATGTATACATTCGGATCAGAATGGCATCGTTTGAACCCAACTATCAGAAGGAAAGAGTCCATCTTGGCATACCAAGCTCGAGAAGCCTGTTTGAGGCCATAGAGACTTTTGAAGTCTGCACACAAGTGAAGAATCCTACACAAACCTTTGTGGCTACTCCATGTAGATTTCCTCCTAAAGGTCACCACGAAGAAGGGCACTCTTCACATCCATCTGATGAACTTCCCAATGATGTGTTGCAACTATAGCAAGGACAAGTCGGATGGAATTCATCTTAGCAACTAGTGCAAAAGTTTTAGAGTAGTCAATCCTGAGAACCTGGGAGAATCATTTTGCTACCAACCAATCCTTATGCTTATCAACTGACCTATCAATAAGATGATTGAGTGATCTCAATCCCCAAGAAATAATGCAAAAGACCCAAGTCAGACATCAAAAATCTATCATGTAGAGCAGTTTTCACCACCTTGATGGTGGATGAGTGACTCCTTGTGATCAATAAGTCATCAACATAGAGAACCAAGAATGTGAGTGTCATCCTACTGCAGAATGTATACATTTGGATCAGAATGGCATCGTTTGAACCCAACTATCAGAAGGAAAGAGTCCATCTTGGCATACCAAGCTCGAGAAGCCTGTTTGAGGCCATAGAGACTTTTGAAGTCTGCACACAAGTGAAGAATCCTACACAAACCTTTGTGGCTACTCCATGTAGATTTCCTCCTAAAGGTCACCACGAAGAAGGGCACTCTTCACATCCATCTGATGAACTTCCCAATGATGTGTTGCAACTATAGCAAGGACAAGTCGGATGGAATTCATCTTAGCAACTAGTGCAAAATTTTTAGAGTAGTCAATCCTGAGAACCTGGGAGAATCATTTTGCTACCAACCAATCCTTATGCTTATCAACCGACCTATCTACTGCAAATCTTGTTCGCTAGATCCACTTGCATCGAACAAGTTTTCTTCCCTTAAGAAGAGGGACTAAAGCCCATGTGTGATTCCTCTCTAAGGAATTGAACTCTTCTTGCATTGCAGCATCCCACTTGGGAATACCTGAAGCTTCTTGAATAGACTATGGATTAGAAGTTGAAGCAACAAAGAGATGTGGAGCCTGCTCATACTATGACCGTGTTCTTGTGTCTAATCGATCACCAACCCAATCACCTGTTGACTCTAATGTTTGTCTAGCCCAAAGAGGTACTGAGGCTGGAGAATCTAGAGGAGAATCATCAACCTCTGAATGATGACTGGAAGAGGAAAGTGAATCCTCATCATCACTGTCACCATCTGAAGTAGAGGAAGAAGACTCCACATCAATATTAGGAGGATGAAGATCCTTTGAAGAACTATCATCATGATGCGAAGTCTCCAATATGATAGTGGATGGAGAAGTGGTAGGAGAGAACTAGAAGAGCTCTCCTCAAAACGAACACTCCTCTCAATAAACAACTCATGAGTGGTGGGATGGAGAAGCCTATAATCTTTCACATCATCTAGATATCCAGCAAATATGCAAGGCTTGCTCTACGGATCCATAGCCTTGCGTTTCTCTACTGGAATATGGGCCCATGCAAGAGAACCAAACACTTGAAAGTGCTTAACTATGGGTTTCCGACCAGTCCAAGCTTGAAAAGGAGTTACTCCCTTCACAACTTTGTGAGGAACTCGGTTCTAGATGTAACATGCACAATTGATGGCCTCTGCCTAGTACTGAGGTGCCAAAGATTTGGAGTGTATCATACAATTTGCCATCTCCTTCAAGGATCTATTCTTGCATTCTGCGACACCATTCTACTAAGGACTATAGGGAACTATGTGTTGCATGTTGATACCTTCTGAAGCACAAAATTGTTCAAACTAATTGTTAACATATTCTCCCCCATTATCTGTACGCAGAATCTTGATGAACTTCCCAGATTGTTTCTCTGCAAAAGCTTTGAAATCCAAAAAATGATCAAAGACCTCAGACTTTTGTTTGAGAAAATAAACCCAAGTGTATCTAGAAAAGCCATCAATAAATGTCAAAACATGTCTAGCCCTGCTGAAAGATGGTTGTGGAAAAGGTCCTGCCAAGTCACTGTGTACCAACTCCAATAGATTTGTAGCTCGCCATGCTTTGCCTTTATCATATTTCTCCTCAAGATGCTTACCAAGAATGCATCCCTAGCAAACTCCATCAGAAAATCAAATAGAAGGAAACCCTAAAACCATGTCATGTTGACTTAGCTGTTGTAAGTAACGGTAGTTCAAGTGGCCAAACCGTTGATGCCATAAACAACTCACCTCATCTGCATGAGTAACACTGTCGAAGGAGACAAAGTGAGAAAACTGATATAGTCTGGATTGATGATCTGCTTTTCCCACAATAATTGTAAACCCATTATGCATTTCACTGATTACCATTGTATTTGGAGTGAGCTCAACTCGCTAGAACCGGTGTGAGTGATTTGATAAACAAATAGGAGATTAGTTGACAAAGATGGAACACAAAGAACATCCTCAAATGTCCCTTCACCCACATCAACAGACCCTCTCCCATGCACTTCAATAGGAGTGTCATCACCCATAAGTATGGTAGGCATAGAACATGGCTCCAAAGAGGTAAAATTATCCTCTGATGATGCCATGTGGTGCGAAGCACCCAAGTCAATAATCCAAGACTCTAGTTGTGAAGCAACATCAACTAGGGCCTTGCCCTTTCCTTTCTCCTTACTTTTGTCTGTGTCCTTAGAAGAACCTTCTGATGAACTCTGTTTGACTGAATTAGGCACCTTGATATTGTTCTTTTCTAGAAGATGTGAAAGGTGGTCAATTTGTTTCTTTAAACATTTATGTTCATCATGGTCAGGCCTCTTACAGAAAGAACACTTGACCTTCTCCTTTTTAGGTTGTTCACCTTTTGATGAAGAGGTCTGACTATTTACTTTTGAAGTAGCAGATTTCTGATCTTTCTTCTTCTCTCCTTGGTTCTTTTGTTTCTTATCTTACTTATTAGATCCTTTATGTTCTTTTGTGCCCTAATTAACAATCAAGGCATGTGACTTAGAGGGTTTAATTATACCCATTAGAACCAATTTGTCCTGCTCCCTAGTGAGTTTTGCTCCCTAGAGAAGGTGTTTTATATGTGGAACCTAGGGCACATTTTGTAGCATAGAATGTAGAAACAAATATAGAATAGTTAGGACCAAGCTTAGAAAGAATACTCAAGATCAGTTGCTTATCATCTTTCTGGATTCCACACTATTCCAATTGCAATCTAACAGTGTTGAATTTTGTGAAGAAGTCTTATATGGTGTCAAAATTAGGACTCAACCCTATGAGTTCATTCTCCAATTGATGACCCCTTTAACTCATCCTGCTTACCAAAAAGGGTTTCCATAGTTGTCCACACTTCATTCGGTGTTTTAGCAAACTCAATATGAAAAAGTAGGTTGGAGATACTAACATACACAAAGTACCAAAAGCTTCATAACATTTGTTAAACCATTTAATCTTTTTTGCATCTTGTGGTTCAATTTCAAGTCCCATTGTAACATCATGATATCCATGTCTTTTCAAATATATTATCATCTTAGATTTCCATTCAAAATAATTATATGGAGTTAAAATTGGAACTATAGATACATCCATGAGAGCAGAAAAGAAGATTGCAAAGAAGAAAGAAAACTGTGAAGAAAGAAGACACATGAGACACCCCCCCTTTCCACTAGTCTCATAAATCAACCCCCCAGATATTACAATGTTGGCACTTTATGATTAGTGTTTTACAAGGCTTTTCCAAATTATGAGGCTTTTAAGACTCTTAATGGCCAAAATTACAATATTTGATAGAAATTAATTTTCAAAAAATATCTGGAAAAATAACCTTGTAGCTGTGTTTTACTCTTCAACATCTTTCCAACACTTTTTCATTTTTGAAAAATGGATTAAAAAAGTGAAAGATATGACCTATTGACGATAAAAAAAAAGCAATAGATTCAACCTGCAATATCTAATAGAAAAAGGCAGAAATTTTTATTAACACCTTCGTGGTTGGAAAGTTCTCATTTCCAACTTTTCGTCAAGTACTCATTTGCAAAAAACTGACACCCGAGGCAAAAGTTATGCACTTTTGAAGAAAAATGCAAAATCTGTCATTGATGAACGACTCACGCCTCCTTCTGATTTGATTTCTGCAAAATTTATCAACTGTATGCAAAAACTAACAAATACCCAGATGGTTTTTCGACGCTGGGAATAAAACCCAAAAATCGTTTTTTTTACCAATGAGCGGAAGTCAAATTTCTGAAGCCACAATGAAAACGGCTCCAATAAAAAAATCAAATTTTTAACTCTGATTTTTTTATTGTGTCCTCCAATCTCTGATTTTGGTGAAATAAAAGTCAATTTTGACTTTCTCAAACCTTCTTGATTCTCTAGAGATGCTAAAAAAGCCTCCAATATTACCAAAAAGCTACAAATCACCCAGATCTCACAGGAACAAATATATGTAAACCAAATTAAATATATGCTTATTTTTCCTTTGAACTCAATTATGATTCTCCAGGTCATACAAGGATGCAGGAGAAGAGCACACTTGATTTTTGAGAAAAAATATTAGCTTTCTATTAGTCTCAAATCTCTCAAAAAATCAAAAAAACAATGAGTTATACCAGACAACACAGCTCTGATACCATGTTAGATTATGTGAGAAGCAAGAACCAAGCTAGGATCTGATGTCGATCGTAGATCACATGCAACTTCACTCAACAGATGATCGAAGATCAAAATAGCAAAATGAAGAGAAATCTAAAATGAGAGAAAAATAGAGACAAGGCAAGAGACAATGCAAAATACTCTCAATACTCTCACCAAGCGATCCTGAACTAGCCGAACTAGTGAAGGTGAGAGGAGAGTGCACAATATATAGAAAAAATAAGGGCAAGTACATCCAAGAGGTGCATTAACTCCTACTACCCATAAAAGGTGGGAGGTTTTACCTACTTGGTAAATGACAAAACATGTGGCATAACCTTCTTAGGTGAAGACAAAAAGGAGGTTGCACATAAATCTAAAAGAGGGTGAGAAACCCAACTACCCCATAACCTACCTAGGTAAAAACAAAATAGTGGTTATAAGAGGTGGCACAACAAGCCAAAAGAGGATGTGTAACTCAACTACCCATGTGTGAGAGAGAGTGACACATGTAGCTGATGTATTTCACCACGTGTCCTCATATTAACCACTCTTAATAAAACTAAGCAAGCTTAAAAAGTATGTGTAGGAAAAAAAGAAATACCCCTAACATAAGGAAAATAAAAACCTACACTAACAACAAATAATGCAACATTGGAATACCTGAAGCTGCAAAAACAATCATTGATATGAAATAAGATGGTATGCTTTAAATGAATAAAGAACATACAGATTGCACAATAGATTCTTCAAGGGCCTTTTACATAAACAAACAAAATTTTGTTATAAGTTATTGCTTGGTGTGGCTGGCATAAAACTGATATATTTGGAAATTGGCTATGGTGTGGCTTGTGGAGCATTTACAAATCTTCATATGTATACGAGAGGTTTAAAATTTAGATATAATGTATTACATTTTTGTTACCAGGCACCATATAACAAGCTTCTGACCCTTAATCCTAAGGCATTTTATCATTTGACCAATGTGAATGATATTGGTTGGACCAATTATCTTATTAGAAATACTTTTCCTTATGCCTGATTTGCACATCTTCATTTGAAATACCAAACAACTTACAATCCTTAGATCAAGCACCTATTCATTTGAAAGAGCAAAGAACTTAAGGTAATTGGATATTTTACTTAGTATCTGCCTCCTTTTAGCTTTGGGCAAAGGCAGCATTGATGGGCTATGTGATGTAAACCAGTTTTTCTCATGTAGAGTTTGCCTCCTAGATCAACAACATCCATGATTGGATTAGGTTAACAGACACCTAGTCATTTTAACTGCACCCCTGCATAATGCAATTGAAAAATATAATGAAATTACAGAAACTCCACTCTATTGAGCAACAGGCTAATCAATATTCCATTAATAAGTTAAGGCAGCATTGACATAAGTGAAGCAGCAAAAAAAGTTATTGATATGAAACATGATGCAATGCTATGGATGAAGAACGGTTAGATTGTACACAGGACCCTTCAAGAGACCTTTAACAAAAACAGCCAAATCCCCATTTTAAGTTTTGGCATGAAGGTGTGGGCAAAATAAAAATGACTTATTTGGAAATTGGCCAT
The DNA here is from genome assembly GCA_007258455.2 of Sequoia sempervirens. Classification (NCBI taxonomy): domain Eukaryota; kingdom Viridiplantae; phylum Streptophyta; class Pinopsida; order Cupressales; family Cupressaceae; genus Sequoia; species Sequoia sempervirens. Next base: position 193,342,489 of record VDFB02000002.1, on the reverse strand, counting down.
GATGTGGCATATGGAACATTGAAAAAGCTTTATATGCATCTGAGAGCTTAAAAACCTGTCCTTATGAGATTTAGACACAATATATGACATTTTTCATTTTTTTGTTACCAGGCACCCTTTCACATCTTCTGACCCTTGTTCACAAGTTTTTAATCTTCTGATCCAAGTGATTGGTGTTGGTTGGATCACTATCTTATTAGAAGCATTTTTTTCTTAGATGTATAAAGCGTGAATTTTTATGCTTGATTTCCACCTCTTCATTTGAAAGAGCAACTAACAGTTCATCTCATATGGAATTTGGATGAGTTTATAGTTTATGCAATGTACCCATACCTGATAACTGTGAGCAAAGCAGTTTGATTGAGAGGTACTTCTCAACCTCAATCACATTCATATAATTGAGAGTCTGAGACAATACGGCAGATTGGTACCTTGTTTCCAATTTTTCTTTTAACTTGCAGCAAGGAGGAAGACAACCAATGAACCCAAGTTCTTTTTTGCAGGAGATAGTTAAGGAAACAATTTAGTCTTGAGTTTCATAAATCCCATAGTGAAGAGAAAAACTTATCTCTGTGGCCTTGTAGAATCTTTAAACGATCGACAAGACATTCTCAAATCACATGCCAACAAACCCCAATCCTATCAGCATGAACATTGAATCCCCAATGCATGAGTAAGACCAGGATTTCGGCGGGAAGGGAATTTGCACTATCAATGATCATTTAAATTAAACTAATCTGCAGTACTCGAGAAAAATGGGCGTGAATAGTGCATGCATAAAAGATCCACTGTGAATATTGTTAGCATTTTAATTTGCACCTTTCAGTGCAAAACAAAATGGAACATGTGAGGATTAACCTCCCTTCAAATTGGAAGGGAAAGCTCATTGTAAATAAAATTTAACCAAAAACCTAGAACCTAAGGAGACAACCTCTAGCTTTTTACAATATGTAAAACATAGTTGGAAAACTCGGGCTTGGCAAAAACTTGGCAAGCCCACAAATTTCAACTTGGCAACTTAAAAGATTGCTTAAATTACTTCAAAAACACACTTTTTTTTTGCAAAATTCATTGACAAGATGTATCCAATGAGACCATAAATGAGTACAAAAGTGTTTTTTATTAAATTTGATTCATTTGAAAACAAATTGAGTACAAAATTGCATCATCATGTGAAATCTTGATACAATAGTTACCTGACAACTATTATGAATTTATGATGATTGTCTTTGAAAATCATCATCATAATTCATAAATTGCATATTACAGCATTTGACATCTTCCTCTATCCTAATCTAGTGAAAACTTAGGGAGAGGTTCTAATCTTTGCACACTGTTGTAGTCTAGTGAAAACTTGGGGAGAATCAATGATAGTGATAAAGATAATTGTCTAAGTTGTCAATTCCGATCTCCACTACCATATCCCCTCATTGTAATCAAATTTCTTATATGAGAAGATATACCAATAACTAGTAGGGGTCTAGGAGTGGAGATCTCAATGGGGTTGAGTGGCGGTGCCCCTTGTGGGGGTTTGGGGGCAACACCCCTCGTGGGGGTCTAGGGTCAACTTCTCGTTGCACACCATTTCACAATTTTATCAATTAAGGGAGAAATTAGGTATTTGGCACATTTTTATGAAAAATATTTGCTCTCCAAGTGCTATGTGAGGAAGTGTGGGGCCTTTGTGCATTTATAGGGCAAAATCGTGAGCTTTTGACTATTTTTTTGATTTTTTTTTTGCATTTTTTTTGTGTTTCGCATTTTTAATGTATCTGGCGAGTTTTTTTGTCAAACTCACTGAGTATTTGGCAAGTACTCACCAAAAAATCGATAAGTACTTGCCAAAAACTCAATGAGTTTCTTTGGCAAGTAAATGGCACTAAAACTCGCCATCTGTTTTACTCGGAGAGTTTTCTATGAGTATGCCATCTCTGATGTACAATTTACCTCTCAAGGTTTTAGAGATCCACTACCAAAAGAAACTTCGTAACTGCCTATCTTTAAGTTCTCAAGCAAAGGCACAATGCCTATTAGCACATCTACTCAAGACATGAAATTTTTATATCTTTTCACTTAAAGCAAACCTATTACAACTAATAAACACTGTCTTTCTGGCTAAAAGGAAGACCTTCAATGAGACGTTTATCTCTACATTGCTTGACATTTTTCAAATTTCAACTTTATGTTCCTCTTTGGATTGCTGCACATCCTTCCACTGATTGGCTTTTGTCGGTTAAGAGGCTTACTTTTTGCATTCTTATACATAGCGTGCTCCTACAATGGTCTGAAAATTTTCAAATTTGAACTTTAACCACCTCTTTGGAGTGGCATGCACCCTTCATTGGTAGACATTTTTCACTTAACACTTCATACACCCCTTTGGTGAGATGTGCACCATTCCATTGGCAAACATCTTTTCAAATTTTAACTTATGTTATTTGACCAAGGATTGCACCACCACATTATGATGCACTTTTCTGACTTTTGGCAAAATTTGCACTCCATCATTAAGGGACACACCATTGCACTAAAGAACATTTTTCATGCCTTCGCAAATTTTTTGGCTTTTCTGTCATTTGAGCTTCAACCCCTGCTCCATCGGATGCTTTGGATGTCCCTGCAAAGACACTGACTAGAAACAACAAAAAGACATCGACAAACATAACAAGGGCTTAAGTACAGGTTACAAGTAACAAACGAGTTTTATACTTAGAATTTGACTCAATACAAAAAAAATTGTATAGGTAAAACAAATATAAGTAACTTGGCCATCCCATACACAGGTCATTCAAATCATTTCCCTCTCTAGATTAAATGGGAGAAATAGATATCCTGAAAACAAATTATTCTTGCAAGTATGTTGAAGAAACTCATCATGGTATTCCATCAAACATGCCACAACATCTACAACCAAGCCAAAGAAGAAGATTAGGCATATGCCTGTTTACATGAGGGACATTAAGCCTTTCAGAAGATACAGATTTGAGAAAGAATACTAAGAAGAATTTTAATTTTTTGTTAATATCTGGAAATTGTCACTGTAGGAGTCATCTTTAGAGTCGTAAAATTTCCCAACAATTGGAAGTTGGAAAGCATAAGTATCTGCTCAGAGTCAGATTCCTATTAGCAGTATTGGAAATTTTCATATACCTACCTAGATACAGTATTACATGAGAAGAAGCAAAACCTGCAGCTACAGTACTGCACAAGCAAAAATGACCCCTGAAGAATTTAAAAGATTCTTGCTATACCCAGCTTTGCTATCATATGGGCAAGAAGCGAGATTCTTGTAAGTAGAAATAGAAATTCCACCCAATCCCTTACCTATAACTTGATGGAAAAGAACTTTGCAAGTGGAATAAAAATTGCTTGCCAACAAAATTAAAGAATTAATGGACAAAGGTGATCTTTCTAAGCAGAGAAAGTAGAGAATGGAATTCCACCTTTTTGCACTAGCATCAAAAGGCCACAAAGAAGTTAAAGTTCATTTGACAATTGGCAGAAAAACATGTGTTTCAAATAACTTATTTTGAGCAAATCATGAATGCCATGTACAACTTCAAATTGGATTCAATATTAACCTTAAGTGAGAATCATGGTGAGATACTGGATTAATGAGTCTCGGCAACAATTTTTTTGCTTACAAATTAAAATGAATAAAATTCATAATCTTTCATGGAATCGACCATAAGAAATGTATTCCCTGCTCAAATTCAAGAATAAATTGACAATGATAATAGAATTGTGTAATGAGTGAGACACAAAACCATGTTGTATTATTCTTCACAGATCTCAAAAAGAATTATTCAAAGCAACAAAATCTCTATTATCTGGAGTTGAAAAGTAAACATTTGCCCTAATAATTTGGGAAATCAACTTTTCAGTTTTGTCCCCTAGTTGAATCAATGGATTTACACTGATTCAAACATGACTCGAGTATTTAAGCCTCAGCTAGTTCTTCACAGATAAGGAGATATTGAAGGATGATGAATTGTGCCCATCTTGGGAAGCATTATCAAAACATGTAAAACTACCATTTTGTGTAAGGCATAAAGTACACAAATGTTGAAGCACTAGCTGCAAAGGTGATCAATTTTTAGATACTATCTACACTCAAGCAAAAAGGTTCTCCATTCATTACTATTGATATCTATTAACAATTGTTGAGAAAAAATGTACGGTAGGAGTTAATTAGTTGTTTTATATCAGATGTATAGCAGACTTATTATCACCACAAATTTGAAACATAATGATAAACACAAATCAGCAATAACAAAAAATTGAAACAATCACACATAGAGTTCACATAACACCAAATTTACCATGGAAAACCCTTCTAGGAAAAAACTCACCATCAAATCAGTACCACTCACTATATTATTATTAAAATGGGATTACGATACAATGAGAAAGCTGAATTTAGTGTCTCCACTCCATGGTCCAACTCTAGCAGAATATTAGCAACATTCCAACAACACCTCCTTACCCAAAAGCAATGTTATGTCAAACTAATATCCCAAGCCTCTTATTTATAGAGTTGGGAGATACTTAAAACCACAAATGATATATACCAAAACCATTGTTACAGCTCCTAAGAGTGCCCAAGTATGACCCTTCAAATGCCCCATGACCATTCATCTAGCCAAGGTGAAATCTCACATTCCAAGGCCAAATAGGTCAGCCTAGAGAATGAAGCCCCTTTGTGACTTCATATTCTGTCTTTAAGTGGTCTTGACAAATGTTTTCACATGCCCCCTTCATTAAGTACATTTAACTATTCTTCGTACAACAATTACAAATTTCCAAGTATGGTATCCCACACTTAACCACCAACACTAAATGATTGTTATACAAGGTGTACAACACCTATCCCAACAATCTCCCTCTTCTTGTATACATTGCATAAGGGGTCAACCAAAATCAAATCATGATCTAATTGCTAGGGGCATAAATTCCCAAAGCATTCCTACACTAAACAATTTTTTTTGTGCTAACTAGCCTAGTTAGAGAAACTACAACATTATCCAAGGTGTCTACTTTTTCTAACACCTTATCCTTAATCATGTTACAAAGTAATACTAGACATCTACGTGTTAGTTCTAGTATGAAAAGTAGGATTTTTGGCTAAACAGATAGCACTTAGACTATCACAACCAATAGTTACTGATCTGTGAACAAAATCAACATCTGTGCATAATCTTTGTAACCAAACTATCTCCTCACAAGCATGTATTGCTGTCATCTATTCAATCTTTGTAGTTGAAAGAGCAACCCCCAATTACCTCTTACTCATCCAACTGATAGCCCCACCAAACAAGGTGAAGACATAGCCACTTGTGGACCTCCTGCAATCCACATCACCTACCAATCTACATCTACAAACCCATGTACATCCAACATAAAGTATCTCACTACAACAAATAGAAGAATCTAAAGTGCCACAAAGATACCTGAACACCCTTTTTACCACTATGGAATGATGTTTACCTTGGTTAGACATGAACCTACTCAAAACTCCCATTGATTAAGCAATATCCAGCCTAGTGCATACCATGGCTAACATAAGGCTTCCCATTATACTAGCATGTGGAACATGTGTCATGTCTTCTATGTCCTAATTCATAAGACATTGCTCCAACAACAACTTAGTACCAACAAGCAAAAAAAACTTAACAGGTTTATACTTTATAATTTTGCATAGTAAACTTTTGCTACATAGAATCAACATACTTTCTTTGACTAATCCAAAGCTTTCCATTAAACTTATCCCTCTTTATTTTCATTTCCAAAATGAACTTTGCGACCCCTAAGTCTTTCATATCAAACTGAAAAGAAAGTTGAGTTTTCAATTCTTTTATCACATCCTTTTTGTTTCCAATAAGTAACATGTCATCCACATACAAACAATGACAACAAAGTGATCATCTACATGCTTGTGGTAAACACAATGATCATATTTTTCCACAAATAAACCCAAGCTCTGAAACATGTATCAATTTTTTTATACCACATTCTAGGGGATTGTTTTAACCATAAATAAAAAAAATTCAACTTGCAACCCAAATTTTCTTTACCATTTTACACAAAACATTCAAGTTGAACTATGTAAGTATCCTCCTCTAGATCCCCATGCAAAAAACTAGTTTTTGCATCATTTGTCCTATCTCTAAATCAAACGTTGAAGCAATAGATAATAGGAATTTGATCGAATTCAACTTAACAAGAGAAAATATATTACCAAATTTAAAATTATATCCCTCAATTTGGGAATACCCTTTCACCACCAACATTGTGTTGGTAGATGGTCAATGCTCCCCTCCGGATTCGTGACAAAGGACTAACTGCCTCCCATGCGATCCATGTCTCTACCATTTGTATCAGGTGTTTGATAGATTGATCTTTTGACGCAACGGCAAACGTGGGCCAACAATTGGTATCAGAGCGTTGGGTGGGTCACAAGTTCGAATCCCCTCGGGTAACACTGAGGGGTAGATTGTTGGCAAATGGTCAACGCTCCCCTCGGGATTTGTGACAAGGGACTAACCGCCTCCCATGCAATCCATGTCTCTACCATTTGTATCAGGTGTTGATAGATCGATCTTTTGACGCAACAGCAAATGTGGGCCAACACATTGGTTTATACTTTGACAATGTTCTTTTTGAAGACCAATTTGCAACCAACAACCTTCCTTCCTTGAGGTAACTTCAACAAATCCCAAGTCTGATTTTTATAAAGGGCAGCCATCTCTTCATTAATGGCCCTTTTCCAAAATGTGCACTCCTTTGATGACAAAGCCTCATGCACAGTTCTAGGATCCATAGTACGCAAACTCAGACTCGGAGAGTACTTGACAAGCCAAAAAAATTGACTCAAAGAGTACTCGGCAAAACTCAGCACCTTAAAAAATACTTAAATTTTTGAAAAAAAACATAATTTTTTGAAAAAAAATATAAATTTTATGCAAAATATAGCTACAAAATGTATTAAAGTTTGGTGGGGATCAAGGGCCAGCGCCCCTCATGGGGGTCTGGGTGTCTGTATTTACTGTCCAATCAAATCAGAAAGAAATTTATTTATTGCTGTTTCTCAAGCTCAGGTTGCACATACAATGGCAGACATCATAGAGCATTGAGGAGACAGCGGCATCCAAGAATTCGTGGAGTTTCAAGGGACTGGGGTGGCACAGCCCAGACCTGGCGCCACTCACAAGGCACCAGCAATCCTAATTCGCCCAGGTCACTACAGCTGGAGCTCAGCCCAGGTAGCAGTATCCACTCTTAGTCTGAAATTTCTAGAAGTTTGTTCATAGTAGATGATCACGGCAGCATACCATCTGATGGGTAGACACCTCACCTGTAAGGAAACTTCTATAAGGCATGTTTAGGACTGCCAATGTAAACTCTGCCATGTATGCAACAGGAACTATATATATATATATTGATTAGATTATTTTCAGTGTTCAAACAAATCTGCTGGCTGTGTCCACTTGTATTTGCAATGTTTCATGTTATGGTTAGTAAAGGAGTGTAGTGTGAACGAATCATTGTGCTGGTCCATTACAAAACACTACAGGAATGTCCTCATTCTAACCTTTGTTCAGCAAGGGTGTTCCCAAAACTGACACATAATGCTTCCCAAATGTCCCCTGTATATCAGACACTAATTCAGCATTTTGCAATGTACTGAGCAATGACTGGGAAATTTGTTTTTTTAACAAACAACCTGTGATTTGCAAATAATGGAAGTGTATAGGTTTTCTAAGCAAACACACAAAACACTCTACTTGAATATAACAGTCTTCAGAAAGTGAATTATGTTCATAAAAAATAAGTACCGAAACCTTATAGAAGAATATTGTAAAGCTTAGTATAGAGTGCATACTTCTAGAAGACAGTATTATACTGACATGCACACCTATGCAAACGGATCTCAAATATACTTACCATTATTCTGGCGTGACAAACCATTTGTGTGATTCCTGTAGGCTCAAAGAAAGTTGTGAATATTGCTAGAAATGGGATTATCATTTATATATATGTTGGTTTAGGCAAGAGACTGAAATAGAATTTTCTCCATGAATACCTCTAGAGCTAAGTACATTGGAAAGTATGGTTCTAGAAAAGGAGATCAAGTAACGCCAATCATGGTGAAGCTTGAACACAGCAAGTAATCAGAAGGAAGTAAGAACATGAATTTTTTTGTACAACAAGAAGTCAACAAGAAACAAGGAAGAGAGATAATAAAGATGCCATATAGTGGATGAAGAATTACCACATATTTTTTTTTTGTAGATAAGAATCTACTTATACAAAAGTTGTGAACAATTACAAATTTACAAGTGGCGGTGAGATTCTCAACAGTTGCACAAGTTTGAGAAGAGCAAAAGACAAGCTCCAGACATTACCAACATCAGAATGACAATTAGCCAAGCTGATCTTCTTTCTAATGATGCCAAGTCGACACATTGGGCATTGGAAATACTCCACTATAATTGCATTTGTTACAAATTTGCTGACAAAAGATTAAAGAACAGGTATTGAAGAAAAAGAAAAGCTAGTGCATTGGTTGTTAGTCATTTAATAATCCATTATATATGGATATGGCATCAATCATCTATTATATATGATGATACATTATATTACATGTGAGTACTGACATCAGCCATATCATGTATGGATAGATGATGTCTGATAAGAATGGAATGGTGAGGTGATTGTTCAAGGATACAGGTTATTATGAAAAGGAAAGTGACAACAAAAGTTTTGTACCCCAAAGAGGTATTCTGAATTGTCAGTTGTATGTTTGTGTCAAGCAAAATTTGTAATTCAGTAACCATTTGCATTTAAAGTTGTCAATATAGAAGAGAATTTAAGAGTTGATGAAAATTCCAAGTCATGTCTGTCTAATTATTTAGTTAGCTTGGCATTAGCAATATTTACCTTGTTGGTATTTGTTAATGTTTGTATGGGCTTTGTTTACTATTGCCCATTACCATCTATGAAGATAAATCTTTATGCGAAAGCAATGAATCGCCACTGTAACATCACTTGACACTGATTATTTACTATCAATGAATATCATTCCATTTATATGTGTGATATAATGGTATGTCATAATTTTAGGAAAGGGCAACGTCCTAAAGAATACTAATGTAACTCATGGGGCCCAATTTCTTTGGTTCATTTCATTGAACACCAGGATCCCAAAAATAAAAGTTTCGGCATCTTTAGTAGTTTGGGTATGAATACTTTTCATGCCAGTTGATTGTTTATAGGTGCACAAAGGATGGAAGCAATATTTATAATTGCAAAGATAAAAATTAGGAAGCAATAAGTGAGAATTCTGAAAGCTAAGTGTGCAAACAAAGTCTCCAGGGATTAGGACCATTCCTTTGTGATGCTAGCAGGTATCCAGAGCCAACTAGCATCCTTGGAAGATCTTTGAAGATTCAAGGAAGTTCAACAGATATAGAGAATATGTGAAACAAGCATCTATTATCTATTAAAGCAGAAACAAACCATAATTAAGAAGAAATGAAAAATCTTAAAGCTTTGACAACACAAATAGCAGTAGCTGCCTCATAATCCAATCTTTAAGATTGTAAATGTGATCCCTTCTATGGGTCTCTCACCTTCAGTCAAAACCATGTTTTTTGAGGATGTTTGAGCAGGAATTATTTCCAAACTCTGTTCTGTTTACATGTGCAGGCAGTATTTTCCATTTCATTCATCCATATGGATAGGGACCACAGCTACTTGTTAGCAAGTAGCACTGTATACTATAAAAGGAAGATTATAAAAGTGCCTAGACCATGGGAAGGACAGCAGATAACAACAGATCATGTTACCCCAGCATTTTGTAAAATATTTAGTTCGATGCAGTTGGTTTTTTCTCTGTAAAGTAAGTACATAATTTTAGCGATGCCAGATGAAAAGCTACAATGGATGAGCACATGCATGGGTATCACTAGTTTTGTTCTGCATGAGAATTTTGTATTACAATTTTTATAAAAATGATTGTGGTTAATAGAATCTACCATGAGTTTTAAACAAAATACAATTTTTTCCAAAAAATATGTTCTTATTATTGTGTACCATGGAAGCCATAAATCTGAAATTCAAGATATTCAAGATAAATAAGAAAACTAAAAATGAAATTCAAACAAACAGAGATAATGGATGAGGTTAAGAGAATGTACCATATATTCTGCTCGAGACAGGGGCTTAAGAAGTGTATTGTAAGCCTTGATTACTTGAGCTGATTGCTGGGCCGAATACTCCTTTTCTTGCTGGTCCCCAATAGATTTTGACAACAGACCAAGATATTATGTTAATGTCCAAAGATAATCGGGCAACACATTCTCAAGCCCAAAAGCACAAATCTAAAACACAGTAGACAATACCCTACTAGCCATGTTCGTACAAGAATGAAACACAAGACAAGAAGATATTTTATTCTTTTTATATCTGTATAAGGGCGATTCAGATGACGCCACGTGATCCACATCATTTCTTCCAGGTGATGTTTTCCATCGTGTGATCTGAAACGGTGATTGTATAAAGCATACAATTTTTTGACAAGATTTTTTCCAAAAAAAATGTTTTTATTATCATGTACCATGGAAGCCTTAAATCTGAAAATCATGCTCAAAATGAAACACAAGTCTTTACAAGTAAAAAATCCAAATTCCTTTCATATAAAATTTTATTTAAGGTTAACACTGGGGTTATTGTGAATTATTAAAAAAACAGAGGAAAGAATATGAAGGATCAATTAGAAAAAACAAAAGTTGTGAAAATAAATTGTAAAAACAGCAATAGGCCTGACCTCGGACTTGCATTGAAATAAATCAGGATGTAGTTTCTTCTGCCAGTCTTTGTACTTTTTTTCCAGATCCTTGACATCCACATCATATCCTGGCTCTCTGCAAGTTACCCACCCAAAACCACGTTATCACTTGCGTGCCTGTTTTTAAACAACATTTCTCAGTAGATATCCTAACGAGACGGTTTCAACCCTTTGCCTAAACGAAGATTCTGCTACATAATACAGAAGGACATATCATGCGGGTACTGAAAAACAAAACTATTTTATTCAGTTATCTTGAGTTTTCAGAAACCAGAAAATTACAGGTTGAATATATGAAAAAAATCGACTGAAGAATCGAGAGGCTGCACACTCTTGCATGATGAGCATGCTAAAAATGGGCTCTCGGATGCTTCTGCGCCACATGCCCAGCATTTTATTGCAGAATTTAGAGCAGTTGCTAAGGTAGAAAAGTTACCACGGCTTTCTAAATGGAAATATGGGGCTGTCTGATGTCTGGTTATGCATTTTTCTTTGGAAAGCTTGTGTGGAGAGATAAAACGGCTTAAATGAGGCTGGGGTTGCAACCCAATTGGAGATTTGGATGGGGCAGAGAAGGAATGTTGGGAAGAAGATGGACAACGCTGTCTACCATGAATACAGGTTGCACTCGCAATGCTCAGGAGCCTTCTTCGCACCATTATTGTTTGCACGGTGCAGGTGATTTTTTCTGTCTAATATAACTAATGTTGATTTGGTGAGATATTTTATCAGACTTCAAAACTCAGTATGACACCCTCTCGCTCGAAGCCCCGCCCCGTGTTTACAATTTACGGGGCTAGACAATTTTACTTCCATCGCAATCCATCGAGGAATCAGCAAACACAAACATAGGCGTGGCAGACTGAAAAATGCAATTTAATTCAAAGTCAAATTAAAGGCGTTCATTAGATCATCAATTAATGGGATCGAATCTTTAATCATTTTCAAATTTTTTTCAATGTCAGCTCTTCTATTATGGATCTTGATCAAGAAGCCAGCAGTTTTGAGAAGTCTTGCCTCCTTAAAAAGTTCATTTAGATCCACTTTCAAATTGGTTTCATATTGGATGAATATCTTCATAAGCAACACATTCAATGATGAAGTGTCATCAAATCTTCCTTGGGGACAACCCACCTACATGTCTCATATCCAAGATGATGAGACCTAGTCCTTAACTATGCAACTAAAAGCCTAGCCTTTCCTTTAATTGTAACCCTTAGGTACTCTCTTTCATCATGCTCCTATGTGGGTTCAACTCTTTGATAAAATATGTCTTTTTACAACCAATCTATTTTGTCCACATAATAGTCCTAAACTTTTCTAACACAAACATTGTTATCTCTCCATTAGTGTTATGACATTCATGCAACTTAATGTCCCACTTGCTCATCTACTTGCTATTTTGTTTCATCCTAGCCTTTTTCCTACGGTTTAGCTCCTCCTCAACAACCATTTTGGGCCAGCGATGCGCATCCATGTTTTCAACATTTTTTAAATAACTTATTAAACGAATTATCCCTAATGCTTCCAATAACGTACCAGCTTCAGCCAAAAGAATCTCATAGGGAACTGAAGATTTCACTTTAATGTTAGTAGTGGTTAAGTGCTTTTGAATTCTTTCTACCTTCCTCCACTTGTGGTTTGACATGCTACTCCCCCAAAATTCACAACCATAGAGGACAACCAACATTACCAACAAGCCAAAAAGAGTTTTCTTGGTTTTCCAATCCCATAACTTTACTTTTCTACATCTGTTTTGCAACAAGTAAGAAGCTCTCCAACCACCCTAAATCCTTTTCGTTCTACATGTCTTCCAACTGAGCCTATTGTGAAAATCAATTCTCAAATACTTGTATTCTTCCATCACCTCTAAAGAGATCCCCTCAAAAATGAAATTAACCTATTGTTTCTTCCTTTTCAAAGAGAAAATCATGACTTTGGTTTTGCTAATGTTCACTTGCATCCCAACCTCATTGCAAAAGAGCTCAAGAGCCTTTAATCTCTCAAACCAAGAACAATTTTTGCAATTAGGATAAGATCATCCGCATATAAAAGTAACTTCACCACATACCTAGCAAGTTGAATACCCTTCTAAGCAGTTTTGTTTAACCATTCTTCAAGTTTATCAATATATAAACTAAACAAAGTGAGAGATAGGGGACAACCTTGTTTGACTCCATTGTCACTACCAAAGCATTCAAACATACCATCTTTGGTTCTAATTTTAGTTCTAACCTACTCATAAAGTTTATGCATCACCGCTCTAAGTTCATTAGGAATCCCAAGTTCATTTTGTTCCAAAGTTTGTCCCTAGGCATAGTGTCAAAGGCTTTTTTGAAATCAACGAAACAACAAAAATTTTCTCCTGCTTGAGTGTCCCAAACTTCTTTAATGAAGTGCCTAAGCATGATGCAATGATCTATGGTAGAGTGCATTTTCCTAAAGCCATCCTACCCTTTTTCCATTTTCCCTTCTTTTATAGCCCAATTGTTGATTTTTTGCGTTCTAACATGCTCTTATAAAGTTTTCCAAGAAGACAATTGACCATGATAGTTCAGTAGTTAGACAGATTATTGATACACCACTTTTATGTAAAGGAATGATCACACTGGTTGTCCATTCAATTGGAAAGCCACTTTGAGTGATGTTATTAAAAAGAAATTTGATGTGAGGAGCAAGGAGCCTACTTCCCCGCTTTAGAAATTAGGCTTGCAACCCATCAATGTCTTGTGCTTTACCGCTTGCAAAAAAAATTATACCTTGCTTGATATCTTCCTCCAGGAAGATCTCACTTGAAGCACTAATTATAGGAGGCTTGCTTTTCACCACCAGTCGTTCATACCGGAGCTTCACACAATCTAACCAATGATCACCCATGATATTACTTTCTATTTGTTTTTTCTTTTGTTGCAACTCTCTCCACAAGCTTTTGGGGTGGTGTTTACTCAAAGAAATCAACTCCTTCCTTCTTAAATTCACATAGTTTTCTTTTCTATATATTACAACTTCTCATAATTTACCTTGCTTTCTTTGTTAGACCTATTCTTTTTGAATCTTTTTGTAGCTTTGCAATCTTCATCATACCATGGATTAGCTAGGAAAGTATTTGAAAACCCCTTCTTAGTTCGAGATCTCTTGCACACCTCAAGAGCCTTGTGAATTAAAGGAAACAACATAGTGTTGTCAATGTGGTCATTTTTTTCATTATTTTCATTGCATGTTATGTTACTTTTTTCCACTTGAAGGTGGTGTTCCAGCACAGCAATAAGAGTTCCTGATTTTCTTGATTCATAAGGATTTTACCTTATGAATGGAATTTCCTATGGAAGTGATGCATTTTCCCTTCTTGTTGATTGTCATCATGGATGTTAAACTTAACAAGAGGCATATGATTAGAATTTAACCTAATAGAATAGCACCCAATATTGAACCCCAACAACCTAGATAAAGAATTTTGATAATATATCACATAGTTCACCACACTTTGCCCATTGTAGGTTTTACAAGTAATACCACCTAAACCTAGCCAAGTTTTCATACCATTACAAATAACTATGTCATACAAGCTACATAGACCAAGTAACTCGACTCCAAAGTGTGACACACTTCCATTACCATCTTGTGAGGCCCTTTCCTAGGGTTGAACCCCAACTTCCTCTAGCCATAGAGGATTGTTGTCCCCCCTTCATTGTTGCCCAACTGTATAAATTGATTGTTAGCATTCCTTGCATTAAAATTCCCAATAAACACTATTTCTTCTGAAGTGATGAAAACAAAAATGTCTTTTTTAGTGTCACATATGGATCATCACTATCCAGCTTTCTCTTCTTGTAGACCTTTGAGTTTTTGGAGCAAAATAACAAGTAGCCAACCAAATTATTATCTCATTTTTTGTTATTTTCAACCATATAAACTACTTATTTGGATCCTGTTTTTCAACTTTTACTATCTCTCCCCAAGTTTCTATAATAATGCCCCCTGTTTCAGTCCTTTCATTCCAAGCTAAGATTTTATTGTAACCTTCAAAGTCTAGAACTTTGCAACCATCATGCTCATGTGTTTTCGTAAGAATGATAATGTCTTTCCCCTCCACTATGGGTCCCAACCTCGGTCTTCTCCTCCAAAGGTAACCCCTACAATTCCAATTTACTATATGTAAATACTCTCATGGGGCCCCAAATCCCTATTTCTTTTGTGGTAAACGCTCGCTGATTTAGCTTTTTTCCACTTTTCAACCATGCCCATTTTCCTACATACCTTGTTGATTTCACTTTCTCCCACTCCTTCCTTCACTCTTCTTATTGTCCAAGTGTTAATTCCTCATCTAAGTAGATATGAGTACCTCTAAGCATCCCCCTATTCTTTAGGATCACATTCTTGTCTTCCATGCTTCTTAAGATAACTCTTACATGTCTATCCCTCCCTACTTCTATTTTCTTTCCAATTATGTTTGCTTGCTAAATACAACCTACCCACTTTAGCTTGTCCTTAAGAAAATTCCTTGTTAAAATATCATTTACCTCTCCTTCTCCCCAAAGTCCTTAAGTAAAGGATCAGCCAGTGAGTTAGAAGAGGGGAGGCCAAAAGATGAAATAGCATAGGCAAGAGAGTACAAGGTAGGTTGGGAAGAGGAACAAATATAATTATTAGGAGGGTAAGAGATTATTGCGATGGAGTTTAATTTGGAGTTTGTGATAAGGATTTTTCTTATTTGTTGACAATTTTATTTTGATTGTTAAATTGGCTCATGGTTTACCATTTTTGCAAAGCAATGGAAATGCAAGTAAATACCAACAAGATCAAAGTTGTGATTTTCTTCAATAGAAAAAATCAAAACCAACATGAGTTTTGCTTTGAAGGTAATATTCTTGAAGAAGTAATGGAATACAAATACCTTGGAATTGACTTTAACAACAAGCTTAGTTGGGAGGGTTACAAAAAGAAAAAACTTCAGGACGATACAAAGTTCTATATGCACTTCAAAATAGATGTAGAGAAGCAAAGCTATGGGATTAGAAAACTATCTAGATTCTTTTTGTGTTTTTAGTGCTTTCAGTAATGCTTTATGGGTATGAATTGTGGGCTAGCAACACCTCAAAAACAAAGTAGAAACAAATTGAGAAAATCCAAAACTACTTGATAACAAGCAAGTGCAAAATAAAAGGTTTGATTCATAATGAGATTATGTTGAGTGAAACAAAGGCAACTCTTATTGAAGCAATTGTTATAGTGTGTATCATAAGATATTTAAAAAGAATTGAACAAATGGAAGTAGGTAGATGGCCTAAGGTTGTTTTCAATGACATCTTGAGAAAAAAAAGACTTAGATGAAGCAAAAAATCAAATGGATGGTCAAATGGAATATCAACTTGAATGCATGTCCCATGGATAGTAAAGAGATAAAGGCTTTCGTTATGGATAAGTTTCACAAGCATACATGGGGTAAAGTGCTAGGGAGAAAGAAAAAATATTATATTGAGGAGCTTAACTCCACATATGATCATCAACAACAAAAAGTGTACATATGGGCTTATATTTTGTGGAGAGCCAAATAAATTATTGCCCAATTAAAAATTAACTCTCATCAATTTTTTTGTGAAACAAGGCAGTGGAAAAAGCCTAAAGAAGCATGGAAAGAAAGGGTGTGTATATTTTGCACTACCAGGGTAGAGGGATAAAAAATACTTTATTATGAAGTGTGATGCCTTTAGGGACAAACATTATCTTGATAGTTAGTTCTTAGTATAGTTTATTTAGCAAGTGGACTATTGAGAAGTTGGGGGAGCTCATCATCACCTTGAATAGGAAAAGGATTTAAATGTATAAGTCAAAAATGATAGGGTCGATTCTCCTATAGGCTATTTTTAGCCTCATGAATGTTAAAAGTTTTATATTTATTTCATTATGGTAAAACTAAAATTACTTTCAATTTTACAAGAAAGAGAGTACAAGGTAAGATAGGAACGAGTAAAAACTATAATTATTAAAGGGATGAGAGACTATGGAAAAATTGAAAGTAATTTCAATCTTACAATGATTTTCTAAGGAACAAGTTACATTGGAGGGGACAAATATGTCAAGAAAGAAGGGTTGAAAAGTTAAGTGGGGAGGGTATTAGGCCTATCAAAATTGCCTTGATGAGTATGGAGGAAAAATACTAGCTTCTTAAAAAGGAGGCTTTTGAAGGCCTATTATTTCATTTTGGATGAAGATATAACCTCAATGCAGAAAAGGAAAGAAGTGTGGAATTAGCTAAAGAGTGAGCAATGAGGGATGGAGGTAAAAGGGCATGGTTGCAAAATGGGAAAGTTATCATCACCAATTTATTATTCTGAAACACATTAGCACAACATAAGGGTAACAAAGGGAAAGAAAATGTAACAATGGCAATAGAGAATGTAACAAGGCAAGAATAGGTGAGAAAAAGGTAAAGGTTATACCTTGAGCTTTTGGCCCCTAGATAAATAGAAAGTAGGGCCCTCTCAAGAGCACTTAAAATTAGTGTGTTGGAACTATAGAGGTTACCCTTGGAGAAGGGGACTTGGGTTAGGGCTTATTATCAATGGAAGAGCAATAATATTTCTCACAAAAACTCGTGAGCATGAGAGGTGCAAGATGCTTACTTTTGAAGGACATGTGAAATTTGCAATTTGGAATGATATGACTAGAAACATAAAAGGTTATGGTGGCATAATGGTCTTAATAATAGATACATTTGGTTGGAAAAAAAGAAAGACCCAAATAAGTAATTCATCTAGTTTAATTTTTTTAAATGGTAGGAAAATATTGTTAGAGCAACAAACTATGAATGCAAAATTCAAGAACTTCCACAAAAGAATTAAGCACAACAAAATAGCCAAGAAAATATCGTAAAACATGTATAAAACATATAGAAACAAGTGTTTGAAGGTACAAGGGTTGATTAGGCCAAAAAAAGTAGTAAATTAAAGAAGCAATATTGTTTCAACCATATCCTACAAAAAATCGTATAAAATACTCTCCAAACAAGCTGATTTGGCCCAAAAACTGTAGTTTACAATAGTACTTTTTACAAAATGAAGAAATTTGCAAGGGGTGAGATTGCCCTAAAAAAAATATGTTTTTTATAACTAATCTATACAATACAAAATTATATGATTCCATATGGATTTATTTGAAATCTATATCGTATAAGTGTTGTGCACCAAAAAATATAAAAATTAAAAAGTTACCATTTTTACAAAACCAAAGATAATTTTTCATTTCTCGAGCCATCTAGACACAACAACGATATTCATTTCACTCCACAATGCTTCTTTGATAGGGCTTAGTGTTGGATTCACCAAAAAATGGGAAGGAAATTATGATTTAGTGCTCTAATACCATGTTGGAGCAACAAATTATGAATGCAAAATTCAAGAACTTCCACAAAATAATCAAGCACAACAGATTATCCAAGAAACTATCATAAAATAAGTGAATATACAATGATCTCTCCTTTTATATGGAGTATAAGGAGGAAGTAGGAAGGTGAAATAGAAAGTGACTAACCCTCCAAGAGATGTCACACATGTAAAACACTTGGGACAAGTGTGAATGCATGTGCCATGTGTCTATGAGATTAGACAACTAAACCACTAAATAAAGCTAGTGTGAATGAGACTAATAGGTCTAGGAGCTAGATAAATGATAATTAAATGCATAAACACTTTTAACTCTAACAAACATGAATTTTTACGTGTTAATTTATTCCTCAAGTGTCATTTTTTTTTAAAAAGGGTAAGATTGTAAGGACCCTTTCACAACACTAAAAAAATATATTTCATCTTTCTCCCAAAAAGGGGAAGTTCTTTAAAATGGAAATAA
This sequence comes from Sequoia sempervirens, assembly GCA_007258455.2. Lineage (NCBI taxonomy): Eukaryota > Viridiplantae > Streptophyta > Pinopsida > Cupressales > Cupressaceae > Sequoia > Sequoia sempervirens. Next base: position 193,323,795 of record VDFB02000002.1, on the reverse strand, counting down.
ATCTCATAATGATTAAATCTAGGGTTTGGTATGGATTAACTTGGGAATGGATATATTCATCTCTAAGAAAATTATAGTTATCATTGTTATGTAAACTCAACTGTATAATATTATCATCATTATTCTCAAAGGGGGTTGTGACTTATTTAATGAACTTGTAGAACCAAGGATCCATGATGATTTTTTTGGTTAGGTTCAATTTCATTTATTTATATTCTAGGTTTTGCATAGGCTTTACACAAGGGTATAGAAGACAAAAACAACACCCTAACTAGTTAAGTGGGAGTATTCATAATTATGGTCCCACATATATACTCTAGGCGTGAAAAGTAGGGCCCATAGAGAGGCACTAATCACTTTTGATCTTCAAGATCACTCTAAGGAATGAGAGGTGAGCATACAAGGCCTAATCTCATATTTCTAGAGGTACCTTGTTAATAACTTCCTAGGGCATCCATTTACTTGTACATCACAAATACAAATGGTTAAAGGTTCACTATTCTAGGCTTGACAAGGCTTAATGAGGAAGCCATTGATATACTTAAGGTATGTGAGGCCCAAATTTATAAATTATGGTGTTTTTCTAATTTCTTGGTTCAAGACGGTAACACACTCTCCTTTATCACTTTACAAGCTCCCAGTGCTAGATCCCACAATAGTGGTTTACACTTTTTGGCCAAACTTGACACTAAAATGAACATTTTGAACTTTTTCTTCACTTTCGAACACCTATAGCTGCTAAACAGTGAGGAAATTGAAGATGATGCAAAATAGTGATTTGTGAAATTTTTTCTGTAGATTTTAAATATATATTTAAAAAAAAATTGGAATCAAATTGCATTTCTTTTTCCATCTCCTTCAATAACTAGTTTTTAATCGTAAACACCATTTTCAGAGAGATGTGTACTTGTTAACACATAATTTTTTTTATGAAGGATAAAATTATAATTTTTTTGAATTTAGATTTGTAACTACGATATCCAGTGCATGCAATTGGTTTCATACTGTTTTACTAAATATTTTTTTCTTAATTAAGTTTTGAAGTCAAACTAGTTACAATTTAGACATAGGTTTACTTCCTAACACAACTTTTTTTGTATGTATCAAAATTCAATTTTTTTTTTTGTTGGATCAAGGACACCAATATCAAGTGCATAAATATTTTTTAGAATTTATTTTTAATAATCTTCCATTTTTCCACATGTGCAGAACAAAGAGCTTGATTTTAGATGAAAAACCTACATTCACAAGAAATAAAAAGTAAATATAATAATCAAATTAAATATCTTTAAAATTATACTTTTTGGGAAGCTTATATTAAGGACTACATACTTACAAAAAATAAATTTTAAATGAATTAATTTGATCCCCCAAAAGGTAAATCAAAAGTGGTTTTTTATCAACATTTTGATAAGTGTAAAGGAGACTCTTTGTTATAGGTATGGTTTAAAACTAGCGGGGTTCTATCCAAGGGGGTTTGATCTAAGGTGGTTTGATCAAACCCTCTTCAATTGGAATCCTTTAAATGGAACTTTTCAAGGCTTAAATCATTATATTTTCTAAAAATATGTGATTTCAGCAAAAATCAGGATGTCCCAAAAAGTGTAAACCATTATTATGGGATCTTGTTATAAAGTTTCTTGTAAGCTTAGCTTGAATGACAAATACACCTTGAAGGAAGAATTCTTTTGATTCTCCACCCAATTTATATACCCTACCAAAACATGTGGATTCTATTTGACACTTGGAGATGAAGTATATATCCATCTCACTTTAAATATCTCCAATATTATCCTAAGGTATGAAGAGAAAGTATACAGAAGGCCCTTGGGAAATGTAATTGAAGAGGCTAGTTTTGATCTTCAAGATAACACTAAGGAACAAGAGGAGAGCATACATGATCAAATCATGACAACACACAAAAAATGAAAAAATGGTTTATTCCTTAAAATTAAATAGTGAAGTGAGTAAAAAAAATAAAAATTCTTTGACATGTGAAACTACACACAAGCATTAGAAAAATCAAGTCTTTGACATATGATTTCACTACATTTAAAGAGAATTAGAAACAAAACATTATCCATATAAAATTAGAAAATAATATTATCAAATAAAAAATGGATGTTCCCAGTAGATTCCTTGTAATTTTTTTATTGTTTTCACTTTTTTAATCTAATTTTGATTTCATACACAAAAGTTATACTTGTTGTAAGAAAAATTGTAAAAATGGAATTCAAACTAATAAATATAATATTTTAGGATGAATCTATAAAATTTTCCAATCCATAGTGAAGATGGAAGAACCAACTTTCCAATGCCTATAAAAATGAAAAAAAAAAGACTTTGTAGGCAAAAGTTATACTTGCTTGAAAAAATAGCCTATTTTGGTGCCAAAGAGGGGTGGTTTGTGGAAGTTTCTTCAGGTGTGAAACACTTGGGTGGTAGAATGGTAGAAAGAGAAGTGGATGGGTGGTGATGAAGTTGGGTGGCACAGGGAGTGGATGCAGGGTTTGGTGGTTGACCAATACTTTTTTGGTAGTGGGTTAAGCTACTCGTAGGGGGGATGTGCCCTAGACTTGCCACCTTTGCTAATGGTAAGGGTATAAAGTATGGGGTACCCTATGTAGGTAATACATTTTTTATTTTAAAAAAATCTTTTTTAATTTTTTTATATAAAGTTATTTCAAAAAAATTAAGGAAAATTTTATTTTTTAAAATCACTTTTCTATATGCTTGTATAGAGGTTGTACAAGCTCTATATATTTTTCCTTCAATTGCAACTTTATTAAATCTAGACAAATTCTATATGAATTTATATATTTTGACACCTTCCAAACTTAATCATGAGGTTGGGTTTACTATAAGACACACCCTAAATTTTTTGTCTCTCTCTAAAAAGAAGGTAAAAACCTACAAAATAAACTAGTGCAATCCTACAAAAACAAGATTAAATAAGGGACAAGGTCCCAGTGGCCTGATAAAATGTATATGAAAAATTTAGAACAAAATACAAAGAGATAAAAATAATATTAAATTCTCTATTCTAAATAAAACATAACCTCAAATTGAGATAAAAAGAGTTCAAGCAAAATAAAATACATGATAATCTTACCAACACAAAACCCTCTTTGTTAAAGTTGATTTGTTTGATATACACTATATGTGGTTGCTCAAGAATGCATGTGAGATTTTTGCAACATGTACTTGTTAAGATTTTAAGATAATAGATTTTCGATGAAGCATTGGGTTGAATTTATAGATGTTTGGTTGAGAATGTGAATAATGAGGATTTGATCTTGAATGAATGGTTGAGATTGATTTATATGAATGGAGAATATTCATCAATTAAGAATATTAAAGAAGAGTAATGATGGTGCCTTAGTGGGCTCTAAAATGCATGAGAATAATTAGTCATATTTATTTTGAATAATTAGTTGTGCATGAGTTACAATAGAAGGGAATTATGGAGTAGTTATGATGGAATATGAAGGTAATCAGATTTTTTATTATTTGTGGAGAATAATTGAAAAAATATATTTATTTATTTGGGAATAAATGAATGACCATTAACCTAATTAAGTAAATAATACAAACTATTTAATAAATTAGTGGTGGAAAATGAAAAGGGGAATTAACATGAAATGTGGAAATGCTGACATGGTATTAGGATGTGATGTTATTGATGAGAATTAAGTGTATCCACCAAGTTTAGAGAAAATAATTTGAGAGAAACTTGTGATTTATTTTTGTTTTGATGCTACAAAATTTGGAGTAGCCATGAGCTCTAGAAGTTTGATGAACTCAAAAATTGGATCCTAATGCCCAAATGATAATTTTGTATTTGTATAAACTTTAAATTTGAACATTTGGTTGGAGACATAGAATCTTAAATTTTAAACCACTAGATTTAGGAATCTAATTACTCTTTCTATCATGCCTTATATTTATCCCAAAAGCTTGAATCTTATGTCACACTTAATATTTAGCTTCAAAATATTGAAAGAATGAATCCAAAGAGTCCTACAAGAAATTTACTCTTATTATATAGGGATAGAACTATGGTTTTTGAAACCAACTCTAGGGAAACATAGATAACATGGAAAAAAATAGAATAAACTGGGATCGAGATGATTTATTGCCAACTCATTGAGATGTAGAGTCCAGAGGCCACAAGAAGATCATTCATCACTAAAATTCATGAAAAACACTTGGGAGTAAGGATAATGCAAGAAAAATGAGTGATAAAAGAATCATCGCAAGATTATATTAGAACTTAGGGATCCAAAATTTAGGTGTTCAGATCATCATTTTAATCTCTTAAAAATTTAACTCTAGATACAAATTTTAAGTTCAAGATTTGGTGAAGTTTAAATCTTTAGATTGAACTTGATTTTGGGGATTCAAGAAATGTATTTGTAATTGAACTCCTAAATATTGATGTTCAATATTTGAAGTAGAGGGAGCTCATAGTTTTAGGGATTCAACATCTTGTTAAATATTTAACAAAAAATTAAAAGGGAACAAATCAAATAGTTTGAACGGGTATTTTAAGGTATATACTTCAAACACCTCAATTCTTGGAGGATCAAACTTTTAGTAGTTCATCTTGACACAAAATAATGATTTTTTGATAATTTGAAGGAAAAAATTGATATGAATCAATCTCTAGCTTTGTGTTCAAACTCTAAGACCCTTGGGGTTTGAATTTTGAGACACTTGAAATTAATATCTAAACTAAATTTTTTAAAACTTATAAAAAATAATGTTAAGGTCCAAAATTCCTAGGAAATTAACCTTGCCTCAAGGATTTAGTAGATATAAACTGTAATACCCCTTGTGTTGTTGTTAGGACTTGATACTTTCTATGGTTTTGCTTGACACTTTGAGACTTTGACAATTACTATTTGTTGGTTGGATTGGTTGACTGGATAGTTTAGACTACTTGATGATTATGCTACTTTATTTGATGACATGGATATTATGATATGACATTATGGTTACATTTGATTGGTGATGTTTTATATGGATGCAGTAGTATATTGTGATGCAGTAGACTAGTACTTATTTCATGATGATATGATGTGATCAGTTTAGTTTAATGATGTTACTTTATACTTGATGCTATAGTTGTTATTATGGTTTTGGTGAGGGGACAATGTGGCACCACTCGTTCGCGAGCACCCTGCTACGCTACAAATCTTTCTCACAATGTGATGTATTTGAGTATATGTGTGTGTGTGTGTGTGTGTTGTACACAACCTTGTCTGTATGCAGGAATTGTAGGAACAAAGTCTCGATTCCACCTGCTTTGGCAGGACAGGGCAAGCATTAAATCATCCCAACGGGCATGATGTTGAAACAAAGATGACAAGGAAGTCACCCCATCCCAAGTCTGTCAACCCTTCATGTGTCTAGTGGTATTGTGCATTTTGACTTTGGTTATTTCCGCATTATATGATAGTTGTCTTTTGTGAGTGTATTTATGTTATTTATTTTATGTTGGTGTTGTTATGCATTGGGTGGATTAATAGTATGATGTAATTTAAATGATTAAATAATTAAAATGAATTTTATTAGTAATTATTGGAATGACTTTATTAAAATTTAAAAGTATTAAATTAAAAGCTTTATAATAAATTAAAGATAAAAACATAAATAGTGTAAATGGTATTATTTAAAAAGTTGTCATTTGGATAATTTAATTTAATGGCAAGTTGAGAATAATTAAGAGAATAAAATAATTAAATATTTTAACATGTGTCAACTGTGATAGGAAAATTATAAAAATAGAAATTAAAACTAAAGTTTTCAGTTCGAAAAGGAAAAATCAAGAAAAGAATTAAAAGGACCAATGAAAGTTCAGATTTTGTTGAAAGTTGGTGATGAAATAGAAAATTTCTTTTTCATTCTGATTTTTGGGTTTTCAAAAATAGAAGAGGATATTTTTATTTTATAGGAAAAAGAAGAAGTTGGATGCACTGGAAATTTGACAAAAGGAGTAACAATATTTTACTCTGTAAAACTTTGTTTCACTTTTCAGTGTTTTCTAGGGAAAAACTCTTCTGAATAGAATAGTAGACTAAGAATTGGATTGGAGAAATTTGTGGAGGGGTTTTGTAGAAGGAAAGGGAGTTTTTTGAAAAGGCCCGTGGGAATCAAAGGAAGGCTTCGTCAACTTCTCGGCAAGCGCAGGACTCTAGGTTCCTTTATTGATCTTTCACTGCTTGTTAAATCTGAAATGGCAAATATGTTGTTCTATAAAAGAAATCATTTGGGGGTTTTAGAATAAATGTGTTCATATCAATTTACTGGGTAACAGATAAATGAAAGAAATTTCTTTGTTTGGAGCTTCTGGATATATTCTGTATGTTTGTAATTTTGTTTATGAGAAAATTTGATTTCCTCTCTAAAATAAATGGATACACATATTCATGTATATATATATATGTATGTATGTATGTATACATAAATATATTTATCAATTTCTATAGAAAGTGATTGGAAATATATATATATATACACACACTCACATACAAAGGTATATACATATATATATATATATATATATATATATATATATATATATATATAAAAATTAATAAGTTTGAATTCTTTCATGGGGCCGAACTTGTGCTCGTGTTGACATTTCTTTTTATTGATTGAAATGAGGTTGAGGGGGGGACGGCTGGGCTGTACCCTCCCCTCTTCCCCTTTTTTTGCAGCGTTGGGTTGTCCACAACAGTCCATAGACTATTGTGCGTAGCAGTCCTATAGATTGTTGTGCGCAACAACTGTATGGGTTGTTGTGCGCAGTCCACCGCATACGGCTGGTGGTTAATAAATTTTATTTTATTTTTTTGATATATATATATATATATATATATTTATTTATTTATATTTATATATGTATTTTTTTTATGGGTACAATTAAATACCCAGAAAAAATTAATTAGACCAGAATTATTTAATGAAAAAAAAAAACAAAATATTTATATATATATATGTAATTTTATGTATATATATATAATATAAATATATAGATATATTAATTTCTTTTGTGATTGTGAAATTATAAATATGACTGTAATTTATTAATGGAAAAAGGCAGATTCTATAACATAATTATTATCAAGTTTTTATTTCAAAATTATACTATGGAAAATGGAGATTAGTCATATTGATTAGTTGTGAATGAAATAAAATGAATTGTTGTATTTCAGAGTTTATTTTCATAATTACAAGTGTGTGGAAACTATTATGTTAGCTTGTATTTTGAATGTTGGGTTCTTATTGGCCTTTAATTATTTTTGTTATCTCTTTTGATCTTTATCGATGTGGGAACCCAATGTGTCATAGGAGCCCTGTTTAGTGTATTGTGATCTTAGAATTCCAGAGGCATGAGCCAATTTCTAAATGGTGTTTTATCTTTTGTTTTTGATTATGACAAGTTTGATGTGGCATCATAGTTGGATTCTTATGAAAGGGTTGTACTGGATTTAATTGAGAAGTTGGTTATGTGCTTTTGACGAGATGGGTAATGCCTCGTATGTATTCTGTTGAGCTTTAATGTTTTGTTCTATGTTAGTACAACCCTTGGTTTTGAGTATGTTTTGGGTCTCTAGGGAGAGTGGCTCTTCATGGGGGTCGGTGCCTCAAATAGGAGGAAGGGCCAGGATAACCCATGCAAGGGTTAGATTAAAAAGTGAAAACTTAATTAAAGAATTTAGGGGGATGGGTAGTAATGACATTAATAAGATAAATATGGATACCTCGTCTATCCATTAGGGCTTTCGCAGACTAATGGTGGATTGAGAAGGTCGTGGTTGGAAAAGTCGTTACCTCGTCCTCATGAGAGGTTAATGGCTCTGCATGAGTCACCCTATGGGGTCGACGCCTCAAGTAGGAGGAAGGGCCAGGATAACCATATATGGGGGTCGACGACTCAGGCAACCTGGATCAGCCGGTGCCTGGAGGAAGGGCTAGGATAACCCATGTAGGACTATGCAATGACACTCTCCACTAGTTTCCCTTATGCTTTGTTTTCTTGCTTGCCTCTGGAAGTGGTTTATGGTTGTTTCCTTTTGAGTTATTGATGATGTGTTTAATGGTTTTGTGTTGTTGTGGTTGGTATCTTTGGATGTTGTTGTTATGATCTATGTACTCTCATGTTACTATTATTGGAGTTTAGTCTTGTTGGCATCCTTGGTCGAGGTTACTTCCTTGTCATCTCCGAGCACGGGGGGAGGGGGGGTGGGTTTTTCTAAAACCCACGTGGTTGGGTGGAATGTGCTCTGCAACCCGTTGGGTTCCCCATCAACGTTCGTTCAGCATAGTATCATCTAGTTGGAGCTTGAGCCAGAGTTTTCTTATAGCCAAATGTTCATAATGTATTTCAGATATTCTTTTGTATTGATGTATCTTCCCCACATGTATGGGAAATTATGATGTAACTCATGTATATGAACCATGTAATGTACTAAAAGTTGATGTAATGTAAATGTACTTTTGTAATCATTTATGACTTATGGGGTTTAATATGGTTTTGTATCATGTGATGTGTTATATTTATGCATATGTATGTATGGATGCTTAGTGGAGTTAATTTTGTTCATTATGGATATCTTTTGCAATGAACTAATGTAATGACTATGATGGATGTGAAAGTTAGTTAGGTTATTTGGCTTTTATCTTACGTTATGGGTTAGATTTAAGTGATGTAACGTCACATGCCCCAAAGGACTTAGGTATTTGAAAGTGTATCATGTAGTATAATAATGTATAATGGTACTTTATATGATTACATGTTTACTTTGTATTTAAAAAAAAATTGTTTGCATAATAGTTATCCTTTGGGGTTTGCATGACGAGTGTTACAACTTGGTATCAGATCTTAGGTTCATACATTGGGCATTATGAGCCCATTATGGAATCTTGCGTTTAGTCATCTTGCATAGAGGTTTCCACCCTACTATCATCCTTGTTTATCCGTCTTAGTTTTCTTGTATGTGTCAGGTCGATGATGCAAAAAATTGGCAGAAAGGATAGGACCCTCGATGTAGTGCGCAATGCACCGATATCCTTCCTACCGGGGGATGAATTAGAGCCCTTGAGTTGTTGTGTGATGTAAGTTTGCGTGTGAATATGTTGAATTTATGCTTAAGTTGGTATTTTGTGTTGATCTTCGTTATGTCTCTTTTTCCATTCTTGTGACCCCTTTCCCCTTGGTGATGTGTGTAGGATGGATGGAGGTCAAGGGCAAGGTCGCAGTAGAAGACGGGGTGGAAGCCGAAGGACTAACCACCAGGGCATCTCACCTTAGTACCCTCACAACACCATACGCGGAGAAGGGCTTGGAACCCAGATAAACCCAGAGCAGCCAGACACGGAGAAAGTGCAAGTAGGTCAACCGCTAGAATAAATCTCTGATGATGAAACCTTGACACATGCTCTAGTCTGGATCAAGATAGAAGAAAGCAGAAAAATTGTTGAATCTAAACTTGTTACTAAGACCAAGAAGCCATTTGTAGTTCGAGACTGGTCGTTGGGGTGTGGACCCCATGCCCCCAAGCTTACAAAAGAGGAAGTAGAATGCCTACGAGCACATTGCCCCTCCTCTAAAACGACCATGAGGGACTCGGATGAGGACCCGAAAGAGTATCCTCTGGGGGATCGCAAGTAGGCACCTTTGTTTTGTGAACCCTTTTTAATAATATACTTGATACTATAAGTTTTTGTTGGTGTAGGTGCACCCTTTTGTTTGAAGTGGTTGACAATATGAATAACTAGTATGTGTGATACTCTATTATAATGATTGTGTTTATGAAATAAAGAGTGGTGTTTTGTTGAAAGTTGCGGTGTGGAATCTTGGTCTCGTGGTTGTAAATGTGTAGGAACTTGTGCTGAAAAGTGAATAAAGTAAATTTTCTGGTGTGTAAATGGAGAAGTTAAACAAAAAATATATACTTGTGTGAATAATCGTGCTAGAATTTTATAGTATTTTGAGGTTAAGATGAAGTTTGAACTATTGACACTAATGTGTTATGTCCTATCATAGTTGGTGATTTCCAGATAGTTAGCTTTTTCATTCATTTAACCGTTTCATGCAATAGGAATTTGCTCTTTCTATTTGTGGTTGCAAACGATTGATTACTTATTTTATTGCTTGATGTTCAACGCTGAACTTCGTACTTCATTATGGAATTTGATACTCTAGTATTATTGCCATTGGTATTTGTTTGAAAGTTTCTAAGCTTCGGTGTGTCTTTCTTTCCTTGCTTTTTTGGCTCGCTACTAATAGTTTGAAGATCATTATATGTTAGTTTGGCATCAATAGTAAACCCTTCAACTTATTGTGAAGACTCCATCTTGGTAGTATGGTTGCATTCAAGAATATAAACTGAGCTTGGTATTCGATTTTGGTTTCCTATTCTTTTAGTTATAACTACGATACTCTGCTTTATTATTTGATTTCATTAAGCATATCATGGTACTTACTGTATCTTAAATTTGATGCCCCCTTATTACTCATCATGCCGATAACCTTCACTATTTGCACCCTTTCTTTCCAACCGTATAGTCACGATTTGTTATAGTTATCAATTTCTGCCTTGATGCATGTATGTTTGCCTGAGTATAGGTAGCTGCTAAATCTGTCAAGAGTCCATTTTTCTTCTTTATGCTTGATGGAGGTCGAATTATATCGCACAACCATGGATGAAATCCCTTGCAAATTTACGCTAGTCTAGTGTGTTTGTTGGAAATTTTGGAGCCTTATCTGTCAAACCATTGTGGTAAATCCTTCAAAGCATAGCATACCACGTTAACGTTGCTAGATCTGAATAGCCTATCCTCTTTTGGTTTTGTTGGTGATTCTTAGCCTACGATAGTATATGATCCTTAGGTGCCACAAGTTTATGAATGCATGATGACAATCATATATGTAATGCACTAAGGGAGTTCTACTTTGTGCAAAAGGTGTTGCCCTTAACCATTAACCCTACATTCTCTCTTTGGTAGGTTTTCGCATTATGGTCTTCTTGTGCTAATCTTTCTTGCATAGCGATCTTTGAGTTATCTCTACATATTTATTGGTGTTGGAAATTCAATTTGGAGGGCATGTTTGCAATTTGATGGTTTTAGTTAGGTGAAGATTAACAGTTCAACCCATGAACCAGAATTATGTTTGCTATAATTGGTATTCGACGAAGTAATACTTTGGCCTGAAAATTCGATGCAAATGCTTATGCTTAGAGATAGCTAGAATTTCTTTATGGTTGGAAATTAACTTCTCTCTACTTGGTTTTCCATTGTACTCAATCATTGTTAAATATTTTGTGTGTAACACATGTGACTTTTCATCATATTGACATTTTCATTTTATGATGCATTGGATTATAGTTGCATTTGTGTCTGTGTTCTCTTCTTTTCGCTGGACTTTCATTGATGACTACAAGGAATGCGTTCAGGTTGATCTGGTTTTAATTCTTTCGTTGCAGTCCATAATCAGTAATGGTTATTCTCATTTTATGTGAAATTAGTCTTTCCTATGTTTGAGGCGTATTTATCACAACTTCTTGCTTGTTTTCACTTGTTTTCCTTTGAGGGAGTTCATTTTCTTGTCAGGATAGTGTTGCTTGTATGGTAGTTATCCTCCTCGGTATTGTGTTCTCTCCCTTTTGCTATAATGTGTGAGCAGACGTATACCATGTTGATTATTGCATCAAGTAATATTTTGAATTTGATATGCTAGTTTTCATATATACATTCGTGCGTTGTCTCTGTATGAATTGGTATAATGAGTTAGAAATTGTAATTTGCTAATGGTATAGATTTGCATATTAGGTGTTGTGGTAATAGTAATTGATGATTAAGATTTATGCGGAAATAAATGACTTAGATTGTCTCCTTTAATCAACATATGAGGTATTCCATCATGATTTTTTAATGGTTGCGTAGCTTTATAATTTGATAGTTCATAATTTCCATTTAGTAATAAACTCTCTTTCATAGTCATAGATTCAAGTTGTGTGGTTGCTGGGTAAATGATTAACTTTATTTTATAACGGGTAGTGAGAGCAAGGGAAATGGATTATAATATGCTTTTAATGTGTAGATATATTTTGTTTGTACTAATTATAACACTTAGGTATATGTTGTAGTTTATTAATAAATGGAATGTCTTATTTGATAAGGGGAAACAAGTAGGAAAGAATTAAATTGAGAAGTTGTTCTTACCCTAACAATTAATCGGTCAAGTAAATGAGTTAATTATATTGTCCCTTGTTACTAACAATATCATAATGGTATCACTGTAAAGCAGTCCCAAGTACGTAAGTATCATGGTTGAGACCCGCGTGAGTTATAGTGACTAGTTCTGTAGAGGTCTTGAGTAGCCTAAAAGTCAGTGCTAAGACTTCAACAACATGGGAGTATGCCTCCCATATTAGAGAGAATCTTATCTATATTTGTTCACTGGCTTCTAGGAGTAAGCCGAATTCTAGGGGGGAGGATGTAATACCCCTTGTGTTGCTGTTAGGACTTGATACTTTCTATGGTTTTGCTTGACACTTTGAGAATTTGACAGTTACTGTTTGTTGGTTGGATTGGTTGACTGGATAGTTTAGACTACTTGATGATTATGCTACTTTATTTGATGACATGGATATTATGATATGACATTATGGTTACATTTGATTGGTGATGTTTTATATGGATGTTGTAGTATATTGTGATGCAATAGAATAGTAATTATTTCATGATGATATGATGTGATCAGTTTAATTTAATGATCTTACTTTATACTTGATGATATAGTTGTTATTATGGTTTTGATGAGGGGACAGTGTAGCGCCACTCATTCGCGAGCACCCTGCTACGTTGCGAATCCTTCTCACGATGTGATGTATTTGAGTATATATATATGTTGTACACAACCTGGTCTATATACAGGAATTGCAGGAACAAAGTCTTGATTCCACCTGCTTTGGCAGGATAGGGTGAGCATTAAATTATCCCAACAGGCATGATGTTGAAACAGAGATGACAAGGAAGTCACCCTGTCCCAAGTCTGTCAACCCTTCATGTGTCTAGTGGTATTATGCATTTTGACTTTGGTTATTTCCGCATTATATGATAGTTATCTTTTGTGAGTGTATTTATGTTATTTATTTTATGTTGGTGTTGTTATGCATTGGGTGGATTAATAGTATGATGTAATTTAAATGATTAAATAATTAAAATGAATGTTATTAGTAATTATTGGAATGACTTTATTAAAATTTTAAAGTATTAAATTAAAAGCTTTATAATAAATTAAAGATAAATAAATAAATATTGTAAATAGTATTATTTAAAAAGTTGTCATTTGGATCATTTAATTTAATGGCAAGTTGAGAATAATTAAGAGAATAAAATAATTAAATATTTTAACATGTGTCAACTGTGAGAGGAAAATTAGAAAAATAGAAATTAAAACTAAAGTTTTTAGTTCAAAAAGGAAAAATCAAGAAAAGAATTAAAAGGACCAATGAATGTTCAGATTTTGTTGAAAGCTAGTGATGAAATAGAAAATTTCTTTTTCATTCTGATTTTTGGGTTTTCGAAAATAGAAGAGGATATTTTTATTTTATAGGAAAAAGAAGTTGGATGCATGGGAAATTTGACAGAAGGGGTAACAATACTTTACTCTGTAAAACTTTGTCTCTCTTTTCATTGTTTTCTGGGGAAAAACTCTTTTGAATATAATAGTAGACTAAGAATTGGATTGAGGAAATTTGTGGAGGGGTTTTGTAGAAGGAAAGGGAGTTTTTCAAAAAGGCCAGTGGGAATCAAAAGAAGGCTTCGTCAACTTCTCGGCAAGCACAGGACTCTAGGTTCCTTTATTGATCTTTCACTGCTTGTTAAATCTAAAATGACAAATATGTTGTTCTGTAAAAGAAAAATCATTTGGGGGTTTTAGAATAAATGTGTTCATATCAATTTACTGGGTAACAGATAAATGAAAGAAATTTCTTTGTTTGGAGCTTCTGGATATATTCTATATGTTTGTAATTTTGTTTATGAGAAAATTTGATTTCCTCTCTGAAATAAATGGATATACATATTCATGATGTATATATATATAAATATATATATACTTGTATATATATATATACATATATATATATATATATATTATATATGTATACATAAATATATTTATCAATTTCTACAAAAAGTGATTGGAAAAATATATATATATATATATATACACTCAGATACAGAGGTATATACATATATATATATATAAATATAAATTAATAAGTTTGAATTCTTTCATGGGGCCGAACTTGTGCTGGTGTCGGCATTTCTTTTTATTGATTGAAATGAGGTTGAGGGGGGGACGGCTGGCCGTACCTCCCCTCTTCCCCTTTTTTGCAGCGTTGGGTTGTCCACAATAGTTCATAGACTGTTGTGCGTAGCAGTCCTATGGACTGTTGTGCGCAGCAACCGTATGGGCTGCTGTGTGCAGTCCACTACGTACGGCCGATGGTTAATAAATTTTATTTTATTTTTTTGATAATATATATATATATATATATATTTATATTTATATATGTATTTTTTTTAATGGGTACAATTAAATACCCAGAAAAATCAATTAGGCCAGAATTATTTAATGAAAAAAATAAAAAATATTTATATATATATGTTATATATATATATGTAATTTTATGTATATATATATAATATAAATATATAGATATATTGATTTCTTTTGTGATTGTGAAATTATAAATATGACTGTAATTTAGTAATGGAAAAAGGCAGATTTTATAACAAAATTATTATCAAGTTTTTATTTCAAAATTATATTATGGAAAATGGAGATTAGTCGTATTGATTAGTTGTGAATGAAATAAAACGAATTGTTGTATTTCGGAGTTTGTTTTCATAATTACAAGTGTGTGGAAACTATTATGTTAGCTTGTATTTTGAATGTTCGATTCTTATTGGCCTTTAATTATTTATGTGTTATCTCTTTTGATCTTTATCGATGTGGGAACCCTAGGAGCCCTGTTTAGTGTATTGTGATCTTAGAATTCCAGAGGCATGAGCCAGTTTCTAAATGGTGTTTTATCTTTTTTTTTTTATTATGACAAGTTTGATGTGGCATCATAGTTGGATTCTTATGAAAGGGTTGTACTGGATTTAATTGAGAAGTTGGTGATGTGCTTTTGACGAGATGGGTAATGCCTCGTATGTATTCTGTTGAGCTTTAATGTTTTGTTCTATGTTGGTACAACCCTTGGTTTTGAGTATGTTTTGGGTCTCCAGGGAGAGTGGCTCTTCATGGGGGTCGGTGCCTCAAATAGGAGGAAGGGCCAGGATAACCCACGCAAGGGTTAGATTAAAAAGTGAAAACTTAACTAAAGAATTTAGGGGGATGGATAGTAATGACATTAATAAGATAAATATGGACACATCGTCTATCCATTAGGGCTTTCACAGACTAATGGTGGACTGAGAAGGCCATGGTTGGAAAATTCGTTACCTCATCCTCATGAGATGTTAACAGCTCTGCATGAGTCACCCTATGGGGTCGGCA
Source organism: Sequoia sempervirens (assembly GCA_007258455.2). Classification (NCBI taxonomy): domain Eukaryota; kingdom Viridiplantae; phylum Streptophyta; class Pinopsida; order Cupressales; family Cupressaceae; genus Sequoia; species Sequoia sempervirens. The sequence continues at coordinate 193,308,209 of VDFB02000002.1, read as the reverse complement.
CCTCAAGTAGGAGGAAGGGCTAGGATAACCATAGATGGGGGTCGACGCCTAGGGCAACCTGGATCAGTCGGTGCCTGGAGGAAGGGCCAGGATAACCCATGTAGGACTATGCAATGACACTCTCCACTAGTTGCTCTTATGCTTTGTTTTCTTGCTTGCCTCTGGAAGTGGTTTATGGTTGTTGCCTTTTGAATTATTGATGATGTGTTTAATGGTTTTGTGTTGTTGTGGTTGGTATCTTTGGATGTTGTTGTTATGATCTATGTACTCTCATGTTACTGTAATTGGAGTTACTATTATTGGAGTTTAGTCTTGTTGGCATCCTTTGTCAAGGTTACTTCCTTGTCATCTCCAAGCACGGGGGGGTTAGTTTTTCTAAAACCCACGTGGTCGGGTGGAACGTGCTCCGCACCCCGTTGGGTTCCCCATCAACATTCGTTCAACACAGTATCATCCAGCTGGAGCTTGAGCTAGAGTTTTCTTATAGCCAGATGTTCATAATGTATTTCAGATATTCTTTTGTATTGATGTATCTTCCCCACATGTATGGGAAATTATGATGTAACTCATGTATATGAACCATGTAATGTACTAAAATTTGATGTAATGTAAATGCACCTTTGTAATCGTTTATGACTTATGGGATTTAATATGGTTTTGTATCATGTGATGTGTTATATTTATGCATATGTATGTATGGATGCTTAGTGGAGTTAATTTTGTTTATTATGGATATCTTTTGCAATGAACTAATGTAATGACTATGATGGATGTGAAAGTTAGTTAGGTTATTTGGCTTTATGATTATCTTACGTTATGGGTTAGATTTAAGTGATGTAACGTCACGTGCCCCAAAGGACTTAGGTGTTTGAAAGTGTATCATGCAGTATAATAATGTATAATGGCACTTTATATGATTACGTATATGTTTACTTTATATTTAGAAAAAAAAATTGTGTGCATAATAGTTGTCCTTTGGGGTTTGCACAACGGGCATTACATAAACCAATATTAATCACATAATTTCTAATACATTGTTGAATTCTCAAATATTTCACAAGATGCATTTGACACCCATTTAAAAACCTTTGAACCATAAACTAACACAATAACGCAAATTTGAACATAAAACATGATCAAAACTAAAATGAAAAATAGAATAGAATTTAAAATACAAGTTGAAATCAAGGGTCCCCAATTTCATGGAAATAGGGGTGTATTGCGGGAGACCACGACAAATTCCCTCAGCTTAAATAATAGAAAATTTCCTAGGATCAAGTTATGAAAATATTGATAAACTCAATCCAAAACTAGGGAAACCCTTTATTAAAAACAAGATCATGCCCACATTTTCATAATTAAAATTTATTTTTACCTCTAAATAAATAATACTTGGTGGTCTAATCCAAATAAATTTAGAACAAGAAAATTAATAATGTTTCCTGACAATTTTACAATTATATCCATACCAATATCACCTAGTTATGTGCAAGTGTATCCTAAATCATTCCTTGATTTGAATGAGTTAGCTAATACAAATTCAATATTAGGTTGTCATAATCATATTATTATTTTATATTAGGCACGTGCCTTATTTAGATATAACAATGAGCATCATTTTTACAGGCCTATTTTAATCTCCCAGACATAGCTTTGTTACTAACTACGCACCTATAGCCTTGATAAAGTTAACTCTAATCCCACTCTAGGCATAAGTCTACTTCTAGTTGGGCGCCCATAAAATGATTAGAGGTTACCTGAATCACTCAAAATGAAAGAGATGTTTTTATTTCTATTTTCAATTTTCTCATTCCATAGGTATTGAAACCCATCTCTTGATTAAGGAGCACCATGGTAACCGATTTTTCTTTGATTTAGTATTTTTTTTTTACTTCATACCTTTTCCATAGTCACCTCATGTGATAGAATTCATAACATTAATGTGTGAAGAGTGAGGGATGAAAGGTATGGAAAATACATCTTGAAATTTTCAATACCTCCTTAAGCATGAATGTATCTCTACACATCCAAATGAAAGGATTCATGAAACCTTCACCCTAGGAATTGACGTGTTATAAACATAGAAGGAATTAATAGCTTATGAAAGAGATTAGGAAGAACATCTAGACCATATTCACAAGTCATTGATGATTTTGTATTTTAATAAAGGATTTAACTTTAAAAATAAATAATTGATAATAAGGTGGAAAATCAACAAATATTTATAATTAATTTAAAAATCCAAAAGAAAATAAAAATTAAATAAACCAAAACCAACAAAAATTGAAGCAATAAAAAAAACTAAAAAGAAAATAGATAAATATTTCTTACACTACCTAGTTTTTACAATTGTGAATGTTCTAAGGGTATATATGATAAAACTCCCACTATTCCTTTTATTTATAGTATCAAGTAGAAAGATCTTTATTTTGTAGTCATAAATATACTATGAATCTTTAATTATATTAGGGAATACTTAATTAAATAAGACCTTTCATAATTTCCATCACTTTCTTCATTCTCAAACATAGGATTATTATAAACCTTAAAGTCACATATAAAGAGGAATCATTTATCTCTATTTGATCTCCCAACCAAGAACATTTAAAAACTTCATGTTCTAGATTTAATTGAGAACATATAATTAAATAATTATAATATCTGTAATGCCCTGCCACACAACCCTAGAGGAAGTTGCAATTAACTACTCAAACGTACTAGTTTTTTAATTTTTTTAAGTACAAAATAACATGCAAGTTCACTACCCATTGCAACAACCTCTAAGGTTACGAGACTAAGGTTACTTTAAAACCCAAACAAGAAACATGAATTGAAAACATAACATTAATTACTTAAAGAATTAAGAACACATACATTCCATTTATGATAATTTACATCAAAGAATAAAGGATACCACATGTTTTCAAATAACATGATTGAACAAAAGATTACAACTCTCATTCCCCGAATGAGGTAAATCCAATAAGCATGATTACATATTCCATATTCCACCTCGATAACAAATGAGGGGTAATAAATTACAATATTAGCTGAAATGAAATAAGCATGAAAAGAAACTGGATCCCACGAGCTCTCCAACTGGAAATCTCGTCCACATGAACAAGAAGATGACCCAACGGATTAAGGTGCACATTCCAACCAACCATGTGATACCCGAAGGCTCACCCCCTATGCTAGGAGATAGTAGCAAGGAATTCCTATACAAGACCATCTACCTCTAGACACAGACTACAACTTAACTGAACTGAATTAAATACAAGCACAATAACACTTAACACAATGGTTACAATGCTTCTAGAGAACAATGATCATCTATGCAGTACAACAAAATGACTTTTGGTTGACATAGAGAGAGTGTCACACATCATTTTCTATGAGTTACCTTGGCTCAACCTTCCTAGGCTACCGGACCCCCACTTTGGGTTACCCTGGCTTGCCTCTACCAGTCGCCAGACCCCCATACAAACTGTGCTTCTCATCTCATCTCAAGCCTTAATAAGTGCATGACCCATGAGAGAGGCATTCATTATCTTAATTAGTCTGAAATTTTTTCATTAATCCTTTTTAAGTTCACTTACTTAAACCCTAAGTGAGTTACCCTGGCGCCCCTTTGTGTGTTGGACCCCCACGAAGAGCCACTCTCCTATCGACAACACACACGGTACAAAACTACAATTCAATGGGTAAACTAGATAAGACAACCACTCCAATCCAATGAGGCAACAAATAAAGGAAACTCACTCCAAACACTGAAAGAAACAAAATACATAATCCACTCCTTCCAAAGGAGGCACAAACCACATAACCTACTCCTAAACCAAAGGAGGCACAAACCATCCTCGTTCGTGAAAACTGGGTAAAACAACAAGATGCATCTATACGCACTACCTAAGACAATCCAAAGGTTGGCTAACATTTTACGACAACCCACACAATTAACTGAAAAACCCCATCTGGAAGATTTACACAAACAAATGACTCAATTGCCCAACATCGAGAATGAACGAAAACATCACTTAGCAAGCATTCCAGGTAACTCAATAAACTAATGTTAGGATTTCCTAAATCCAAGCCAAGCAATGACATAGTGCATGAAATCAATTAAATAATTAACATTATTTGCACATCCTCAAAAGTAAATCAAATCACATTGGCAACATTAAGGAATTTAAAACTAATAATTTAATTCCATTTGTTCAATCATACATAATGATTAAAATCAATCTTTTTAAATAAAATCATTTATTATAAAGTCAATTTCTTAATAACATCATTCTCTTATGAAATTAATCTTTACATCAAATATAAAAATCATTATAGGAACACTATAATTAAATATAATTAAACATAGGGGTTGGGGCCCTAGCTCAGTTGGCTAAATCTTTCCTGTTGCAGGAGGTTGGTCACGAGGTCTAGTCTCCCCCACCCCCGTGGTACCGGAGGGCATGTCGCGCCAGTGCCGCCGGTCACGTTAAAAAGTTTACCAAGCGCACTGTAGTTTATAGGGGGTCGTGCTACCCGATTCCTACAGTCTAAATAAATAAATAAATAAACATATATATGCAACTATATGTTTACAAAATATAAAATTATATATATATATTTATATTTATATTTTAAATATATATTTAAAAAATAATAATTAAATTCCATTCTCAATTAATTAAATCAAACCCCACTTTTTTTTTGCTAACTAATTATACCAAGAAAATATACACATAAATATATATAATATATATATATATATATATATATTTAAAATAATATATAAAATATATATACTTATATTTTAATTTTTTTTTTAAAACCATATATATAAATAAATATATATACATATATATATTTATATAACATATATTATATGTATATTATAATTAAATAATATATATAATATATATTATATAAAATACATATAATACATATATAAATTTATAAAATAAAATAAAAACAAAGAAAAAATGATTTTGCTGCTGCGCAGCCCCTGCTGGGGACTGCCACGCAGCCCCACCCCAACATGGGGGGGTCGCTTCCTGTGAAGGCAGTGCTGGCATTGCCTTCACAGCCAGTGCCTCCCATGGTGGGGGGTGATTGTGGGGTAGCGTCCCAGCCCCTCCCACATTATTTTAATATTTTAAATTATTATTTTTTTTCATAAAAAAAAATTAAATAAAACCCTGCATACTGTGGATTCCCAGAATAAAATTTTGACAGAGAATTTTTTTATATGAAGAAAAAAAATTTAAAAGAAAAATCTTCCAGCCTAAGAGCATATAAGTTTTATATGCAAAATATATGTGCATATATATGTATATCTAAATACCATTACACAGCCCAAATTGGGCAAATTTTCTACAAAAAAATGACAAAAGAAGAAATTCTTTCAAGCACAATTTCATGAACTCAAATTTCTGGAAATTTTCAACTTCAAACAAGATGTTTCAAGAATTTCTTTTGTTCCTTTCAATTTCTATTGTTTGAATTTCTATTTGTTTCTTTTTTTTGTTCTTTTCCATTTTTCAAGAATCTCTTTTTTTTCTTAAGATTTCAACAGAGGTTTTTCCAAGTTTTGAAACAAGATTTGACATGGGTTTTTCTTGCAATTCAAATAGAGCTTAAACACTTTCAACAACATAAAAATTTGTAAAACCTTTCAAAATGAAAACTAAATTTATAGAAAGAAAACATGGTTCTTCCCAAAAGCTTGAAAGGTTGCCAATGGTGCTATGAATTCTTCTTCTGATTCTAGCTCCTCCAAGATATCCAACTTGCTTCTCGAAATCCAAAAAATAAAGCAGAAAATTCCTTCCAAAACTCCACTTTTTTTAAATCCAAGATTGAATGAATCCCCCCAAAAAATGAAATTGGAATTGCTCTCATAACATCTTCCCCAAATTTAGTCAACTTCCCTAAAATATCCCATCCACCATAGTTATTGCATTTTTGGAGATATTTTTGAATTTTTAAATTTAAAACCAAAATTGCTTTTAAAAAAGGATTTAACACATTTAAAAAAAAAAATTCAACAAAAAGAATTTAAAACTTTAATAATTCCTTTTCAAAAGCATTTGAAACTTTTAAAATTTCCTTTTCAAAAGAATTTACAACTTTTTAAAAAAAATTCATTTCCAAAAATAAATTAACACTTTTAATTCCCAAAATGGATAACTTAATTCATTTCAACCTAATTAATTTAATTAATCAATAAAATAAATCTAATCCAATATTAGATCATTTTATTAATTAAATTAAATTAATTAATAAATTAAATAACATTTATAACATTATAACCAGATAAATTTAATAAACAACTTAAATACATAAAGCCATTTATTTACCTTTTTTCAACTTGCAATTTAAATGAAATCAAGGATAGATGAACAACAAAAAGCAACTTAACCCGACTAAAACCCAACAACACACTATGACTAGGGTGATGACTTGGCACGAAAAACCTAGCTACTATCTCCCAATCGAATATCGTTGGCCAATAGACACGCTCAAACCTGTGAAATCAGGTAGAGTCGATGTCTTGTACCTGTCAACCTATGAACAAAGAGTATATCGAACATGCATATATACATAATATGATCAAACCCATCGTGAAGAGGAAATCTCAGAATCGTAGGGTGCTCACAAGCGAGTTGTACAATCTCGTCCCCTTCACCAATACAATATTACTAATTGACGAATCTAACATTAATAAAATAATCAAAAGCATAAAGCATCATTAATTCAAATATCTGCTAAGTTAATCCAAAACATGCCATAATGATAACATCAGAGTAAAATACCATCACATTAAAATATAACATTTACATCGCTTTACAGTTTGCGATCAAATAGTAACCAAGTACCAAAGTCACAACATAAACAAAAACAACATAACAAAGAAGAACACTGCGGAACAAAAGAGCCAAAATGGAGGGGTGTTACAATATCAATCTTAAGACATAGCAAATCAACCTCCGAAGTTTGAGAATCTAGACAATAAACTTATTCAACATTCACATTCATGTCTAAGTGAAGTATTTGTGTCATTTAACCCATGAAACCCTTAGTAAGCTTGCATCACAAGCACTAGTAAATCAAGTATACAACCATATTCATTGTGACCATAACGAGAGCATGAATTTCCGTTTATAAAAATACTTGTACTCAAATCTTCAATTAATATGTCATCACATTCTAATTCTTCAATTAAATTTGTTGATTGCACATTTTCATGATCACAAGCATATCCAACATTATATCATTTCCAACATGACTATCATTAATACCAATACATAACACATTTTAATCACTTATTTCAACTATATTTTCAAACATATCCACTAGTGTGCTAGCATCTTGTAATTTGTTAATCTTTCAAGTTGGAGCATCATTGATTCTCTTCTTGGTAAAAGGGGGCTTGGTATTCATGATTTCCTTCCATATCATTGGATAAAATAAGTTCATGTGCTTCTCCATTTAATTGAATAGTATCATATTCTTTGTCTTTCAAGTTCTAAATTTGTTGATTTTTCCCGCTTATCAACCATAAAATTCATCATTTCCTTGATAGATGTATCTAACTATGTGATAAATTCAAGACATGTAATCTCTTCATGCTTAGTAGTGTAATGAAATCAAAGATTTTCATGTAAACTTATTTCTTCAAATGCCTATAAATCTAAGAATTAATAGAGCATGATTCAATTTTTAAATCATATTTAAAATGTTTGATTCAAAGTGACTAGTTTAACATTAAACTCAAGTGTGGATGGACCACTCTAGTATCATTTGTTGAAATTTTTTCATTTTTAGTATTGAGTAAATTTTTGTAATTCTCATCATATGCATCCAAGTTGTTGATGATAGGTGAGTATTATTTTGAGTTATTGTCTTCTTCTATTATGGGTACACATTCCTTCATCATTGCAATATTTTATTCTAAAATTTCCTAATACCTATGTGTGTCAAATTCTATTTTATTATATTTGTAATTGAATTAGCTATGTTATTATCTTTACCATTTGAATATGATTCAAATGGATATCCTTGGCTTTAATTTTGGATAACAAGGACAACAAAAAAGAGATTAGCGAGAATCCAAATTGACTACACAAGGTGTTGTTTAAGAGTTTTGTTGATACTCTAGTTGATTTTGTTAAGGAATGATATTTGTTTGATTTTTTGGAATGGGTAACTCATTTGGTTGAGTTGGTACTTGGTCTAATTTTGTAGTGGATAAATCCCAATTGATATTATTTCATTACATACATTCTAATCTTGTTGATTTGTTGCTTGAGTTTATTGTGGGTTGTAACATGTTTAATTTACATTAAATGTTGGGTGTGATAATACCCTAGCTAGGAAAAAATAGGTCTCTTTAAGAAGCCGCTTCCACATTGATCACTCTTGGAATGTCTCTAATAAGTATTAAAAATAGAAAATCTAATCCCTATAAATATTGATTTAATATGTTAGTGTATTAGGGCCTATACATATAATTTATATTTTCCAATGCTCAATAAAATCTATGATTAGATTGGGCAATACGATTATTGGGTTGTCTTTCCACTACTAAAAATTGTATGAAATATTCTCATAGATCCATATTTTCCTTGAATTATCTTAAGAAAGCATTCTCCATCTCAACCCATGGGTGTACAAAATTGATGGAAGACTTGTATACTAATGACATGCTACATCTTTGTTTTTAACAATCAAATAGAAAGGGAAATCCTCATGTTAACTTAATTCCTTATCATTAATTGTTTCATACCTTCACATGCTCAAATATATTTTATCCAATGTTAGGGGAAAACGAAGGAAGACGGTTGTATGTAATCATAATGATTTGGTGTAAACCCCCATGTCTACACATAGGGATTTATATCAAAATAAAATGAACCTTAGGTTTATCTCATAAAACTTGTATACTTTTATGGACAAACTTCATCTTCAAGATTTTTTTAGCATAAAAAACATACAATTTATTGTGCATATTTTAGTTCCCTCTTTTAAAAAAGAGTTTTCATAATTTGTTGGGTATTTTTGGATGATAAAATTTAGCAAGGTTCATAAAAAGTTAAAGCATTTAGGAATAATAGCTTTTGTTTTTTAACAATCCTAATATTCCACTTTGGTGGCCCTCCTAATGATAGTTTTGTTGATGCGGGTTTTGACACACCAATAGGTTGGAATGAGAAAGGTTTCCCTATTCAAAATGTGGCTAGTCTTAAGAGTCTTTATTAATAATATTTATGAGCTTTACCAAAATATCCAAATTGGATAGTACTTTGGCTAGTTCATTCAAGGGGCTACATGTAGAATAACAAGAGCCATTCATAGAATCAATGGTTTAAGATAGAAAAAAAATTCACTATGATTTGGTATAAATCCTCTAATTCAATTTTAAATGTGTTCATGGTTCTCTTCAAATTATCAAACCTCCTACAAGTAGTTTTTAAAATTATTCAAATGTAAAAAAATCATATAAAACCATAAGATAACCTAATTATTTCTCATATTATAATTATGTAACTAGGGATATAAAAATTCATTTATGTTGTCTTGACCAATTTAAATGAAATATTAGTTCTATTTTTATGAAAATAAAAGATATGTACAAATACGAGGTTGATCCCATAGTGCGTTGGTTAAGTGGTGGTGTTGTACCCATGGCCGCCAAGGTTCAAGTCTTTGGACTTTACCCTGCTGTTTCTACGGGTGTTCATGCCTCATGTGCTAGGCATTAAGGCTTGAGGCCTCTTCCCTTGTTGGACTGGTATGCTTGCGGGCCTTGTGCCCTCACGGTTATCGTGTTCGCGAGAGAGGCTTGTTCTTGCATTCATGTTGGGGATGAGGTCCCTAGTTTGTGGCCTAATTGGTTCATAGCTCTAGTCAAAATCTTGCAACGATAAAAAAAAGATATGTAAAAGTACAAGTTGTATGTGGAAATAAAAAATTCACTTATAATTTCATTCTTATGTGAATAAAAATGTATCATCAAAAGCTTAAATTTAATCCTAATCTAACATCAATATCTAAATTTTTTAAATGATAGAGAAAAGAAATTGGAAAAATAATCTAAAATTATCTTCAAAACCTCCATACACCATTTTTAAAATGTAAAAAAGTGATGAAAACCATTGCTTTCTTGACCCATTACCCATGATCAAAATATAAGGTGTGATCTTTAAAGGAATAAAAACCAACATGTAGGATAGATACTACATTTTTATGTAACACAAATGTGTTCAAGATGACCACAAAAAATACTCTACCATTAGCAAGGAATCAATGATATGAAACACATATCAAATTCATTGAATACTCATTGTATTAAATGCACAAACATGATGAAAGAAAACAAAATTAGAGTTTGGAAAACACCATAAAAATGAAAACCTATAAATGGAGTAGAATTTGGTATATTGCATTCAAAATTTGTTTACAAGAGTTTCCAATCCTTTACAATTCTTTGCAATTGTATATTTATACCTTGTTTGGAATGGGGAAGGTGAAAACTCATTACCTCCAAAAGGCCAATATGAGACAAATAATAGAATGGAAAAGGTCACCTTTGAATTTTGTTTATATACAATCTAAACTTTGACATACAAATGCACTTCATTCATTCTTGTGCACCTATTGTTTCCCCCATCCTTCTTCTCATCATCTTGGTTCATCTTCCAATATTTGGAGGATCTACATCTCCATTGACCTTGCATTTTAAATTGCTCAATATTCTATAAAAATTCTTGAATATGTCACAATATCATTTTCATTTAACAATAATAAAACATTTTTATCCTTATACTTCATCCTTGCATAATTTGTGTCACTATCCCACTTAGTACAAGATAGGTCTCAATATCTTAAGAATCTTACAAGTTCTCATAAAATTTGAGAATTTATCATTCACTATCATTAGTACTTATAAAAGTGTGCTATTGTATAATTACAACCTTTATAAATTATCTTCATAAGTAAAATTTAGGCTTGATGAGCCCTAGAATTATCTTGTTTTCTTTGTTTTTGTTTCATAATTTTCATAATATTTTTTATATTTTCAAAGACATTCCCAAACCTTTCCACTTCTTTTAAGTGTTTAAAGCATTGAGGATGATATATTATATTGATAAACAATTGTGTGAATCTTTGAATATCTATGAAATTTAACATTGTTCTATGTTAATTATGGTTATTAATAATGAAAAGATGTCCTTGAGATAAACTAATCCCTGCAACAAAGGATCTTTCAACTTGCAGCAAAAGGATCTGTCAACCCGCAACAAAAGGATGTATGTTTGTTGTAATAGAAGAGGATGATCACCTACAACACATGTTTTTCACAACTGATGCACACAATGGTCAAAGATTGTGAACATGATTTATTTATGGATCACTCTATCTTTTTACTTTATACTATCATTTGGTCGCAAAGGAAATAAGTTTTAATGGATCACTCTAAGTTTTTACTTTATGCTTGCAATAAGTTCTTCCTTGTTAAGCACATCTTCAGTTATAACCATCTTCTTTAAAAGATGTAGAGTCCTGATATGATTCTTACTCTTATCTCCACTAACTTTTGTATTTTAAATAATACCTAGCTCTCTTCCTATATTTTGGGAGAGTTGGCGGTTTCTTATAGTTTGTTTTCAATCCATGAATAAGCAAAATCTCAAAGATCTTGTATATATATCTAATCTTGTGAGAGGTCTAGAGGCTAGCTAGATTTTATGCGATTAAGTAGATTGGAATATAAGTACTCTTGATCCAATGCTTTGTTCTCAATTTACATATTCACATTTCAATAAAGAAGGATACAATATTTTTCATGAATCTCTAGGTTAAGATTTAGAAGAATATTGTGGGATTGCAACAACTTAAGAAAGGGCCACTTTAGGTACTACAATACTCTTTGTAGATTAGATTATTAATTACAATAGAATAAATTACTAAATTGTATTTCTTAGTTTTATAGTTAGTTGAGTTGTTGACTAATGATTAATTGTTATTACAGTAAGTTGCAACGAAGGTGAGTCATTAAGTTCTTGTCTTCACAAGAATAGTTACCTCTAACAGTTATTATAGTTAACTGCAACAATTGTTATTTATCTAAATATGTTTCTAGATAGAGTTATTTTAGTCAAGTTGCTTTCAATTATAATTGCTTTTGTTATTTTTTATACACAATTGATCAAGATTATTTAGGGTTCTCAGCTATCTATACAGTGGCAACATCATCTAAAGATTACAATTCCTTGGTTGATAAATTAATTGAAGCACCTCTAGGATAATGAATTGCTTAATAAGGGATATGTTGGTATGTTAAGTTGTATGTATGCATTGTCTAAATCAATTGATTGAGCATAGATGAAGTTGTACAAGGCTCTGAGGGTTAAATCATAAATATCCAAAGTTAGTAGGTAGTTTTACAAGAATTTTAGATTATCTTGTTATTTTCCAAAGTGAAATTCAATGTTTTGGGCTAGATTTTTAGGTCACTTGAAATTAAAACTTTTATGCACACCTATAACATCAAAAGTCTAACTTGTAGGCCCTGATATTAAGGTTTATAATTTGAGACCTTTAAATCATATGCATGCCTATTTTAACATTTGAAAACCAATTTCAAAGTGTGGAATTTGAGAGAAACCTATACAAATTTTGTTTCAATACTTTGAATTTGGAGTAGCCATGAGTTCCAAAAGTTTAATGAACCAAAAACTTGGATTTTGGGACCGAAAGGACAATTTTTTATTTGTATGAACTTTAACTTTGACTAAAAGGTCTAAGCCATAAGATCTCAAAGTCAAAACCAATGAAGTTTGAGGAATCTAATTACTCATTCTATTACACCTTAAATTTAACTTGAAAACCTAAATCTTAGATCACACTTAAAATTTGGCTCCAAAATATAGAAAGAACGAATCATTGGATTCATACAAGAAGTTTACTCTTATTACAAGGATAAAACTAGGGTTTTTAGATCAAATCTAGGACAAAAAAAGATAACTTAGAAAAATAATTATTCCAAAGGTCACAAGAAGATCAATCGTCACTATAATGCATGACAATCACTCGGGAGTAAAGACAAAATAAGAAAAATGATTTAGAAATAAACTATCATAGGGTTATCTTAGACTTGGAGGATTCAAATCTTTGGATGATTATATCACCATTTCATTCTCTTCAAAATTTAACTTTAGATGAAAAATCCAAGTTCAATATTTGGTGAAGTTTGGATCTTCAAATTTCTTCATTTCATTGATTCGAGCAATAAACTTGTAATTTGACTCCTAAATATTAGTGTCTAGTATTTGAGTTAGAGGGGTCTTATATTTTTAGGGACTCAACATTCTATCAAATATTTAGTCAAAAATGAAAATAAGAGAAAAAAATTGATATTTTTAATTTCTAGTTAATGGTTTGAACTTTAAACATCGTGAGGTTTAGAGGTTTATACTTTTGAGAGTTTGATATCCCAAAAATAATAATGGTAGTTTGAAAAATATTAATATGAATTATTCTTTGGTTCATATTAAATTGAGATCTTTGAACTTGCAAAACAAATTCAATATCTAAATTCATGGGAAACTAACCTTAACTCAAGGACTTAGGGAATTTAAACCAATATTAATCACATGCTTCCAAATGAATTGGTGAATTCTCAAAATTTCACAAGATCCCTTTGACACCCATTCAAAAAATGTTTAAACCTTGAACTAACACAATGTCACAGATGTCTATCTCAAGAAGATGGAGCAGAGTGGGAAAAGAAGCGAGAGAGGGGGAAATTTGAATTGTGGGGCCGTTGATGGTGAGGATGGAGATGATGTTGATGAGGCAGATGGATTTCTATTGGGTTGGTTGCTCTTCCACCATGCTGGGTTGAGTTGGGGTCATTTTGGTTGTTGTCTCTAGCCTGGAGGGTAGCGCTATTATGAAGCTGCTTGTTTTTGGCGTCCCTCTGGGAAGCGCTGGTGTTGTTGTTACCTTTTGGAACTTGTTTCCGGCTTGGTGGGTGGCAGTTTTTTGCTTCTGCAGGCTATTTGGGAACCTATGTTGGATCCTTTTTCCTCATGGGTGTTGTTGCTCTTTTTTGGGGTCTTCCTTGGTTGTTGGTTTCTCCCTGGTTTTTGTTCTTTATGCTATATCCTTTCCTTCTAGGGTTCTATCTCAGAGTGTGGGGTGGGTTGTTGCCTTCTTCTTCTGGTGCTTTCCCCATGAAACTCCCTTAGCTGTTTGTGGTCATGGGTTCTTTTGGTCTCAAGAGGGTTGGGCTTATTGATTTTTCCACTATTGAGACTATGATGGAGTGGTGGTTTTCCCTCCATGTTGCTATTGTGGGTGTTGACATGATCATGGAAGGTTTCCCCCTTGCCTCTGTTCTTTTGTTGTGATGGCATTGTTGTCTGTCTATTTGTTCTTGGCTTCCTTTATGCTGGGGTTGTTGTTTGGCCATTTATTTGTGTCTGCTATTGAGATGTCGTTGGTTGGGCATTGCTTTATGGTTTTTTTCTTGTCCCAATTATTCTTTTGGCTGGTGAAAGTGGTGGTTGCCCTCTTCTTTGGCAAGGTGTCCTCTTGTGGTGTGGTTAGGGATTTTTTCCCTCCATTGTTTGCTCTTATGACTACCCTCTTGTATGGGCTGGCTCAGTCTGGTCTCATGCTGCCTTGGGATTCTGAGTTCATTATTTTTGCAGGAGTTTCTACTTTTTCCTTGGACCTTGAGTTTCCTTTAGAGGTGGAAACTTCTCCTATCGAGGTGGAGGCATCTTCTTTTGAGGTGGAGGTGTGTTTTTGGGTCAAGGTTGTTCTACTACTGCTCCTTTTGAGGTGGAGGCCATTCTTATGGATGTAGCACCCCTTTGATTTGCTTATATTTTCAAACAGTTCTTTTACTTTAATAGACCATGATGTTATGTTGTTTTTATTAGATCACTGACATTGGAGTGATGATGGTTTTTACATTGTGATGTGATGGTACACTTTATGGATGATTATTGTTTATGACATGCTTTCTAGTTAGCATAGTTGTTTATTTGAGTTGATATTGTTATATGCTCATATGTAATTAATTGATGTTTTAGTTTCATCAGTTTTGATGTGACACTATATTGGTGAAGGGAATGGGATTGCATCACTTGCTTGTGAGAGCCCTACGATTCTGCGATTTTCTCTTCACGGTGTGTTTGATTCATGATTTATATATATGTACAACATATGTTTTGATTGTAGGTTTGCAGGTACATGACATCAGCTCCACCTGGATCCACAGGTTTGAGTGTGTCCATTGCCCAACAATATAGTTGATTGGGAGATGGTAACAGGTTTTCCTTGTCAAATCACAACCCTAGTCATAGTGTGTCGTTAGTCCTTGTTTCAGTATGCTTTGTTGTTATGTTATCCACATTTTCCTTGTCGTTTAATTATTTTGCAAGGCATGTTCTATGGGAAATTAATGTTAATTAATGTTTATAATGGTTTTTAGTGATTATTTAATTAATTTTGATTAATGTTTTTTTTAGGCAAAAGTGGCAAGCCACTATAATTATATTAATATTTAAATATTAGATTTACAAAACCCTGGTTCAGGCGAGCATACTAGTGGGGAAGAACCAGGAAGAAAACCCCCAGTTATAGCTTGATTAATTGACTGACTCTTTACAAATTGACCAGATTACAATGGCATCCCAATTATTTCTTTTTATGTCATACAAAATTTGCCCAAACAAGACCATATATAGATGCAACACCCTTAAATTCTCAAAACTCCTAGTAACCCATTACATTGTGGACCCCCTTACATAACAAACCACCCTTGGTGGCCCAATTACAAATAGAAATCCCCATTACATAAGAAAAGCCACTATTGCTGACCCAATTACATGAACAAACCCAAAACCGTTTACAAGTTACACAAAATTGACCCTTTGCAAAATATTAGCAGGTAAAATTTGCTAACTAGCCAATCAAAATGAAGTAGACTTGTTTCCTACCCTTGGTGGGCCATTTATCGATCTTTCATCTTTCATCACTTACTTTTGTTTATAATCATAATCATAGGATGACACTGATTTATTTATGTCAGAAACATAACGGTAACAAAACTTTCCCTTTGCAGCTTGAGGAACAATGGAAAATTGTAGATCATGAACACATGTATGATTTCTCAAGAAAGATATTGCATGATACTTTCTCTTAAAATCATCTATTTCCTCCATGGAAAAAGCAGACCTATACTTGTTGAGAGTTTGATATAAATGAGCAAAGTGTTGTGCAGTTTTGCACACACGCCCCACTGAAAGTGGAGACCCTCTTTTTGCTCTGGATTTTGGTGTCTTCTGGCCCCTTAATTTTATTGATTTCATTTCCTTCGGAGGTCCTAGATGTTCATCTTGCTTGTCCAAGTCCTTTCCCCGAGTTATGCTTCGAAAAACTAAGTTCTGAACAAAATCTGGGCTTTTGCCCCAGTCCGGGATTTTCCTGTCCGCCTAGATTTTCCCAGAATCCTATCCGCCTGGATTTTCCCAGAATCCTGTTTGCCTGGATTTTCCCAAAATCCTGTCTACCTGGATTTTCCCAGATTCCTGTTTGCCTGGATTTTCCCAGAATCCCGTCCACCTGGATTTTCCCAGAATCATGTCCGCCTGGATTTTCCTAGATTCCTGTCCGCCTAGATTTTCCCAGAATCCTGTCCACCTGGATTTTCCTGGATTCTTTGGAATCCGCCTGACCTGGATTTTCCTGGATTTTCCCCTTTGATTTCCCCGGAAGGGCCCAAATCCCGAAATTTCCCAAAATGGAAATTTTTCCGAAAATAATTATTTATTTTATTTTTTCCAAAATGGATTTTTTAAAAATGTTTTGAAATTGAAAATTTCTTGAAAAAGATTTTGAAAATGAAATTTCCAAAAGTGGAAAAAATTCTGAAAATGGAAAGTTTCCTTATAAAAATGTAAGTTTTTTTAGAAAAGGTCAAACTTTTATTCAAATTTATTTTGGATTGGATTTTTAACATGTGAGCTATTGATGATGATATCTATTTTTCAAGATTAAATAGATATTAAAAGTGGGGCCTGCCTAAAAATCTGTGCCAAAACTGTCTACAGCTGGAGGACTTTCTAGAAGGCACGTGAATCTGATCTTGCTGGAGATCGTAGGTCGACATGGATAATATTCATGCATTTAATGCAAATCTTGTCCTATTTTGAAATTCTCCTGGCCGACCTGTTTTGGGGCCAATTATTATTGTAAAACCTAATTGGGCCGACATGTTTGGGGTTTTCTATAAATGGCATTTTTTGCCTCATTTGTAAGGGGGTAGATAGATAGAATAGAGAACAGAGGAATGTACAGATAGATACAAGCGAGTTTAGCAGTAGTTAGAGTTAGGAGTTAGCTTCTTTAAAGCAAATGCTGTAACAGAACATTGGAATTGTTGCTGGAGTTTGGTGATTCAATACAATTGAAGGCATTGTGATTTTCTGGTGATCTCTTTTGTGTTGACTTATCTTGCATGGTTCTTATGATTCAATCTTTCAGATTGCTCAAGGTTGTTAGATTTAGATTTAAATCCGATTCAATGATGTTTATGATTTAATGTTTGAAGTGTTTGCAGCAATCCCTAGTCCATACTTTTGCAGCTAGCTGATTGTTAGTTGCTTTGCAAAGTTAGCCTGGACCTTTATATTCATTGTGCTTCGTTCAATTGTGGAGATTTATTCATTTCAATTGCAATTGGGTTGTCTTGGGTGAATGTTCATGATTGAAAATCTTTAAAACCTTAGAAGATTGCACTGTTTCTGTAAGATTGTAGATTTATCTTGGTCAAGCAGAGATTGGTTTCGTTGGGATTGGTCCATTTCAAGTGTTTATCATTTGCATTGTTAATCTTAGAAATAGTTTAGATTTAGAAATTTCTCTGAACCCTTATCTCTTTTGCTGTTTGTTTTGAATCTGGGTTAGTTTTAGGATTGAAAGCATCGCCATATTGTTGCATCTGATGAAAATTCACTTCCAGCATTGTTCATTTGTAAGGCCCCTTGTGATTACCAGCATTTTCACATATTATCTGAGTTGTTTGTGCATTGTCAAGACCTGACACCCGAGAGACCTTGGGGTGATTTTCAACAATTTATTGTTGAAGATTATCTTTCAAGAGAGATAGAATATCATTTTCTGTCTGAGTTGTTGCTGTGCAGAAAACACCATCAACACAAAGGTGTCATGCATTGTTGATAAAAGCATACCTTGGAAAACTTTTGCTTATCTCTTTTTGTAAAAGATTAAATGCCTTGGGAATAAACCTCCCACTAGACCATCACCCTTGGTGAAATCATATTGCTTAACACTACGAAGTAAAGGTTCATCTTCCAAATAGGAGCTAATAACAAACTTATTGGCTATGCACTTCAAAACATTGAAATTTTGAACCAAATCCAAAATGTTTGATATAATTTTGATTAATGTTGTTAGAAGCTTTATATTTGATTTAATTAATTAAATTAAATTTATTTTGTAAAGTATTTAATCTTTGAGATTAAATTTATTTTATAAAGTGATTAAATTAATTAGATTAAATTTAATTAGAAATTAACATGTGAATTATAAATTATTAAATGCATAAATATCTTGTAATTATTTTGGAGAAAATATCTGTGATTTGGTTGAAAATAAAAATTATTTGTGACATATGTTAAGAAAATTAATTAAACACTATTGTTGGGAATTAGTTCTCAGAGAGATTAATTGCATTAACTAAAAGAGGAAAGAGGCTACTTCACGGGGATGAAAAAAAAGATATTTGGAGAGGAGGTTGTTGAAAATTTGGAAAAGAAGTTCTCGGGAAATTTTGGCTCTAATACCATGTGTAACACCTTGCCACGTAACCCTAGAGGACGACACAAACACAACGAAAGCGTAACAATTTTTTTTTGAAAGTGTAATTAATAACAAGTAAAGTGAACTACACTTAACGCAAAAATCCTCTAAGGTACACAACAACACTTACATTTGAATCCCATAATATACAAAAGTAATTTAATCCTTAGCATATAAAATTAAACTCATGATATAAAGAACATAGGTTCAGAAGTATTAAACTCATCACATATGATACAAAGTACATTAAAGAATCATCCATAGATTTCATTTATTCAATAAAGCTCATTTCCAAAATGAGGAAGATCAAACAATAATGTTACAATAATAATGATACAAGAATCCTCCTTGAATACAAATGAGGAGCAGTACATATACATAGGAATCCAACTGATACAAAAGAACTTAAGAGATGGAACATATCAACTGGAACATGCGAGCTCTCCAATTTGGAAGATCCTGCCATCATGAACATGTAGTGGAAACCCAACGGTGTAAGGTGCACATTCCACCCAACCAAGTGGTACCTAAAGGCCCACCCCCTATGCTAGAAGATAGTAAAAGGGGCTTCCTAGGAAAAACCAACAACCTCTAGACACATGCAATACATAATACTATACCATACAAGAATAGTACATACATAAATGTTACATTGCTTTTAGAGTAAAATAATCAAGTACATCAACTGCACAATACATATTGTTGTCATAGGAGGAGTGTCATCACAAAGCTGCATGGGTTACCCTGGCGCCACTTTGTGTGCCGACCCCCATTGAGATCCACTCCCCTACTGACAACACAAGGATCTAATTGAAAATATAAGATGCCACACATCCCGTTCATAGTAACCAGGTGCTTAACTGAAACTCAACCAAGTACACTACCCAAAGAAAAGAAAAAAAAGGGCCGAACCACAAAACACAACAACCCATTCATAAAATAACATCATCTGGAAGACTTATGTACACAACTAACCAATTTCCCCAAAAATGTGAACCAAAAAAATCATAATTTAAATAGGCAATTCAAGCAGGGAATAATTCTACCATTAGAATTTCCTAAATCCAATTTCCATTTCATTAAAATACAACAATACACTACCCAAAATAAACCAACTTAATACAATTTCAATTACAGACAATAAAGAAATCAAATCTAATTGTATATTTCAATTTCTCAATTACATTTTAATAAAAACCAATTTTTTTCTTTTTCTTTTAATGCATTTATTATAACATAATATCCATATATATATAATTATATATGTATATATACATATAGTTATATATATAAATATATTATTTAATTATTTAAAAATAAATTACAATTTCCAAACAATAATAAAATATATATTTAAATATATATATATAAATAAATATATACTTACTTATATATATATATATTATATTTTAAAAAAAAAATCTTCCTGTAGAAGATCATTATTTAATTTTGTTTTTCCAATTAGTTTTATTTCGCTGGGAAATTAAAAAACCTCTGTAAAATTTTGTAAACACTTCCTGTAGAAAGATTTTTGTGAAAATAATTTGCTCGACTAGAGTATTCATGTTGATGAATATATATATATATACATATACAAATTTATATAAGTATATTTTTATATATGTTATTAAAATTCTTGTAGAAATCTTTTTAAAGAAATCCGGAATTGAAAATATCCGTATGGCGAATTATATTTTTTCGCAGGCTGTTGAAAATCATATGGTTTAAATATAATTTGGGGGAAGTTGTGGTTGTCCTCACAATCATCACCCCCATAGGGAGGCGGATTGTGGAGGCAACCCAACACTGCCCTCCACAGTCCCTCGCCCATCTATGGGAGCCGACACTGCATACAGGCTGACGCTACAGTATATGTAGCCTTTAAACTTTCGTTCGCCTTTCTCAATTTTAATATTTTTTTAAAATTTTAAAATATATCTAATATATATGTAAGTATATATTAATTTATGTATTTATATATATGTATATATATGTGTATATATATTTAAATATATATTTTATTATTGTTTGGAAATTGTAATTTATTTTTAAATAATTAAATAAAATATTTATATATATATATAATTATATGTATATATACATACATACATACATATATATATAATTATATACATACATACATACATACATACATACATACATACATACATACATACATACATACATATATATATATATATATATATATATATTATGTTATAATAAATGAATTAAAAGAAAAAGAAAAAAAATGGTTTTTATTAAAATGTAATTGAGAAATTGAAATAGACAATTAGATTTGATTTCTCTATTGTTTGTAATTGAAATTGTATTAAGTTGGTTTATTTTGGGCAATGTATTATTGTATTTTAATGAAATGGGGATTGGATTTAGGAAATCCTAATGGTAGAATTATTTCCTACTTGAATTGCCTATTTAAATTATGATTTCTTCTGTTCACATTTTTGGGGAAATAAGTTAGTTGTGTACGTAAGTCTTCCAGATGATGTTATTTTATGAAGGGGTTGTGTTTTATGGTTCAACCCTTTGTTTTTCTTTGGGTAGTGTACTTGGTTGAGTTTCAATTAAACACCTGGTTACTACAGACGGGATGTGTGGCCTCTTATACTTTTGATTAGATCCTTGTGTTGTTAGTAGGGGAGTGGCTCTCAATGGGGGCCGACGCACAAAGTGGCGCCAAGGTAACCCATGTAGCTTTGTGATGACACTCCTCCTATGACAACAATATGTATTGTGCAGTTGATGTACTTGATTCTTTTACTCTAGAAGCAATGTAACCTTTATGCATGTACTGTTCTTATATGGGATAGTATTATGTGTTGCATGTGTCTAGAGGTTGTTGGTTTTTCCTAGGAAGCCCTTTTTACTATCTCCTAGCATGGGGGGTGGGCCTTCAAGTACCACTTGGTTGGGTGGAACATGTACCTTACACCGTTGGGTTTCCACTACATATTCATGATGGCGGTCTTCCAGATTGGAGAGCTCGCATGTTCCAATTGATATGTTTCATCTCTTAAATTCTTTTGTATTAGTTGGATTCCTATGTATATGTACTACTCATTTGTATTCAAGGAGGATTCCTGTATCATTGTTATTGTAAAATTATTGTTTGATCTTCCTCATTTTGGAAATGAGCTTTGTAACTGCTTTATTGAATAAATGCAATCTATGGATGATTCTTTAATGTACTTTGTATCTTATGTGATGAGTTTAATGCTTATGGACCTATGTTCTTTATATCATGAGTTTAATTTTATATGATAAGGATTAGATCACTTTTGTATATTATGGGATTCGAATGTAAGCATTGTCGCGTACCTTAGAGGATGTTTGTGTTAAGTGTAGTTCACTTGTTATTAATTACACTTTCAAAAAAAATGTTACACTTTCGTTGTGTTTGCATCATCCTCTAGGGTTACATGGTGGGGCGTTACAATGCAGGTGGAGTGTGCATTTCTTGGAGTGTGGTTGCTACTGTGAAAACAATGTTCTTAGTTTCTTCTCCTTTAGAGGTGGAGAGGCAAGATTGAAGTGTTAGGTGGTGATTTTCATCAATGTGGAAGTTTATGTTGACTCTTTATTCCAGTTTCTTAAGTGGTGTTCCTTTTTTCTCCTTACCTATTCAAGTTGTGTTGGATCATCAATGTTCTGTATGTGTGTTTGGATTGCTGCTACCTAGCTATTATAGGTAGAGTTTGGTGGGTTTAAGGTCCTCGTTAAAACCTAGTTTGTTGTGAGGGATTGTGATCCCTGTAATCTAGTTGTAAGAGGGTTTCAAGTTCCCTTCTAAACCTCTTTTGAGTTCAAGATCCCTTGTAAAACATGGTTGTTTTGGGTTTAAGGTTCCCTTCAAAACCTTTTTAGATTTGTGCAGATTTGGGTCATCATGTTGTTCATTTGGTGATCTGTTGTTGGTTGGTTATGTTGTTTGCATGTGCAACTTTTTCTTATTTGAGTGGGTTTCGGGTCCCTATCAAAACCTATTTGTAAATGGTTTCGGGTCCATTCAAAACCTGTTGTAAATGGTTTTAGGTCCATTCAAAACCTGTTTTCCCCATATAATTAGAACATAATGACATCAAAAAATGACCAAAACCAAAATACAAAAATAGAACAAAGGTCAAAATATAATTTCAAAGCAAGGGTCCTCAATTTCAAGGGAAATAGGGACATGTTTTGGGAGATAAAATATAATGCTCATGTATCAACACATTTAATCCCAAATATTTAGAGTAATTATATTACAAATGATGACTAACTAGTTGATATGGTTAGACAACATATCAATATTTTTAATCTTGTTGTGAGATTATGGGTGTACATATTTCTACCAAATATTTTGAGGTAGATGTGATGTAGTGGGAGGGAAAGGAAGAATAAAAAATGTTGCTAAGGGACCATGTAAAACATGTAGAGAACATAGAGGCAATCATAGTAATAAAAAACAAGGTCTTGGGTGAGAGAGATAAAGCCATATCTAATGTGGAGTGTTATATGAGAGTGATATTGGGTGAGGTAGAGCATGAAAAAGGCCATAGTAAAGAGATGCTACTTGTAGACACCTACAATTTGACTTTACCCAACCACACCTAATTTTAGCCTATCCTAAGCTATTAATTAAATAAATATCAATTATTTATTTAATTATTACCATCCTTATCCTAATCCTTTAATTAAATAAATATCTATTATTTATTTAATTATTATCCCCCATCATGATCCCATTAATTAAATAAATACCTTTTTTATTTAATTAATTTTCCTTCATCCTCTATCCTTGTCCATTTAATCCTAACTCTTCATCTTGTTCTTGTGGATCATAATCTAAATTTATACTTATATGACATATATCCCCTTCACATGTCTAACTAACTCCTTGTCTAGATTCATTGAACCTAGACACTTATCTAAAAGTCAAACTATCTTTTCATCTTATCCATTCATCTCATTTAACCTCTTAACCCTAGCCATTGCCATAAGGACTATTGTTGGGAAATTATGTCTCAACCTTGCAATTATATAATGGTTATTGTTGATAGGATATATATATATATATATATATATATATATATATATATATATATATATATATATATATTTCCTAGTTACACCTATAGGTGTAATATACAATGACATCATGGGGGAGGAGTGGGATGCATGTAAACAATTTTTTGTTAATTTTTTTAGGAAACTACTTAAATGGCCGACATACATTAGATAAATGATACATTGTAAATCTAGACCATTAATTATTAGGTTTTAGATCTAATGGTGGATATTTTGTTGGCCTGTCTTGCCCAAGAATGTAACCCTATTTTATGAGGGCATTGTATTACGACTATGGTAGAGAGATGGTGATGTATTATGAGAGTCTATTAGTAGTCGTGTTGTCTCTTGATCTCTGAGTGGTGATACTCTTGTGAGAAGCTTGCTCTGCAAGTATATTGTAATCTTCATAATTTACTAAATAATATATTGGGTGACTTTTGGAGTGTGGGGTTTTTCTCCCAAAAGGGTTTTCCCCACGTAAATCACTGTGTTGTGGTATGCATGATATTTATGTTTATTTATGTTTAAGTTTTTGTAACTATTAAAGATCTATAAAAAATTTGTACTATTCTCCTCTAAATATTAGTGTAGGAAGTTGTTTCACTACCTTAGCTTCCTTACAAGTGGTATCAGAGCTTGATCACCTTTGGTTTCAGTTGTGAGTTGTTGGGTTTTTTGAACTAATCTAGATTTGAGTGGGAGATTGTGTAGAAGATACTTTGTGATCTTGTTATAGGAATTTTCAGATGACAAGTTCATCAAGGAGAATAGAGGTGGATAAGTTTTCTAAAAATAATTTTGAAATTTGGAAGTTGAAGATGGAGGATCTATTGATAGATTGAGATCTATGGGATGTTGATGAGAATGTTTCAAGGCCTCCAGATCCTACTCAAGTTGCTCAATATGATGTTATGGACTGTAAATCCAAGGGTCTAATCAGATTATGTCTAGGAGACTCTATTTTAATTAATGTCCATGAGGAGACCTCTACACAGAAACCATGGAAGAAGCTTGGTGAGATGTATTAGGCCAAATCTTTAGTGAATAATATTTTCTTGAGGAAGAAGTTGTATTCCTTGAGAATGGAAGAGGGTGGATGAATCACAAACCACCTAGAAGCATTCAATATGTTGGTGGCTCAGTTGGCATCAATTGGTGTCAAAATGAATGAGGAGGAAAAATGTCAGATCTTGCTTTGTTCTTTGCCTGATTTATGGGAGTATAATGTAATTTTAAAGACTGAAGATGTGGTGGGTTCTTTGCTTTTTGAAGAGATGAGGAGGAAGGTATTTGTCACTACCAAGGAGGCCCTAAATGTTCATGGAATACCTAAGGAAAAAAGGCAAGAAGAATGAGAAGCGTGACAAATCCAAATCTAGGGGGAGATCTAAATCTCTTGGAAAGTCCAAAGTTATTTGCTAGAACTGTAGTAAGCCTGGACATGTTTGTAAGGAATGCAAAGAAGAAAAGAAGAAGAAAAAGAATAAATTTGATTCTAATTCTGAGTCTGAGAAGGAAGATGTGATTCAATTTCCTTCTACACTTGAGAAAGTTGAATCAAGGCCCAAGAATATCCAAGAAGTTGAGGAGAGCTCATCTAGCTCTGGATCTTTAGAAGAGGAGGAAGAATCTCCAGCTCAGCATGTTCGTAGGTCTACAAGGTATAGACAACCACCTAAAAGGTATACACCTGATGATTGGAGATGTATTTTTTCTTTGAATACTAACATGGATGAACCCAAATCTGTAGAAGAGGCATTAGGTATGAATGATGCAAAATCTTGATAGATTGCTATGGATGAAGAAATGGAATCTCTGAAAAAGAATGATACATGGGATCTTGTACCATTTCCTAAAGGATGGAAACCTATTTGTTGCAAATGGGTGTTCAATAAAAATATTGGTTCATATGGAGGTATTGAGAAGTACAAAGCAAGGTTAGTTGCGAAAGGTTACTCTCAAGTTGAGGGTGTTGATTATGGCGAGATATTCTCTCCTATTGCAAAAATAACATCCATTATATTTTTTCTTGCTATTACTGGTGCTTATGATTTAGAGGTTGAGAAAATGGATGTGAAAACTGCTTTCCTTCATGGTGACTTGGAGGAGGATATTTATATGACATAACCAGAGCACTATGTGGTGAAAGGTAAAAGTAAATTGGTTTGCAAATTGAAGAAATATTTGTATGGCTTAAAACAAAGTCCTAGGATGTGGTACTAGAGATTTGATACATATGTGTTGAGTTTGGGATTTGAGCATTCTAAATCAGATCATTATGTTTATTATAAAACTGATGGTGATCATTTCCTATTTATTACATTATATGTTGATTATATGTTATTTATTGGAAAAGGGAAAGGTATGATTTCAAAACTGAAATGTCAACTTGCTACTAAGTTTGAAATGAAAGACCTTGGTGCAGCTAGACACATTCTTGGGATGGAAATTAAAAAAGAGATAGAGTGAACAAAAAGCTATGGCTTGGACAAAGTAAGTATGTCAATTCAATTTTACAAAGTTTTAACATGCATGATTGTAGACCATTATGTGTTCCCCTTTCTGTTGGAACAAAGTTATCTATTTTAGATTGTTCAACCTATCCATTAGAGATGAAAGACATGAGCAGAGTGCCTTACCAGAGTGCATTTGGAAGTTTTATGTATGCTATGGTTTGTACTAGACCAGACATTTCCCAAGCAATGGGAGATCTTTCCAAATATATGTCTAATCCTAGTAAAGTTCATTGGGATGCAGTTAAAAGAGTCTTCAAATATTTATGCAGTACCTCAGATTTTTCCTTGTGTTATCATAGTAATATGACTGAAGATTAGATTTCCCTTGATATTCATGGTTATGTGGATTCAAACTGGGCAGGTGATATTGATAGTAGACGATCCACCAATGCATATATGCTTAATTTATTTGGTGGTGCAATCAATTGGATGAGTAAGTGATAGGATGTGGTTGCTTTGTCCACTACTAAAGAAAAGTATATGGCAGCTACTCATGCTTGTAGAAAAGCCATTTGGCTTAAGAAACTGTGTTCAAATATTGGAATAAAACAAGGTGTGCAGTAACAATTTATTGCAACAGTTAGAGTGTGATATGTCTAGCCAAGAACTCGACATTTCATGCCAGGACCAAGCACATTGATTTACAATATCATTTTGTTAGAGATATGATCGAAGATGGTAGGGTGAAGCTGGTTAAGGTAGAGAATTTAATGAATGTTGCTGATTCTTTAACTAATTCTATGAGCATAGAGAAGCTCAGATGGTGTTAAGAGATTATGGGCCTTTCGGCTCCTAGCAATTAAGAGACAATGTTTACTCCCTCTTGTTGCTAGTACAAGGTGTTTGACAAGTGGGAGATTTGTTAGGAAATTGTGCCTCAACCTTGCAATTATATAACAATTATTGTTGACAGGATATATATATATATATATATTTCCTAGTTACACCGATAGGTGTAATATACAATGGCATCATGGGGGAGGAGTGTGTTGACTAGTTTGGATAATTGAGAGGGGGGTGAATAAGTTATTATAAAACATTTTTCTTGAATTTAATTAATCCAATCAAACTTAAATCAATTAGATAATTATCTAACAGATATGAACATGAAAGCACACAACAACACCATACACAATAAACACCAGAATTTATATGGAAACCCAAGAAGGGAAAAACCATGGAGAATCCTAATTCTCAATTATAAAACACTGGTTAAGGTGATTTTTACAAGGGTTCACTGCCAAAGTGCTCACTATAGGTAAGGCTCACTATCGGTGGGCTCATTGCCTGGCTATTACAGCCAAAGATAAAAAGGCTCACTACCAAAAGAGAAAGGCTCATAACCTACAGAAAAAGGCTCATTGCCAACAAAAAAAGGCTCACTGCTAGAAGAATGATGAAAGGGAATCCACAACTAAAATAACTATCACCAACTATGACACTAGATAGAATCTCACTATCTGTTGCCTTTGGTCATATACTTTTGCATACTTCAATATGTCTATATTTTCACATTCATCACACTTGCTTTCATCGAACAAAATAAACTTTTACTTATACCATTCCATGGAAATAAACTCCTAAGTTGGTCAGACACAATGTCTTCATATTCTCCTAAGTCATCCACACACAATTTAAATTAGGTCACCACAAAACATTCTTGTAGTGGAGAGGAATGAAACGTGGACCACATAGAAACTTCTCACTCAAATAAACACGCTACATTTTCACCATGATATCCAAAAACAAAATATACACGTTACAATGCAAACAATGTTCTGGGGCACATTAGCCAATTTCCAGATTGGTCTATACCCATAAGAATATATCTCATTATGTTGAAAAATGAATGGGACCAAGACAAGCACAACCAAATATGGATCATCACAACACAATATCTGAAGCACACCAATCTGGATCACCAAAGCATCAAAATCAATCAACCAAGATATGTTGACATCAATGACAACCATTAATGACAACAATCAATAGCATCACATTCCAACAATCTCCCCCTTTGTCATTGATGGCAACATCCATCAACAACAAACCAAACAACTCAAATATTAGCATCTTCTAGTCTTCTTTTCTTCTCCCCTTTTGACATCAAAGACAAAGGGAAAAGCTCCCCCCAAAAAACTTACTCTACTCCCTCTATGAGGAAGCTCCTAGCATTGATCTAAATAAGAGTAGCTTATAATACCTTGGACCAATGCACACCCTGGTGCAAATTATTGTAGACTAGGAGGGGGAAGAACCCCTAACTTCTACCAGAGATACTCAAAAGTATCTTTGCTCAATGGTTTTTTAAAAATATCTACAATCTGCTCTTTTGTAGGTACATATTCAAATCTTACCTCATTTTCCAATACCTTCTCCCTCAAGAAGTGATATTTAATGGATATATGTTTCATTCTGGAGTGTTGTACCAAATTTTCAAAAAAATTTATTGCACTGGTATTATCACACATAATTGAGATCGGTTCATCAAATGATATGCTAATGCCCTTCAACGTTTGTTTCATCCATAGTACCTGAGTGCAACATGAGGATGTTGTAATGTATTCAGCTTCAACAGTAGATAAAGATACAAAATCTTGTTTCTTAACCAAGCAACCAACCGGGAGCCAAGGAAATAAGATCCACCACTTGTGCTTCACCTATTATCAACACATCAAGCCCAATCAACATCAATATAAGATGTCAAAGTGAAATCTGAGTCCTTTGGATACCTGTTATCCATTTTTCACCTACGGGCTCAATTAGGCAGGGTAACCCGTGCTTTCAAGTGTTCTCAAAGACCAGATGGAGGAACATTTGTATCAGGGTCACATATTTTCTAACTTGTTTGCTTCTTGTGCAGCTCCAGGGGAAAATGATGTTTTAAATTTCGGCACGTGGATTAAATGTGGCTCCCACAAGGGTTGAGCCCAGCATGCAAGTATTCAATTTTGGGTGGGTCTTCATCTTGTGTCCTTGCCTCATTTTTTCCCCTCTTCTGTTTGGTTTTCTTCATTCCTTTTTCCCTTTGTTCTGTTAGGGGCGGAACCGGAACCAGGACCGAACTTGGAACTTTTCCAAAAGTTCTAGGTTTTGGTTCCATCCCGGTTCCGGTTTCGCCGGGTTTTTGTGTTTTTCTGGCCCTTTTTCTTGTGTTTTGCCAGACCCGAGATCGGGACCGAAACTGAACTTGGAACTTTTCCAAAAGTTCCTGTTCTAGTTTCTGTTCCGGTTCCGATCCCGGTTTCGCCTTCTTTTCTTTATTTTTTTGCTGCCAGTGGTCGGGGGATGTCTCCTCCTCTTTGTTCTTCCTTGTGTTTTTATTTCTTCCTTCATGCCTTGTATGTTGTCGGGGGCGGGATCAGAACGAAATCTGAACTTGAAACTTCAGGAAACTTTCAGGTCTGGATTTGGTTCCGGTTCCGGTTCTGCCGACTCTTTTGTGTTGCCCCGTTTCTAGTTCCACCTCTTTTGTTTTGCCTTGTGTCTTTGGTTTTGTTCCGGCGGACTTGGAACAGGAACTGGAACCGCACTCTGAAACTTTTCTGAAGTTCCAGGTTCTGGTTCCGTCCCGGTCCCGGTTCTGCCGGTCTTGTTCTTTTCCCTTTATTTTTTGAGTTTTTGTCCGGGGGGTGCTTTCTCCCGTTCGTCTTTCTTCCTTCTCTTCCTTTCCTTCATCTTCTTTTAAGTTTTGTCGGGGGTGGGACCGGGTCGGAATCCGAACCTGAAACTTGAAGAAAGTTTCAGGGGCGATTTTGGTCCCGATCCCGGTTCCGTCGAGTTTCCTCTGTTGTTTTCCCCCCGTTCCGCCTCGGTCTCATTTTGATTTTCATCTTGACTCTGACTTCGCCGAAGGATCCAAGCTCGAGAAACAATGAAGGAGTCGCTATGAAGTCTCCCCGACCCGATGGTGTTTGGGCGACTAAGAGGTCTCGGCGAAAGTTGTGTCGTCGCTATGATGTCTCCCCGACTTGTAAAAGTCTCCTTGACAATAAGATGAGTTCGCCGAAGGATATTTCCTTAAGAAAAAGGTCTTCCCGATAGCAATTGTCTCGGTGACCACTGTGGATATCAGTATGAATTTTTTTTTGTTGTTCGACATGAGGTCTTCCCAACTGCAGGGGAGTCTTGCCGAAATGAAAGGATGTGAGCTCGGGGAAAAAGAAAGTAGAGTCGCCATGATGTCTTGGCGAAGGTATGAGATCCTGCCGACCAATGAAGGGTCTCGGTATAGTGTTTGCCTTCGGTAGAGGGTCTCATTTGACACATGGGTGTCTTACCGACGGAGGAGCACAACGATATAATGATGAGGGCTCGCTGTGAGGTCTTCCCGAATGTGAAGGGTCTTGCCGATGGTCTGGGTGACCACCACTATGAATGTCAATATGACTTTTGGGCTCACTATGAACTCTTGCCAATGGTAGTGATCTATGCCGATAATCGCTGAAGGGCATGATCGCATCGGGGAGACACGATCAGTGTCTCACCGACATGTGATTCAATCTGAATGACCTTTGACTGTCTGGCGCCCCCATGAAGCATCTATTCAACCAATCAGAGTGAGCCATGAGAAGAGCCGTGGTAGTTTGACCAATGAGAGGAGGATCAACAGAATGCGTGACGTGGATCTGCTCTGAGCTCAAGAGCATTCAAAGTAGCTCGACAGGGAGGTTAGAAGATATACATGAGACCAGAAGTTAATGCGGGCGTTGTAAAAGATCTAAAAGACATCCCTAGAGCGATCTCTCACCGACATGGAGGGGGGATGCGCATTTAATGCCTCATTGACTTTATTCCAAGCGCTTATGGGGCTGACATGTCCAGGCATCGACTGATATTTTTGTAAACCCTAAGGCAGGGGCCGACATCTTTGGTATATAAGGCATTTTTTCCTTTTTGTAAAGTAGTTCTTACCTGGTGCTTTTTTTCATTTTGTAACTTGTGGAGTTCTTTGCGGAAGAGAGACTATGTTTTGTAACTCATGACGGGCATGCATATCAGTGTTCACCATTGAAATCAATGAGTATAAGCGCTTTACCTTTTCAATCTCTCTATTAAAATTGTGTGCATTCATATAATTGATGAAACTACTTTAGAAACTGTATGATTCCTTGTGGTTATGTCTTATCTTAGCACCTTTCTGTAGAGCAATATATATTTTTTGCAGGTTGTGAGATGTGTTCAAAAAGTAGTATTCTCTAGTTGTGAAGTTATTCCTTCCTTCTAGGAGTGTAGCCATATGAACCTTTTCATGAAATATTTATGCAGAAAATGTATGTGATTGATTTTTGTATAACTAAGCTTCTGTCATTGACTGAAATTGTGTGTGTAAACTATGTTATGTGTCTTCTTAGTAAATCAGTGCATCACCATAGAGATAGTGTTTGATTAGTTTTACTGTTATCCTCCTTCTACCCTTTCCTTTTACAAAATCAATAGTTAGGTGACACCAAAGGAAGCCGGCCTTCTCCGGAGGTTGACCTCTGTCTATAAGTGACCCACAGCTTTGGAGGTCTTCCCATGTTACACTAAGGTGTTGAACATTAGGTTCAACAAGGGTGCAACTTCAGGTGATAACAATACCATAACCCCATATCTTCTGTACCCTTCAAATATCTAAAGATTCTTTTTACTGCAACAACATGAGATTCCTTTGGTTCTTTCTGAAATATAGCTGCTAAACAAACATCATACATAATGTTTGTCTGGTAGTAGTCAAATATAACAATCCTCCAATCATTGAACTATATATACTTGCATCAACTTTTGGTGAATCATCTTATTTTGTCAACTTGCATCTGGTAACAATAGGTGTACAAACTGGTTTGGAGTTCTCCAACTGAAACTTCTTCAATAATTCTTTGCTATACTTGGATTGAGAGATGAAAATTCCTTTGTTGTTCTAATTTACTTGTAGTCCAAGGAAGAAATTTAACTCACCTGTCATAGAAATTTTGAATTCCTTCTGCATTTCATCTACAATTTTTTTGCACATATCATCATTTCCTCCAAAAATTATGTCATCAACATAAACCACAACAATCAATATTTGATCTGAATGAATTTTGTAGTATAAATTACTGTCAACAGATCCCTTCTAAAATCCTTGTCCAATCAAATACTTATCTAATCTGCCATACTAGGCTCTAAGTGCCTACTTCAATCCATATAAAGCTTTCTTTAGCCTGCAAACAACATTCGGGTCACTTCCAAACTTAAATCCCTTCGGTTGCTCAATGTAAACTTCTTCCTTCAGTTCTCCATTCAAGAATGTAGACTTTACATCCATTTGATAGACTTTGAAATCGTTAAAAGATACAAAAGCTAAGAATATACAAATTGCTTCCATCCAAGCAATACAGGCATATGTCTCTTCAAAATCAATTCCTTCAACCTGAATGCAACCTTTGCAAACCAATCTTGCTTGTTTTCTCATTACCTTTCTATTTTCATCCAGCTTGTTCCAAAATACTCACTTTGTTCCAATTACATTTTTATTTGTCGTTCTAGGCACAAGTTCCCAAGTCTGATTTTTCTCTATCTGATCAAGCTCTTCTTTCATTGCCTTCATCCAGTTATGATCATTGCATGCTTCTTGAATTGTCTAATTCATTCTTTCCACTACACCATTCTGCTATGGAGTTCTTAGGGTTGATAGCTATCTTTTGATGCCATGTTTTTCACATAATTTGTTGAATTCATTAGAAGTAAACTCCCCTCCTCTATCAAATCTTAAACACTTGATTCTTCTATCAACTTCATTCTCAACTCTTGCCTTGAAAATATTAAATTTTTCTAAAGCCTCTGATTTTTCTCTTAAAAATGCAACCCAGGTTAATCTGGAATAATCATCTATTAAAAGCATGAAATATCTCTCACCTTGTAAGCTTCTTGTTTTGGTCGAACCACATAGGTCAGTGTGTACAAGGTCCAACAAACTGGTAGATGATTCTTTTCTTCAGAATGTTTCTCTAGTTTACTTTCCTTCTTGACATCCTTTGTAGATAGTGCTATCTAGTTTGGTCAGTCTTGGAAAATCTCTGACTGCTCTTGTTGAACTTATCCTTAACAAATTGTCAAAGTTGATGTGACACATCCTCTGGTGCCAGAGCCAACTGTCATTGGATTGAGAAAATAAACATCTCTTTGTAGCTCCTTCCAATTGATACATATTCCCACTTGTTCTTTTTCTAGCTGCAATAACAGTTTCAAATATCTTCTGGATCTCACAACCATCATCCTGAAACACCACATTGTATCCATTTTCACACATCTGCCCAACACTCAAAAGATTATGATATAAACCCTTCACATAGTAAACATTGTCAGTGTTATGTTTCCATCAAAGGTAATAGAACCAATTCCAACAATCTGTGTTGTTTTATCATCTCCAAATCTAACATAACCTCCATCATATTTCTCAAGCTTCACAAACTTACTTTTATCACTGGTCATATGATTTGAACATCCACTATCAATCAGCCATTCATCTCTGTTTCTTTTAACAAATAATGCAACTTCAGTGTTATCATTAGATTTCAGAAAAATATTAGAGATATCAAATCTAGGTTCATCCTTTTCCACAAAAAAAAAAAATCCTCATGATCTGATTCATCATTTAAAATGCCAAAATTCTCATTAACATAATAGGCCTTCTTATTGATCCTTTTAAACTTTTTCCTTGTTCCTTTTTCTGGACACTTAGTTGCTAAATGACCAACCTTTCCACATCTAAAGCATTTAAGAGGCAACATACCTTTGTACTTTCTGGTACCTTTCTTTAGTTTCCTTGTGAAGTTTGCTTCCAACTCATTTGAACTTTCATCATCTGGATCTTCTTCTATCTTTGTGGCTTTGAAGGATTTTTCAGATTTCTCCTTTTCTTTTCCAAATTTCCTCATCTCAAATGCAGTCAAGGTGCCAAATAGTCACTCTTTGGTGAATTTCTTTAGATCATAAACTTCCTCAATAGCCGAGATCTTGTCACTGTAGCTTTCTGGTAGGGTCATCATAATCTTCTTCATAACATCTTCATCTGTCAGAGTTCCTTCTTGATTTTTGGACTTCATTTACTACACTGTAAACTCTTTGAAAGTAGCTTGCTATATGCTCACCTTCTTCCATCCTCAAGTTTTCATATTTGTGCTTAGCTGTCAACTTCTTTGATAATTTGACTCTATAATTTCCTTCATAGATTTCTTTCAACTTTTCCCAAGCTTCATAAGTGGTGCCCAATGAAATAACTTTTGTTAACTCTGTCTTAGACAAAGCACTAAATATTGCATACCTTGCCTTTTCATTCTCTTCATAGGCTGAAATCTCATCTACAGAACTAGGACCAACTGTCGGTTCAACATATTTTTTCTCAGTTGCTTTCCAAGTCTTGTATCCTAGTCTGCACTTTCCAAAAACTATAGTCAAATCCATCAAACACAAGAATTGTTAGTTTGTGCACCATCAGATCTACCCCAAGTGGTTAAGCTCTTCTTCGAGGAACCAAAGCTTTGATACCAATTGTTGAACAATCCAGATAGCTTGGGGGGTGAATCAATTATTATAAAACAATTTTCTTGACTTTAATTAATCCAGATCAAACTTAAATCAATCAGATAATTATCTAATAGATATGAAAATGAAAGCACAAAACACCATGCACAATAAACACCAGAATTTACGTGGAAACCCAAGAAGGGAAAAACCATGGAGAACACTAATTCTCAATTATAAAACACCGGTTAAGGTGAAACTAGTTAAGGTGATTTTTACAAGGGCTCACTGCCAAAGTGCTCACTGTAGGTAAGACTCACTATTGGTGGGCTCACTGCCTAACTATTATAGCCAAAGATAAAAAGGTTCACTGCCAAAAGAGAAAGGCTCACTGCCTACAGAAAAAGGATCACTACCAACAAAAAAAGGCTCATTGCCAGAAGAATGATGAAAGGGAATCCACCGTTTAAATAACTATCACCAACTATGACACAAGATAGAATCTCACTATTATTTGCCTCCAGTCATATACTTTCACATACTTCAATATTCTATATTTTTCATTCATCACACTTGCTTTCATCGAACATAGTCAACTTTTACTTATACCATTCCATGCTTCCATAAACTCCTAAGTCGACCAAACACAATGTCTTCATATTCTCCTAGGTCATCCAAACACAATTTGGATTAGGTCACCACAAAACATTCCTGTGGTGGAGAGGAATGAAACGTGGACCACACAGAACCTCCTCGCTCAAATCAACACACTGCATTTTCACCTGATATCTGGAAATAGAATATACACATTACAATGCAAACAATGTTCTGGGGCACATTAGCCAATTTCTAGATTAGTCCAGACCCATAAGAATATATCTCATTATGTTGCAAAATGAATGGGACCAGGACAAGCACGACCAAAGATGGATCATCACAACACAACATCCGAAGCACACCAATCTAGATCACCAAAGCATAAAAATAAATCAACCAAGATATGTTGACATCAATGAAAACCATTAATGACAACAATCAACAACATCACATTCCAATAGAGTGGGATGCGTGGAAATAATTTTTTGTTAATGTTTTCATGGAACTACTAAAATGGCTGATATACATTAGATAAATGATACATTGTAAATCTAGACCATTAATTATTAGGTTTTAGATCTAATGGTGGATATTTTGTTGGCCTGTCTTGCCCTAGAATGTAACTCTATTTTATGAGGGCATTGTATTACAACTACAGTAGAGATACGGTGATGTATTATGAGAGTCTGTTAGCAGTCGTGTTGTCTCTTGATCTCTGAGTGGTGATACTCCTGTGAGAAGCTTGCTTTGCAAGTATATTGTAATCTTCGTAATTTATTGAATAATATATTGGGTGACTTTTGGAGTGTGGGGTTTTTCTCCCAAAAGGGTTTTCCCCATGTAAATCACTGTGTTGTGGTATGCATGATATTTATGTTTATTTCTGTTTAAGTTTCTGTAACTGTTAAAGATTTGTAAAAAAATTGCATTATTCTCCTCTCAAGATTAGTGTAGGAAGTTTTTCCATTACCTTAACTTCGTTACAACTATGTTCTTATCTTAATCCTAAACCTAGATCATATCCATCATGTGACACTTGTCACATGATTGCATCCTTGATCCAAACCCTAAACCTCCTTCAATCTTGATCATCTATCATCAATCATTTCTAGTCATTGATTTTGCCTCTTCAAGACTCTATATTTAAAGGCTCTCATCCTTAATTTTTATCTCTTACAAATCTTACATCCCTATTGCTTATGGGTTCTTATCATCACTCATAAAACTATCATACCTACATGCTATCAAAATCTCTATTGAATCAAGCTTATCATTATCATTATCAAATCATATCAAGGTTATGCTAGAGCATTGAGCAATCCACATATCAACATCAAAGAGTAAATGAAATGGAATATGGGTGCACTCTATTTCTTCTCATCAAAGAGAGAATAAAATATTTTAGGTGAAGGTATTGTTCTTTGTATTGCTTTTATCTTCCTTTGTTTTCCTTCAATATTTTCCAACCCTCTTCATTTTGGCACGCTTGGTGGGAACCACATCCATGTTCTAACATTTTTAATGAGTTTTTGTGATGCATACATGTAATTTTTTGGTCTTAAACTATGATGTGGCACCTTTTTATTATAGAAATGTGTATCTATCTCATGGAGTTCTACCTCTATTGCATAAAGTGGCACCTTCATCACCCAAAACTACATGCTCATTTTATGTATTGCATTTGATCAAATTGGGCTACATATAGGGTTTGGATAACCTTTGAGACCTTTTTTTATAGTACTTCATCACTCTAACACTCCATCTTGTAGGTTATTTCATCATTTTATTACAAAAAAATAGGTTTTCTAAGGTTTTGCAAAGCTAGGGTTTCTTGCAATATTTTTAGGGGATCTAGGGTTTTCTTCATTTTGGAGATATTTTGAACATATAACCAACATATTTTTTCTAGATCTCTATGTTTTTAAGTTTCCTATAACTTTATCTAGTATATTTCCCAACTGGGTTGGTGGAAATCTCATTTTTTGGCTCCTAAAGGTCGTTTTGAGGTTATGTCTATGAAACTGTGCCTCTGTTTCATATAATTGCACCTTTGCTTCATAGTGTTGCACTTCTACACCACCAAGCTATGCTTATATTACATAAAGTGGCACCTCTATCAGGTAAAGCTACACTTTTGTTTTAGATTGCAATTTCTAGGATTTTTTGAGTCATTTTCCTCATCTAAACTTCATTTTTTAGCAACTAACAAGTGGCATAGCTATCTAATGCTTGTAAAAGATCATGATAATTGAGATTAATAATGGTTTTATATAAATTAATTGGCCCAAGGATTTATTTTCCACTAATCTAGGCATATAAAATAGCTTAGTGGGTTAATTAACATTATTTGTCGTGTTTAGAAATGTGTGTAGATGCATGCTCTCTCATTGCACTTAGTGTGATCTTGGGGATAAAAATATCACATTTATTTTATGTTCTAAGTGTTATCCCAAGGATTACTATCTTATGTGTATTCTCTCCCCTTGCGCTTCATGTGATCTTAGGTGACCCAAAACACCTAGTATAGTTTTTCCTATTAGGAGGCCTTCTTGGGGATTTGATCACCTCAAGGATGACCTCAACCATGTTTTCTAGTGGGGTATATAGAGGGGGGAGAGAAAAATTTGTACCTAAAAGTATAGCTAGTGTTGTTTGAGCCAAGCTATAAGACCCTGGGTATGTTGAGACTTGTTTGGTGATGAGAGAAGGAGAGACCCTCCTAATCTTGGCACTATCAAATGAGCTCATTATTCATAGATCCACTAAGAACCTTGTTTTAGAAACCTTTAAGACCTTTTTACCCTTTCTTAGTATGGTACAAGGTACAATATCATGCCAAAAGTTACTCAATATGTACTTTCTCTTGTTGAGGTGATGGTTATCCCTTGGTAGGACCTTTTCCTTCAAAGTTAAGGGGTATAAAGGTGGTATATTGAACTTTTCATACATAGTTACCTATTAATTTGAAGTTATTAGTCTTTGGATGGTGGGCTCATATTAAGTTAACACACCTACTTGACTAAATATATGGTTACACTATCATGCTTACCATGGTTTCATGTACAAAATTAGTGAAGCCACTTATCCTTATCACCTTGAAAGTAAATTCAACCATTATTTCTTCTTGTTTAATTTTCTGTTTCCCAAAATCATGAAAATCCATCTCAGACTATTAAACTGCACTTTTGTTTCATCTCCTGATGCCTGTGCATCATCCTAAGGTTCCTCTATGTAATTTTCTAGTGAAAATGAACCTCTATTCCATAGAGATGTTCCTCTATTTCATAGATCCATACCTCTATTCCATAGAGTGGCACCCCTATCACTTGAAGCCATGCCTTTGTATTTTCACTACCAGTTGAACATCTTGAGACCTCAATTTGTAAAATTGACCTTTGCAACTCTAGAGACAACCTAAGATACCCATCCTTAACCATAATTTTACCTAAAACACCAACCATTTGCACCATTTCCATCCAAAATATATCATATTTACCTCATCTTGTCATTTTCATCCATTATCATAGCCTAGTCATCATAACCATCACCCCTAAACCTTGGTCCTATCATTCATCAACCTATCTTTATCATTTCTATCATCATAATTTCTTTCATCATTATCTTGCTATACAATCTCAATATTATCATATCATATAATCTTTGATCCTATCTAATCACTCAATCATAATCCATATCATATCCTATCAAAATCAATCTTGTCAAAGATTTTATCCAGATCCTAATACTTGATATCAAAATCCCCATCAAATCCTTACTTAGGTGATTATCCAAACCTAAGTAAGCATATCCAAGACTTTCCTAAGTTATTATCCAAGCTTAGGTAAGAAAAATCATTCTTTATCCAAGCCTTTCTCAAGTGATTATCCAAGCTTGAGTGAGCAAATCCAAGCCTTTCCTAGGCGATTATCAAAGTCTAGTGTAAGAAAAACCCCATCATTATCAATCAAGTATATAGTTTATATTAAGGCACTATTGGTCTTGTATCTCCCTTTTCTATCATTATCTCCTTTTCATCCATTCCATCATTATTCTCTTTCTATCCATTTTATCATTACCCCCTTTCTATCCATTTAATCATTGTCATTCCAATTATCCCCAATTCAAGGTCTATCCTAATCATCCTCATTCCTCATCTCATCATTCCTAGGTCTCTTCCTATTGTATTCCTATCACAAGGTCCCAATCAAGAAATCACATTATGGCCTCCCAAGAGTTCCCTTCATCATCTCATGATACACTCTTTGAGGAGGTATTCCATCAAATCTCCACAGAGAATCAATTTCCATCCCCATCCTACATCATACATGATCATGATTCAAGTGACCAAGATTCAGCAACATTATTAGAGGACTTTTCCCAAGATACCCAAGCCATAGACTTGATGCATAGATATATCATGAAGAATCCTGACCAATATATCCTTATGCTAGAAAATAAACGTGCCAAATCACCCCATAATTTTGACACGTCTCAAATCATCCAACAACCTCTCTCTACACCCCCACCTTCTATTCATCATAATCGTAAATATCTTCCATCTTCTTCTAATCCTCATGATCCTTATCTCTCCTATATTTTCCCAATCACCCCATTTCATCTCAAACCATCAATCCTACATCCCACTTACATATCAAGATCCCCTAACACACCCAAAACATTCCATCACATATCCCTCAACCTCAACATTTCATCCTTTCTCCTCACATCTCAATATCCATCCAATTTAACCCATCATATCATATCCAAACTCCCAATCCAAACTCATATACCCATCAATACCTCCCATCTTCCAATTCCATTTCATCCTCTCAACCTCCCACATCCACTTATTAATCACAACCTTTCAATTTCACAAGTACTTTGTCCCAAGACATGTGCAACAAATAAAAGATACATTTAAGGTACTTCAACTAGGACATCACAAGAAATCCTATACCTTCCAAGAACTATAGCCCTATCCTTTTTACAAGTCCATCACCATGATCCCCTTTCCCCCAAATTTTGAAATACCTAAATTTGATAAGTACAAGGGGAAGGGAGATCCTCGGGAGCATTTAAAATAATTTTATACTACATGAAAAGAGGTCTCCTATTTTTTTTCCTACCTCTTGAGGCTCTTCCCTAGAAGCTTGGGTGGACAAGCCCTTGAGCAGTTCACTCACCTCCCCCATGGGACAATCACAACATTTTCTAAGCTAGCCAATAAATTTGTCACTCACTTTCTTACAACATAGAACATGATATCACCATGATGGACCTTTACACACAACAAAATAATGGTGAATCCTTTACCTCATTCTTGCAAAGATGAAGACATCTTGATAGTCACTTTGCATGGCCCATACCTAAAAAAAAACTCATCACTATTTTTTTGAGAATCTCAACATTGAATTGAGAGTCCATCTTCAAATGCAATGTACTCACTCTTTTAATGAGATCATAGAAAAATTAGTAGCTATCAAAAAATACCTTATTGTCAAATTCCTAGTCAAGATATACAAAGAAGGAAAATACAACAATCCCCGATCTAGTGACAAATGTCATTTTTGGAAATAAAAAATATGGTCAATGATGGTGTGACTGGCTCAAAACATGTTCAAAATATTCAAATACCTCCACCATCATCATCTCACAATAATATAGCTCCTCAAAAACATGTGATTATCCCTAAAGGTCAACCTAAACAACACAGTAGACGAGAATACAACACCTTGGGTGAACCAATCAAAACTATCCTTCATAAGATTGTCCAAGACAACATGATCCAACTACCATAGGGTTCATGGACATAAAGCCTCCTCATGCATGAAACTCAAGAACTTTGTCCAGGAAAAACTTTAAGAAACACCCCCCTCGATGAAGGTGTAAAATCTTGGCGAATCTTGTTTACTTCTCTATAAAAATATTAATTTTAGTGGCAAATTTTTTCATTTTTCGTGAAAAAAATAATGTCCATTGGTGAATCTTTTCTAATCGCTAGAAGTTTGTGGAAAATCCTGGCAAAATCAAATTTTTTAAAACCACTAAAATTTTTCCATTGGCGATTAAAATCTATTTTCAAAGCAATAAAATATTTCAATTGGCGAATTAAACCTATTTTCAAACCAGAAAATAAAATAAAATTGGCGATTAAAACTTTTTTCAAACTAAAAAATAAAATTCATTGGCGAATTAAACCTATTTTCAAATGATTAAGAAAAAAACATTGGCGAATTAAACATAATATCAAACTAATAAAAAAAATGCATAAAAATAAAGATTATTTGCCTCATTGTTTTCATCAATCATCCAAAAGGCACCTACAACTATAATAGTTTTTTCAAAAAAGCATCTTAACATGCTTCATAACATAAAAAGTAACCCTGCCCAACTAAAACTAGTTCACAACTATCTGTATCTACCTTACATATTTCAACAAGCCAAAAATTTAGTACTATAGTCTTGCATTAATTCTACAAAAAACCCTTAAAAAACTACAAATTCAACTAGTCCTACTCGTTTCATAACCAAATTTCCTTGTTTCTTTGCCTTTCATCTTCCGCTTCCTCGCATTATGTCCTTTTTCTTTCATACACTTTTCCTCCACTTTCACTTGTGCTTCCATGCACTTTGCCTCCACTTTCGCCTGTGCTATAATTGCTTCCACCTTCATCAGCTCTATAAAGAGATTAAATGCTTTCCAGCCTAACCTTGCTTCTTCCCTACATCAATTTTTAATCTCATCCTTCGACCAACGCATGAAAGTGATACATCCTTCTACCCCTTCTAGTTCCACATTTTCAAAGCCTTCCCGAATGTTGAAACCTTCACCTGGAACTGCCCATTCAAGTATTGATTCTAATCCTTCCAAGAAATCTCTATGCACAATCATCTCCATCACTTCTCTCACTGTTCTTGTCAATTCCCCCAGGTCCAGACCCCATGCTATAATCAAGGAGTATACATCCATGTTAGTCTTGTATCTATGCCTCAAATTTCCAAAGGATTTCCCCAAAATCATCCGCACACTTTGTACCAACCTCCCATCAGTGAATAAAAACATACCCATTAATCTTTTTTTAGAAGCTTCACCATAAAACGGGTTTAATTGCCTCCTCGAACACAGAGTGAAGTTGGCCTCCATTTGAAATCTATTGCAGCTACACCGCCACCACCACCACTCTTTCAGACTTTTTGTGTGCCTTCTTCTCCATGCCAAACTCTATTATTAACTTCGCTAATCGAGGGCCAAGAGGTAATAATTTTCCAAACTTCGCACGTACCGATCTTAATTACCCATCGATCCTCCAGTCATGTCCACTTGCTAAAATCTACCCATGATCTTCACTTCATAAATGCACTGTCCTTGCCACCTTTCCTATCTTAATTCACCAAAGTCGGGGTTTTGGTGCTTTTCCTAACCTTAGTTGCAAGTCTTTCTTGGTCATCTTTGTAGTTGGTGGGTTGGAGGTTTCAAAAACTTCAAACTTCAGACTTTGGTTCTAAGGTTCCAAATTTTAGCGACCATGCGACATTATGGACCACGGCCATTTGATGAATTTTCAATGGGCGGTTGTAGTTGCATTCTAGAAGTATATCTCTGAAGCACTAGATTTGTGAATTGAAACTTCTGGAATTACACTAGAACCATTAAATATTTTACCATTTAAATATCGATGCTCTTGTTTACCGTTTAATATTGCCTAAGTTAGACCAAAATATTTTATGAAAAAGCCTTAAATCTTAACTCTTTAATCCTGAGGGTCGAGTCTCGTCAACCTAGCGATGTCCCCATTTTAAATTATGCACGTGCATAAAGTTTGTTTTAAAAGAGGGACCATTCAATGAATTTTTGATGGACGACTATAGATGCATTTCGGAAATAAATCTTTGAAGCACTAGACTTGCAAACTGAAACCTCTGGAATAACACTAGAACTATTAGATTTTCATAAATCAATGGTTGAGATTTTATTAATTATTTAGGTCTGTTGGTCATCGTTCTCTTGTTTACTGTTTAATATTGCTTAAGTCAGACCAAAATATTTTATGAAAAAGCCTTAAATCTTAACTCTTTAATCCTGAGGGTCGAGTCCCATCAACCTAGCGATGTCCCCATTTTAAAAATAACTTTATTATTATAGTTTATTTGCATGTGCACTATGCAGCCATCTTTTCATTTGTGACGGGCATACCTTTTAAGCACTTGTTTGTAAGGATTCAAGTGTTGAAATAAATGTTAATTGTCACATCAATGATAGTGGTGAATTTAAAAATGAAAAGTGTGATGTCATACTAATTGTGTTCATGCTAACTTCTATTATTCTATATATACTTCAACAACTTGATGTTCTTCATATCATTTATAATATATTTGGCATTGATTTATTTCTTCTCTATTCTCAATTTAATTGAGATATTATGGAGTCTTGATGGTGTGTCATGCTACCCATATATTTTTGGGAGAAAGGAAGGGACGATGTATACGGCAGACGAAAGTTGGGTATGGTTTTTACAATTCCTTGTGTGTAGGTTGAGGATGCTATAAGAATAATTGTGGGTAGGGGAATGGCTTTAGAACAACCCTCATGATTTATATTCTGAGGTAGCTTCGGCTTTCTTGTCTAATTGCATGGACATTTTGCTCGATAAAGATTTGATGAAGACACTGGAAATATGTTATTTGCAGCCTTTCATTTACTCTATTTCTTCATTGGAGTTGGCACTGGAGTATTACAATTTTGAAAGTGGGTTAGCGCCTTTTGGAGGAATCTTCAAGAAAGTGGAATTGCATGCTTCTACAGTGCAGGCTCTTGCCCTGGTTAATATGAGATGGGGTTTGCTATGTGATATGAAAACTGAATCATTAAAGAGTCTGGAGTTTTGGAGGAAGGGTTTGGGTGATTCGCTTTTCTTCTCTACTGTTAATTTGTTAAATTCAATTCACGTTCTACTCAAACAACTAGTTGATGGCCTCAACTAATGTTACAAAAATTTTTTGTAATGAATTGTGTGACATGTCACATGTTTATATTTTATTGTACAACATAATAGTTCTAAGGTTCTTGTAATACGTACTTTGTGACTGGTTTTTTGTCATGGTTAGTGGCTTTTTGGCCACGCTGGTTATGTACTATGTACTTCAGTCTTTAGCAATAGCTACTTAAATTAAAATGATTTTCATGGCTCCATTCTTGTAAATCCCTTTTGATTTGATAAATATGAAAATTTTAAATGTGGC
Organism: Sequoia sempervirens; assembly: GCA_007258455.2. Lineage (NCBI taxonomy): Eukaryota > Viridiplantae > Streptophyta > Pinopsida > Cupressales > Cupressaceae > Sequoia > Sequoia sempervirens. The sequence goes on along the minus strand of VDFB02000002.1, from coordinate 193,263,402 downwards.
TTTTAAAACTAATAGTAATTATCAACATATAGTTCTGATCATAAGTGAGCGAAATTTATTGTGACTTATTAGGACATTGATAATGATTAAGGTAAAACAAGACATTTAATTCTCTCTTTTCAATGCATCGAAGTACTCTACCTGTCATTTATTCTATTGAAATTCTCAATTTGGCTATGGTACTGGGCAGCAACGCAGATTAATGCCATATGAATAGCCAAAGTGATTGATTGGACAACTTTATATTGAAAATTGCATGATGTACTGTAGAATCATAGATGATGATGTCAATAATCCAGTGATTTTGATAATTGATAGCTTGCGTGGCACCGTCGATTTTGACAATTGACAACTTGTCAACTTGAGGTACAGTTTGTGTTAGAGTAATAAGTTATTTCACTTAATTAATTTAATCATATTGGTTAATTAATTAAGTCACTTATCACTTTAGTTACTTAAGCTAAAATTAGGCACATTAATAATTAATTATTTATTAATTATTAAGTGTGCACACTAGGGTTTCCCTTTTAGGTTTCACTTTAGGGTTTCTTGATATCTTTTTATAAGGATTGATCTCATTGTAATTATTAATGGGAGAATATCTGTAGCTTTCATATCTTCTTGAAAGTTTTCTCTCTTCTGTAGCTTTTTCTTGTTGAAGTTAATTGCATATATTTGTTTGCAGATCTCCTGCGTGGAAGGTGTCTTAGTTTGTGTTTGATCTTGTGGCTCGTGGTTTTGTGCTTGTTTCACAATTCTAACATGGTATTAAAGCATGGATTCAGCAAACCCCTTCTCGATTTATGAAGTTTTCTTCTTCAACAAGGGTTGCAGGCTTCATATCTGAATCCTCTTTGTTTGTTTTCCAAATTTTGAAGGTGGGAATTTTTTAGTGCATCCAAGATCCAATCAAACCTCTCCATTGAATCCAAAGCTATCAGAATAGTCAAAATCGACCTTTGTTTTGTCAAATTTGGCTTCCGTTTGTTAGATCTGTGAGGGTTTGAAGAAAGGATTTTTTTGCTAGATCTAGGGGGTGCCTGAACTTTCAGAGCATTTTGAGCCCAAACGGACTTCACCATTGCGCTAAAAAGGCAAAAGGCCCAAAAACCCCTATTTCCATATAAAATTTGTCAAAATCTGAGCAGTTGACATCTAAGGCAAAAAAAAACTGCCTGTACGGCCGTTTGCACGCGGATCGAGGTAAAAACATTTCGTAAAAAAATAAATTAATTTTTTGAAGAAAATTTCACAATTTTGTTTCATTGAAATTTTTTATTTTTAAAAGCTTTTTTTAAAAAAGCTTTGAAAATATTTGTTTTTTAAAACAAATTAAAAAAAGCATAGGGTAAGTACCCCTACGCATACTGCACATGACGTACCTGTGCATCTTGTGTAGGTGTACTACCCTATGGGGAGCCATAGGGGTGGGCCCACGTGCCCCCCCTCCATTTTTTTTTAAAAAAATCTTTGTAAATATTTTTTTTATTGTATTTTTAATATAAAAAAATAAAATTATTGTAATAAGCCCAATTATGCAAGTGCGGTGACGGCCGTTTGGCCGTCAAATTTATGCCTGGGTTTTTGCTACGACGACCCTCTAGCCGTCAAATTTAATCCAACACTGGTTTTTTCCCCTTTGGAGCTATTTTCTTCCAGAGGCCATAACTTGGGCATACAATATCGTTTTTTGGCAAACGAGATATCGTCAAAAAGTTGGTTCCACAAAATTTCCAGTGGTGTGGGTTTCATCACTTGTTTTTGTTGCTGGTGCATTCTACAACCAGTTGAAGTCAAAGGAGTTGTTTTCAGTCCCGAGCTCGTAAATTTTGACCAGTTTCTCCATTTTTCACGATCTCAGCGGCATTGGAATCGTCTTTCAGAGCTCTTCAGTTCCATCTATGCAATTTTTCCAGATTCTTCTTCAGGTACATTTTATTCATATTTTTGTGTCTTCACACTCTAGTGAATTACTTAGATGTTTTAGCTCCTGGAAACTTTTCGTTTGCGTGGGATGACTCGTTGTTGGTTGTTCTTTATGTATTTCCAGTTTTCTGTCCTATTTGGACATTGTAGACATCTTTTTCATGCATGTGCTCTTTTATAAACGCACTAAGATAAAGTGCCTCAACATTGTACATGTATATTTGGGATTCTTGCACATCACTTGTGTCTTGTTATACTCGCACTATGATATAAAGTGCCACGGGGGTTGATGTTTGCCATTGTTTGCCTTCATACCTTTCTCATGCGTATGTGACTTTTGTTTTCACATCCTTTCTATCAGCTTGTACTTTCATGTCTACACCTTTCAAATGCTCTTGGTTCCTCTTCATGCACTACTTTTAGGCATTCATTTTCAGTGTACCTATCATGCCTCTCCCTTTTCGACATTATGGGGGGTTTCTACTATTGGTGTTAATGATTCCTTGGTTTCGTTGGAGTGATCTATGTATACAATATTTGTTCCTATGTACTAGGCGGATGTAGCAGCTGGTTACCCATGCATTTTGGTGAGAAGGATCACTTACCATATGGACACTCTTGCATTCCTATTTCCAGAGGTGACCTTCCTTTTTCAGTTGATCAACGTTCTTTAGACTATTGGTACTTGTGCCATTTGTATCTTTGTTCCAAGTGTTTTCTTTTTTTTTCCATCTGATTCGAGTAGTGTCATTGGGGGCACTCATGCAGATTGTTGTCTTCTTGATCCTAATCATCTTATCTTCAGAGGAGGTTATTTGGCATTTCAACAGTCATTCTTTGACAAAGTTTATAGCTTCTTCATGCTTCTATGATGTTCTACATGTTCTTCTTTTTCAGGACATTTCTTTGTTTGGTTGGAGGCTTCTTAGTCCTTCACACCTTGATTTGGAGGCTTTTCAGTCCTTCAGTCACCTTTGATCTCTTCTTGGAGTGGAGTTTTTCCCACGAGGTTTTCTCTATTTCTTCACTTTATAGAGATCTTTTGTTTGTACATGGGTACCTTACTTGGCCTTGTTTTTCGAGACCCATCTTTGCTTTCATGCATCTTTTTCTTAGTGTTTTAGCTACTTCCTAAGTTCATCTTAGGGGGGGTGTTAGAGTAATAAGTTATTTCACTTAAATAATTTAATCATATTGGTTAATTAATTAAGTCACTTATCACTTTAGTTACTTAAGTTAAACTTAGGCACATTAATAATTAATTATTTATTAATTATTAAGTGTGCACACTAGGGTTTCCCTTTTAGGTTTCACTTTAGGGTTTCTTGATCTCCTTTTATAAGGATTGATCTCATTGTAATTATTATTGGGAGAATATCTGTAGCTTTCATATCTTCTTGAAAGTTTTCTCTTTTGTAGCTTTTTCTTGTTGAAGTTAATTGCATATATTTGTTTACAGATCTCTTGTGTGGAAGGTGTCTTAGTTTGTGTTTGATCCTATGGCTCAAGGTTTTGTGCTTGTTTCACAATTCTAATAGTTTGTAACTTTGCATGTAGCTAGCTTGAGGTACCGATTAAGTTGGATTTTTGGTTTGCGTGAATCACAATTATTACTACTCAGTAGTAACTATACACAACCTCACATGTGACACGTGTGAGGTGTACAAGGGACCAGGCTGGTAGTGGCACTTTTGGCCCACAAATAAGGATAGTGAGCACAACTAAAATCATTCGTTTAATTGTCATAAGGGTTTTCATTTTGTAGGGTTAATAACTTAATAAGTATTTAGGAAGAAGATGATGTGATATTATTGGGGATGCTCTAAATTCTCCTGCCTCCAGTTATGTAGTTATAGAGTAAAAGACCAATTTCATTCAAGTTCAGAATGGGTGGAATTGGAAAGAAGTTGATTTGGTTCACCTGACTTCTCAATTAGGTTTTGAACTAGGATGAGGTGTTCTAATGGAGATAAGTGCTATCCTAGTGCATGGAAGCTGCAAGTAGAAGATGGGAGCAATTTTACTACCCCTCATCATCTGCATGGATGGCCCAGAGAGTCTCTTGCATTTATTTTAAGACACCATGGCCTACCAGGCAAGCCCCATGCATTTATTTTCAGTGCTCATCTTCTGCATGGGAGCCATTTTACAACCCCTCATCTTTTGCATGAGTCTGGTTCTAAAAGGGGCTAAGTAAATTTTGTATCTTCAGAGCTCCCATTTCCCCATGCATTTATTTTCAGAGACCATGGCTGACTCGACAAGTCCCATGTGTTTATTTTTAGAGCTCATGGTTGACCTGACAAGTTCCATTTATTTTCAAAGATACATGTATCACATTTATGTTTTCAACTTTTCACCAGCGATCCAGTAGAAGCTTGGCACTTGCACTTACATTTGTATTTGTACTATGTAATAATGTGACATTGTAATTCATTTTATTAAGTCCTTTGCAAGTTAAGTGTTATTAATGGTTGTGCAATGTGCTATTAATGTGACATTGTAATTCATTTTATTAAGGCCTTTGCAACGTTAAGTTTCTAGCCCCTTGGCCTTGATGTCAATCCTAGTGCATTAAAGTTTAAAGAAAATTTAAAACACATGTTTTATGCTTATTATTTATATCATAAATTACTCAACCGTTTGATGAACATTTTATTTATGGTTGTAGTTGCATTCCGAAATGAAATGCACAAAGCACTAGGCTTGTGAAATTAAACCTCCAGAATCACCCTATAACCATTAGATTAACAAAGATCAGTGGTTTAGAATTTGATGTCAATGCAGGAGTAAATCATTAATGGATTGTTTTAAATGTTGTCAACCATGTGGCATGTACTACCTAATTGTGTACTATGTAGTCTGTAAGTAATGAGTAGATGTTTCGATGTCATTCACTTTAATATTCAAAAAAACAACACTTTCTATTGCTAAGTGATTTTATTTTAAAGTTAGAGGGTCAGCACATGGGGAGATTTCAGTCTTTAGTTTGCTCATTGTAGTGCACCACCCTATTTTGGGTTCCATAGTTCCACTTCCAACAAAGCCATTCCAATAACCCAGTTTCAACTTCAAGAATCAAAATTCAAAATCCGGGTAAGTTAAAGAATTCTTGAGGCTATGTTTCATCGTTTGATGTTTCTTAAAATCTTATTTTGTCAAACTTTGAAGTTTAGGTTTAGGGTTAAGAGGCTTAAGAATTAAGAAAGATTAAGAACTAATAGGGAATTCAAAAATTTCACATTGTCGATTGTATCAACATGTCTACCACTAGTAGTAGTACCACTAGAGCAATGCCAGATAAAAAAATACATTATGCAAAATTGCTTAAAACCCCAGGTTTCACTAATGAATACCATGATATTTATGATCTTGAAACCTATGGTAGGCATACCTCAGAACTTAGATTTTCATCTCAGAATAAGGCTTCAAATCAAATGCAAGTTAATAGTTTCAGTGCACTGTGGGTAAGTGGATTAGGGCGCATGATGTTACATGAGGTTTTGCCTTGCCCAAAATTTATCATGGTCTTTGCCCTAAATTATGATGATAACAAAAGAAAAATTCTTAATAAAGATAGCAAAGAAGAATTGTTATCCATTAACACAGAAGAACTTGGAAAAGTGTTGGCCTTGGGGTTTACAATCGAAGAATTTGGAAATGTCCACATTGACCTAGAAAAGCTTGCTAGTGATTATGAAGCAGTGGATGAAAATGAGAAAAATTCTTTCTTAAATAGAATAGTTCAAGATAGAAACAAATTGAAAGGTGATCATAAGCCTCCTTATGATTTGGATATTTTTAAACCATGGGCTTAGGATGCTATTTCCATGCTAGCATTTTGCCTCGAACTGGATAGCAATTTGGAAGTGGGTGCAAGCCTCCTTGAAATGGTATATAATATCCATTATCATGTTCCACATGTCAAATATAATTTTATTGGGAACATTGTAGAATCCATGTATAAACAATTTTTAATGACTAAAGGAGGTTCCACCAAGAAATTTAGGTTCACAACCTACTTGTGCTATCTTTTTCTATTCAAATTTAGAGGAATGTTTCAGACCAACAAGCTTCAAATTCATCCCTATAGTAATGCTGAGGAAAAGAAAATGGCTCCACTTCTAATATATGAATGGACCACTGTGATAAGGATGCATGATTCTTGAAAGAACTACAATCATTTTGTAGACTACTTTTTGGCTCCATTGCATCAAGCAATTACAAATACTCCAATGCCTAGATTGCCTATGTCATGTAGAAACTACATTCAACTAGGAAAATAAATACAATTGGCTGATTGGTATTTAATGGAAGAATATATTGTGCTAAGATTTTATGGATCGAAAGTACAATCATACAAACTTCCAATACATATGACATAAAGGGTTTTTGCTTTGGAATATGTAAGGCACAATCAAAGTACTGATGAAAGACACTTTACCAGTCAGGGAAAGAAGGCCTTATTTCCTTCTTTACCTTTTTCATGTGGAGGGATCACATTTAAGAGAAAAGCATTTAGTGTGGCACATGATCTTTTGATTTTTTTTATTTTGATACTATTTTTCACTAGTAGTATGATCCATGTGACACCATTAAATCAATGATTGTGCTTAATAAGAATGATAGAAGTAGAATTCAACATCAAAGTAAACCCTTGCTTGAAAACTTGAGAAACACAAATTCTTGGGATGAGGTCAAAGTAGTAATGGAGAAAAGTGTTGTTGAGAATGGTATTTCTTTTGAACAATTGTTAGCAGAAATTATGGCATTGCATCAAAAGACAATTAGGAGGTACAACAACTTTTATGAAAAAAGTCATAAACCATCTAGTAGAGTAAAAATGCCAGATTCTCTAGAGAAGGAAGTTACAGAAAAAAATTGGTCATGATAAAAAATTACTGCCTTTTGGTCTATGTGGAAGGAGCTAGGTGACCCAAGAGCTCTTGCAGAGTATGGAGATAACAAAGAAGATCTTGAGTTTTCCAAATTATGGAATATAGAGCATCTAGATGAATGAGAAGATGAAGAAAGTGATGATGAATCTAATGATGATAGGGAAGAAGAAAGCCACGTCAATTTCAAACTTGGTTTAAGTGAGGCCACAAAAGAAGCATTTACTACAAGAGTAGCCATAGCTGAAAAAATGGGTTATGAAGGTGGTCCTTTGGGGTCTCGAAGACAAGGCCCTTGGATGGTAATAGATGTAGAGCATAGAAAACTAGTTGATAAATCTGGCCTTGGGGTTGGAGGTGAAAAATTATACCTAGGGTATACAAGTCAATTTGTTAGAGCTTCAAGTTCAAATCCTCATCCTCATGGTCAGACATAATCACAACTAGGACATGCCCATGGTGGAGGGCTTAGTACAACTAGCACTGCCTCTGGTGGCGATGGTATGGGTAGTAGTACTAGTAGTGGTAAAGATGTGCTACAACAACAAATTACACATAAGAGGACAACAACACAATATACCACAAAAACACTAGGTGATCAAGGCATATAGAAGAAGCAAAATATTTTGACAGGTCTAACTCCAAGTCACACTACTAGTGGATCCACCACAAAGGAGTTATTTCCAGGCACTCCCCCAATCCAGTTAGTTTGGCTGCGACATCATTAGTAACTGCAAGTACTCCTATTCCTTTGCCATTCAAGAATTCCATTGTTCCTGTATCCCCGGGTTTTGATTACATTGAAGAGTTTAAAAATAAATTAGAATTGAATAAAAAAGAAAAGAAGCAACTGATGGAGAGTGTGTCTGCTCTAACTTCAAATCCTGCAAAAACCATGGTATTACCCACATTTGACACAAGTAAAGAAATCATGGAGTACACAATTCTTGTTCCCACAGTTCAAAACAAACTAGCAAATTAGATGGCTCCATTTGAATTCGAGGTGAACAATTTTCAATTGGATTTTTCTTGACTCAGAAATACTAACAAAGTTAATGTAACAAAGAAGAATAATGAATTGGTGTACACATCATTGCTAAAGCAAGATAGAGAGAAAAAAAAGGTTGTAGACTCAAATTGAAAACTTACAAGAAGACCTAGCAAATGGGAAAGCAAAGAGGAAAACAACAGATAACAAGAGCAATGAATTAGAAAAAAAGAATTAAAAAATCTGCCTCTACATCAACAAGCAAAGAGGATAAACAGAATGAGACTACAGTGAATGAACTGAAGTAAAGGCTAGATGAGAGCAACAAGAAATATGATGAGGAAAAATCCACTTCAGAAAAATTAAGACTAAGCATTGCAAATGGAAATGCATAGTGGGAACAAAAAATGGAGAAGGAGAGAAAAATAAATGAAAGATTGGAGGCAAAGCTAATGGAAGAAAAAAATGAAATCAAGTCTTGTCAAAATAAGTTATTTGCATTTTGTAGAGAAACAATGAGGCATATGAAACAAAAGCTCAAGGATGAAATTATGCAGGGGATTGATCATTTGTGTGACATGTTTCAATTGATTGATGCTATCATAAAACATCATAATAAGCTCAACAAATATTTAATGGACAACAAAAATGTGCTAGCATTAGAGAAATCAACAAATCAAATTCAACAAACAATCTACAAAGCCAGTGACAATGTTTTGAAATCAAAAGGGATTACTAATCGGCTTGCTACATCAATGACGTTGTCATTTGTCATTGAAAAGTGTTCTGAGAATGCGTGAAACAAAGGAATATTTTCATTTGGCTACAGACAAGATGAAGAAGGTGGATGAAAAGGTAAGGAACTTCACAGAGCTTGGTTTGTTAGAAGCTTTTGACACAAATGAGCGATTCGTTGGAAATAATGATTTCAAAAAGAAGATGGAGGATACAAGGAAGATTGATTTGGATCAGTTTCCTCAGAACCCAGATGTGGTGACCTATTTGGATTCCATCAAAACATTGCTAACCCTGAATGAAAAATTGACTGAAGAATCCAAGACAGGTTCCAATTTGAATCATGAATTGTTAACAAATCTTCAAGTCAAACAACATCAATTAGAACAAATGACAATTCCAACACCTGAAGAGTGGAAGTTGCTAGAAAAGGTGATGCAGTGATTTAATTTTTGATAATATGAGTTTCCAAGTTCCAACACAACTATGTGCAAAGTTGTCTTTGAGCAAGATTTTGCATTGCCAATGCCTCTATGTATTCCTTCATGTGATAATCAATTTAAAAGCTCAAATTCAGACTTCAGTAATGTGTTGATGTTCAATTATTTCTATTATTTATTATATCATTTGAAGAAAAAGTCTAGTAAACTTTTAGATACACTTTAAATGATTGTTGATGTTCATTGTTGTATATGCTACTAATACTATTGTTAATATGTTATTAATCTAGTAAGCATTAAGTTGAGTGATGAATCTTTGAGTACATGCTCAAGTTTTACTTTTAACAATTCACACATCAATAATCAATCTCCATGACTACTTAGCAGATCCACTAAACATTTACATGAATTCATGCTTTAATCAAGGTACTTTAACTGGTTCATTAAACCAGAGCCAAAATTAAAACATACGTCAATGCATAATATTAATGACAAAGAATATTAATGGAAGATCATTGATCAAATTTCATTAATAATTCATGTAAAATGTTACAACTGGAGAGACGATACATATAGACTCAAAATAAGGGAGAAAAACAAGCTTAGTCACTAGTCCTTTGAGTTTTATAACCTTGTCGCAGAGTTCTAAATTTTCATAACTTCCCGATTCCCCGACTTGGTTCACTTTGTTGAGAAACTGAGTTGCAAGTCTTTTAGACCTAACCATTGAGTTTGAGTTATGGTGTGTGGATTTATTCTGCTTTTGCTAAGTAGTTTTCCGTGGATTATCTATTATTGGAATTGGAATGATGGATTTTTTGTTAGTTTCATTGCTGTGGTTACTATCACTCAAAGTTTTAGTTTTGGTGCTTTTCCTAACCTTAGTCGCTAGTCAGATTTTTATAACCTTGTCATGGAGCTCTAAATTTTCATAACTTCCCAATTCCCTAACTTGGTTGATGGTTCACTTTGTTGAGTTGCAAGTCTTTCTTGGTCATCTTTCTCGTCGGTGGGTCAGAGGTTTCAAAAACTTTGAAACTTTAGACTTTGGTTCTAAGGTTCCAAGTTTCAGCGACCATGTGACATTATGGACTTATCTTTCCTTAACCTTTCAAAGGCGCCATCATCTTGTAAGGAAAATTAGATGCGGAAACAACTCTCCTAACATCAAAACCTTAGGGAAGAATGCATATATACTTTTAATTTTTCAACTACAATCCAATTAAGATGTACATGAAAGAGATTACTGAAACAAAGTAATAGACAAACACATATGAACACCAGATATATGTGGGAAAACCCTTACGGGAGAAAAACCCACCACACCAAGAGAAATCACTTTGTATTACAGTAATGGAGATTACATACAAAATATCAGAATTATCTTTCTGATGTCATAATACAACAGCTTCACAATGATCAATCTTGTACAGGAACCTTCAAGTTACAGTCTTCACAAAATAGAATTCATCCATTGATACAATTCAAACTGTTCACACACTTGTTGATCGAACCAACCATCTGACAATCCAACCGAGCATCATATTCTATTCCAGACTATATTCATGCCGCCCCTATCTATCGAGCTTCCTCACAGAACTGCCACAACGAACTGTCTTCCAACGGTTCCCATTCGACTCCTATTGGTTGACAATGAGCCACATAGGATGGTCTTCACTCGGTCAAAAAAAAGTTCACATTGTATCGGCATGTCAGTGAAACACAGGAAGTGTCTCCCCGATGCCCAAAGGCTTCATATCGAAGTCGCCAAGAGTTATCGCTATCGGTGAAACATCATACCAAAGCTTCAAAGTCACACAGATGTGAGTTTTCATCAGCCAGACAATCGTCTTTCACCAAGACATCATATCGAGTCATTTAGGGTTACTCTGAAGCATTCAACATTCAGAAAGACTCAACCGCTATTGCTGAGACGTTACTCCGAAACCCCCAAACATACCAAGTGCCAAATAGTAGTCGACAAGAATCTTGTCTATCACTAAGAGTTCACACCAAGATCTTTTATGTTACCGTGAAGACACCATATGTGTTCCCGTCGGCAAGACCTTCATCGTTCGCTGGGACTTCTTCCCGAGACCATTTGGGTTACCCCAACAACCATATGCTATCGGTATGACATTCTTCAGTCGCTAAGAGATCTCCCCGAGATCCTTTGTGTTACTCCGATATCCAACACTTGAACCTCCATCAATGAGACATTTGCACATCGGTAAGACTTCTTACCGATAGAATATAAGATACGCCGAAGACCACAACATGTAACATAATGTCAACGAGACTTTAATATCTCGATAAGACTTCTCACCTAGCCACCGTAGGTTATCCTGATATGCGATAGAATGGCCTATCGGCCAAAGATCTCCATGAGCGGTGAGAGGTTACAATGAACAAACTGTCACAGCGATAGGCTCCAAAGTAAAAGTGTTCGGCGAGACTCCTGCAAGGTCACAGTGACCTAATCTGATTCAACAAGGTTACTACTGCTAGTCAGCCAGACATGATGGATGTCACACCAACTTTGCCCCAGTAGAGGTTATAGACTATGATGATTGAGACACATATTTCCAACAATCTCCCACTTGACGAAGATCACACAGGCACCTCTAGAGCACAACGAACCTACTAAAAATCATGGGCACTAAGGCCCATTGAATTGGCACACCACCTGAACTTGTCTGTGCTTATTGGCTTCATCAATGCATTTGCAACATTCTCTAGAGTATCAAACTTTTCCAAACTGACCTTTCCATCCTCCACCATATCTCGTGTAAAGTGGTGCTATACATCTATATGTTTCATCCTGGCATGGAAAGTAGGATTCTTTGCTAGACAAATTGCACTCTGACTGTCACAAAAAATAGTTATTTTCCTTGCATCAAAACCAATGTTAGAACACAAACGTTTTAACCAAAATGCTTCTTTACAAGCATGAGTAGCTGCCATGTATTCAGCCTCTGTAGTGGACAAAGCAACTACAGCTTGCTGCTTACTCATCCAACTCATTGCACCACCATTCAACATGAAAATGTATCCACTGGTGGACCTCCTGCTGTCAATGTCCCCTGCCCAATCAGAATCAACATATCCATGAATGCTGAGAGTCCTCTGTGATTCAACTAAGTTCCCATGGTAACACACAACATATTCTGAAGTCCCCTTCAAATATCTAAACACTCTCTTCACAGCATCCCAATGTGTTCTTCCTAGATTAGCCATAAACCGACTAAAAACTCCCACTGCTTGGGAAATGTCTGGCCTTGTACAAACCATTGCATACATAAGACTACCAACCGCACTAGCATAGGGTACACTGGTCATGTCCTCCATCTCAGGAGATTTTAGATCTTCGGATAGCTTCATTCCCTCAAGATGGAACAACTAGCGCTTGCAATCATTCATGCAAAATCTCTCTAGAACGGTCCGATATACTTACTCGATTGAGCCAAAGTTTTCTACTATTTCTGTCCTGGTTATCTCCATCCCCGAATATACCTTGCTGCACCAAGATCTTTCATTTTGAACTTAGCAGACAACGAGACTTAAAATCAGAAATCATTAGCTTACTATTGCCTATGAACAACATATCATCAACATAGAGAGCAATAATAAGAACTTGATCACTTTCAGCTTTGTAATAAACACCATGATCAGATTTTGATCTCACAAATCCCAAAGACAATACAAAAGTATCAAATTTCTGGTACCACATTCTAGGTGACTGCTTTAACCCATATAGAGACTTTTTTAATTTGTAAACCAGTTTCTCTTTACCTTTCTCAACAAAGTGCTCAGGCTGGGACATGTAAATCTCTTCTTCAAGATCACCATGAAGAAATGTTGTTTTCACATCCATCTGTTCAACCTCTAAGTCATACGTTGCTGCAAGTGACAAAAAAAATTGATAGATGTCAGCTTAGCTACAGGAGAAAAAATTTCCCCATAATCAGTTCCCTCTACCTGGGAATAACCCTTTGCAACCAATCTTGCCTTATATTTTTCCACATTGCCATCCAGACCAATCTTCTTTTTAAATACCCATTTGCAGCCAACAACTTTTCTGCCTTTAGGCAAGGGCACCAAACTCCAAGTGTCATTCTTTTCTAATGATGCAATATCTTCGTTCATGGCTTCCAACCAAGAGTCTGAATCAGACATTTTAAATGCCTCCTTTACAGTCCTAGGCTCATTAGTGCTAGAAATTAAAGCATAGGCACAAGTAGAATCTATCAAAGAGAACCCATACCTATCAGGTTGTTTTCTTTCACGAGTTGACCTCCTCACTTGCTGAGGTGAGGTTCTTCTTCTTCTTCAAACTTTCAGAACTGCTCGAGCTCTCCTCAGTTTCAGGCACATTTTGAATTTTCAATTCCTCTTTATCTGGAGTAGGAGGAATTCCAACTACATCCTTATTTTTTTTTGACTTTGTCTCTGACTGCAGATCCAAGGTAGAAGGCTTCAGCTCATGAAAGATTACACTTCTACTGTATACAACCTTCTCCATATTAGGATTCCAAAGCTTGTATCCTTTTATGCCAGCGCTATAGCCAATAAAAATGCATTTGACAACCTTGTTCTCCAACTTAGATATTTTCTCATACGGCACATGAGCATATGCCTCACAACCAAAAACACGAATATGTCTTAAAGAGGGCTTCTTACCAGACCATGCTTCCAAAGGTGTTTTCTCAACAAGAGCAGAATTTGGAGAATGATTAATTAGGTAACATGCAGTAGATACAGCCTCAGCCCAGAACTTCTCCTCCAAGCCAACACTACTGAGCATACTTCGTGCTCTCTCCATCACTGTCCTATTAAACCTTTATGCAACTCCATTCTGCTATGGAGTATAAGGTGTAGTCTTATGTCTTTTAATCCCATGGTCTTTGCAATACCTATCTAATTCATCAGAACAAAATTCACCGCCATTATCAGTCATTAAACATTTAATTTTTCTTCCAGTCTGATTTTCTACAAGGTTCTTAAATTCCTTAAACCGACTGAATACTTCTGATTTACTTTTCAAAAAATAAATGAATGTTCTTCTCAAATAATAATCAATGAATGACACATAGTATCTTGATTTAGACAAAGAAGGAACATTCACTAGACCAAACACATCCGAATGAATATAATCTAGCAAACCAGAAGATTTATGAGGACTGGAATAAAAAGAAACACGATGTTGTTTTCCATATATACAATGCTCACATAATTCAAATTCAAGGTTACAATCTTCAAGCCCCTCAACCAGGTTTTTGTTCTTCAAGGTTTTTAAACCTTTTTCTCCTATGTGGCCTAGCCTATGATGCTAGAGCATAGTCTTCTCTGCTAGAAGTTTTACTTCCATAGATTTTACATAATTAGGGATATTTCCCTCTTTACCTCCATGATTAGCTTTCGTGACTTTACAGAGACACTGTTACATTGAACAGCCTGTGCATCCATCTTGTACAGGGTACCAATTCGAACACCTCTAGCTAGCACCATAGAGCCTCTAGTCATCTTGCAGCCATTTCTCGAGAACATGACTTGTACTCCAATATCATTCAGCTTACTAACAGACAAGATTTTGAGCCAAACCGGTATGTGCATAACATCATTGATCCCCTTCACTCTGCCATCGAGGAATTGGATTCTGACTCTTCCACTCTCTAAAGTTGAATCACTTGCCAAGTACACCTTTCCACCATTGTATTCTTCATACTTTGTGAACCAGTCTCTATGAGATGTCATGTGGAAAGATGCTCTAGAATCAATCAGCCAGACATCATCTGATGCCTGGGCAGCCAAGGCTGCAATGAAGGCGTCTCCATCACTATGAGAAGAGTCATTGTCAGAAGAATACTTCTTCTTCTTCTTCTTCTCCTCTTTACAATCCTTTCAGACATGACTAGGTTGCCCACAATTCTAACACTTCACCTTGGAATTCTCTCCAGGAGACTTTGATCTCCCCTCTAATTTCAATTTGGACTTCTTGTCCTTCTTCTTTCCTTTCTCTTTTGATCTTCCTCTGACATCAAGAGCTTCCTTAGCCATCTCAGAAGATTTCCTTCTCATCTCTTCTGATAGCAAAGAACCACCAAAATCTTCCATCTTGAAACTAGATGTTGTACTCCCAATAGCCATCACCAGGTGATCCCATGAATCTAGAAAAGAACACAATATCAACATACAATGATCCTCTTCATCAGTCTTTACACCAACAGAAGTTAACTGTGTAATCAACATGTTAAATGCATTCAAATGATCAGCTATAGACCCTCCTTCCTGCATTCTCAAAGAGTACAACTTCTTCCTCAGGAACAGTTTATTCACCAAGGACTTCCCCTGATAAATAGATGCCAGTCTCTTCCATAAGGAAGATGCAGTCTTCTCTTCATGCACATTCAGAAGAACAAAGTCTATCAAATAGAGCCTTATTATCCCCTTAGACTTTCTATCTGCAAGGTCCCAATCTTCTTGCTTCATGCCTGTAGGTTTAGTTCCAGACACAACAAGCCACATATTACGATCCACTAAAAGATCCTCCATCTTAAGTTTCCACAACTCAAAATTGCTTCCATTGAACTTCTCTATTTCAAACTTTCCTGACGTGCTAACCATCTCAATCTGTAACTAGAAATTGACAAACTTCTACAAGACTCCCACTGAATAGAAATTGACTCAAAAAACCCAATGTACCCACAAGGATAACACAATTGGCCAGGCTCTGATACCACTTGTAAGGAAAATTAGATGCGGAAGCAACTCTCCTAACGTCAAAACCTCAGGGAAGAATGCAGATATACTTTTAATTTTTTAACTATAGTCCAATTAAGATGAACATGAAAGAGATTACTAAAACAAAGTAATAGAAAAAAACATATGAACACCAGATATATGTGGGAAAACCCTTACGGGAGAAAAACCCACCACACCAAGAGAAATCACTTTGTATTACAGTAATGGAGATTACATACAAAATATCAGACTTATCTTTCTGATGTCATAATACAACAGCTTTCACAATGATCAATCTTGTACAAGAACCTTCAAGTTACAGTCTTCACAGAATAGAATTCATCCACTGATACAATTCAAACTATTCACACACCTGTTGATCGAACCAACCATTTGACAATCCAACCGAGCATCATATTCTATTCCAGACTATATTCATGCCGCCCCTGTCTATTGAGCTTCCTCACAAAATTTCCACAACGAACTGTCTTCCAACGGTTCCCATTCGGCTTCTCCTATTAGTCGACAACGAGCCACATAGGATGGTCTTCACTTAGTCAAAAAAAGGTTCACATTGTATCGGCATGTCGATGAGACATAGGAAGCGTCTCCCTGATGCCCAAAGGCTTCATATCGATGTCGCCAAGAGTTATCACTATCGGTGAAACATCATATCGAAGCTTCAAAGTCACACAGATGTGAGTTTTCATCGGCTAGACAATCGTCTTTCACCGAGACATCATATCGAGTCATTTAGGGTTACTCCGAAGCATTCAACATTCATAAAGACTCAACCGCTATGGCTGAGACGTTACTCTGAAACCCCCAGACATACCAAGTGCCAAATAGTAGTCGACAAGACTCTTGTCTATCGCTAAGAGTTCACACCGAGATCTTTTATGTTACCACAAAAACACCATATGTGTTCCCATCGGTGAGACCTTCATCGTTCGTTGGGACTTCTTCCCGAGACCATTTGGGTTACCCCGACAGCCATATGCTATTGGTATGACATTCTTCAGTTGCTAAGAGATCTCCCCAAGATCCTTTGTGTTACTCCGATGACCAACACTTGAACCTCTGTCGGTGAGACATTTGCACATCGGTAAGACTTCTTACCGATAGAATATATACGCCGAAGACCACAACATGTAACATACTGTCGGCGAGACTTTAATATCTCAATAAGACTTCTCACCGAGCCACCGTAGGTTATCTCGATATGCGATAGAATGGCTTGTCGGCCAGAGATCTCCACGAGCGGTGAGAGGTTACAACGAACAAACTATCACAACAATAGGCTCCAAAGTAAAAGCTTTCGGCGAGACTCCTGCAAGGTCACAACGACCTAATCTAATTCAACAAGGTTACTACTACTAGTTGGCCAGACATGATGGATTTCACACCGACTTTGCCCCAGTAGAGGTTACAACCTGTGATGATTGAGACACATATTTCCAACACATCTGGCACCTCATTGAATGCTATGTACAGACTAATATAAAATATAAAATATAACAATTTCATGGAATACAACATAAAATATCATCAACCATTGTTTGACTTGGAATATGATTCATGAAGTGCAATATAAAATAAAATATCATGAAGTGCAATGATTCACAATTTCATTGAATACAATATAAAATATCATCAACTACAGTATGGAACAATAGAAATTGATCCTAGGATCCATGAAGTGCAATATAAATACCTAAAATATGATAATTCTCTTCCATTTCCCAAATGGACTCGAGGTCCTCAAATTGACCTTCATCATTAGATAAAGTAAAAAAGTCATCTTGAATTTGATTCCAAGTCTACTCTTCATTTTCTTCGGCCTATGTCTCAAATTCAACATTCATTGTGTGATTTGTGTCAATTTGAACTATCACACTGCCACTGCCATTGCCATTGCCACTACCACTGCCACTGCCACTGCCACTATCATCGGTACTAGCATTTAGAATTGGAGTGGTTCACAACCCGGTCCTTCTTTCACATTTGGACCTCTAGATTGCAAGTGCCCTTTCAAAAGGAAAATTGAAGACATTATACACAGTTCCTTTCAACCTCAAGCAATTTTCTAAATTCTTGTCTAGTTCATTTCTTAATTTTGATTTCAAAAACCCTAATGTACTAAAAATTATGTCATCCTCCACTAACCCCAACATCATTGTTTGACATAAATCAACAAGTTTGAAATATTGTGATATTGAACCACACAATATTTCACTCTGACCTAAGTTTTTCCAAACCTTTTTTATTGATCCTAGTTCAAAGACTTTCTCCTTGCCCATGGATTTATACTGGTCCCTCATAGCTACTGCAAATCTCCTAGATTGTTTTCTAAGCTTAGCTTCATTTAAAATTCCTTCTATTTTCTGCTCATCACATGTTACACGTTTCAGAAATTGTTCGATCAATATTTTTACTTGATCATGAAAATATTTTGGGTTCTCTCAGTTTTCCCAAAATTGAGGATACACAATACCCATGGCTTCAAGTATTTCATGTTGAGGGAATCTTTCACGAATCTCCGAGGAAAGAGATTTTGCAATTTCCTTCAAATTATCACCAATAGATTTAATAATTCCTTTAAAATCTTCCTCCTTAACAATAATTCTCTGCTAGAGCACCTGGCTGTCTTATAATGGTACATTGGTATCTCATATCCATGTACACAGATACATAAGTGCCCGCTTGCATTAAACTGTAAATAATTATCAGGATTATTCAAATCAGTAATTTTTTGCCACATAAAATAATTTGGGTCATCTTGTGTTAGCTCTAGATATAAATGATTGAGGGCCAAACATGTATGTTTACATAGATTGACATATTCATTAACATACATAGTTTTGTCTTGGGATCTCTTCACAAGATTATTCATCTCATCTAGCATGGGGAGAAGACTAGCTAAAGTCAAGAGTGTCTTTATATCACTTAACCTATGTTAGAGGTCAAGAGCTTTGTCTACCGTGTTGCGATGCTCATACATCACTCCAATCAAGGATTGATATTCTAAAAGAACTCGTTGTGTTAGCCCATGCAAGGAGATCCATCTGGTATCGACATATTTGAGAAGCTTGTTTCCTAGTGTTATTCCCTCAACAAAATTTTGAAATTCTGCGAAATGTTTGGGACTTCGGTAGAAGTATGTGTGGATCTTGCAGACTAGATTTTTAACTTTTGATACTGTAGGAAACTTGCTTACAATTTTGAATGCTAAATTCATTTTGTGGGCCATGCAGTGAATTCCAAGCATGTATGGTTCACAAGTAGTTTGTAACTTTGTGCAAACACCGGTCCTTTGACCTTGCATAACTACAACTCCATCAACTCCTACACACACCAACTTTTTGGCAATTGTCAACTCATCCATACCTGCAATTTCATGCAAAGATTTCTTGACTAGTTCAAATATATTTTGTGATGTTGAACTGTCCTTCATTTTATGAATACAGAGAAGATGAGCTTGGAAAACATGTCATTCTATAGTATACAAATGCATATAGACCCAAGAACTATTGTCTACATCAGTAACTCCATCTAAAGATAATGCAATGAAATTTGACTATTTTAATTTCTCCTTTAAATATTCCTTTTCAACTACAACAAGACAGTTTTCCCATTCCCATCCAACATTTATTGACCATTGTGACAAGGGATAGTGAGGAACATTCAAAAAAGATAATAAACCAGAATATTCTGGGTAGTCTATCATAGGACGCCCTCTGGAAAAAATATGAAAAACAACACTCATTTGAACAATTTTTGACATATTTGCTGCTTCCACTGCTTTTCCAAATTGAGCCTCAAGTGTACCTTTACATGCAGCGATGTTCAAAATTATTTTTTTATGCTCTTCATAATCTACGACATACCTAACATGAAGACATTCTTCCTTTGATTTCCATCATATGACTGATTGTTCCTTTCCATCTATGATTTTTTTTTAATAAACTTTACCAATATGCTTTTCTATAGTGTCAATCTTTAGCTACAACGTCTTGGCTCTTCCACATTTCCAACTAAAAATCGTATATTTGGCCAATGTTGTCTTTTCAATATCATTTGAATTGCCAATCCCCATTGGTTTCATGAATGGGTACTTTGACAACCAACCAAGTTAAAAATTTCTTGTCATTTCCCACTCGTGCCCCATTTTTTATTTGCTTCTTCTTTTCTTGCTACCAACATCATCATCCTCATCCAAGCTAATTATCTCATTCTAGGTAACTGGGCCCACGATATCCCTTGGAACATCTTCTACGGTATTGCCATCTTGATTTGATACATTTTGATTTAAATCAATGACAATCTCAAGTTGACCTTCCAATGGTGGTGAGGTATTGTGAATGCTACCAATATTTGGTGGAAGAGTTGATGATGTAGCTCCATCTTGACTTGATAGATCAGAAGCTTTGGAAATTCCAAAGTAAGACTGCATGGTACGTCTAAGTTTTTGGTGTTTTGATGGTCTCCCAGTCTCTTCACTACCCTGAGGAGCTTGAGGAGCGGCAAGAGTCTCTTCACCACCCTGAGGAGTGGCAGGAGTCTGAGGAGCGGCAGGAGCCTTACCCTTGTTGCTCGAGTCGCTCAACATATTGATCTCTGATTCGTTCAACATATTCATCTCTCACTTCGAATAAAATATGGAAAAAAATGTCTTCTTGTTTAAGAAGGATAGAGAATAATAATATAGATCCCATTCCATACTCAATATCATCTTTAAGACTGAAGCAAGAATGGAAAATAGATAAAAAAAACTTATTATTATAACTAATAACACTATGAAGAAATGATCACTCACATTTAAGTTTACGTTTTCAGATTTTGCTGACTTTTGAATCGAGAAGTAGAACCTCAAAATCAAACAAAATGTGTAAGAATAAATGACACTTTTGATTGTATTTATATCAACCCATGATTCAATATTTGGCGAATTCCACAAGATTTTTAAATGGTATATTAAAAATTTGGTGAATCCTGCATACTTATAATGATACGTTGTAATTTTCAAGGTGAAATGTGTCCTCAAATGTAATTATTTTTTAATGTTATTGGTGAAATAGGTCCTCATAAACAATTATTTATAAATTTTAATTGGCGAAATAGGTCTTCACAAGAAACTATTTGTAAATTTTAATTGGCGAAATGGGTCCTGATACAATGTTGTTTTAATAGTATTGGCGAATACCTAGGTGTTTTATTAAATGTTTTCAGGATTCCAGGAAAAAATATTAGTCGGTCCAATTGAAACGTGTAGTTTGAAAATGGTGAATTTTTTGCTTAAATATGCCTCATAAAAATCCTCATTAGCGAATGGACATGCATTGGACCTATAGTTCGTAAAATCTAGGCAATTTGGACACCCTGTTGGGTGTGAGAAATTTTCCAATTTCGACTTGGCCAATTCTTCGAATTCACCAATTGGTGAAGATTCACCACTAAAGTTTTCCCTGACTCTATCTAAGATCTTATTGATTGAGAAGATATCTCTATCGAAAGTCATACATGTTAGTGTAATTAATTATTTATTACACTAGCATAAGCTAACTTAGGTCTTGCATTTAATTAATTAAGTCCTAGGTTACATCATTAGATAAATCATTTAATAATGGGGTAATTCCCCCTTCCTTGTTTTTAGGAGATAAGATTCCTTCTAGAAGATGAGTTGTCCTTCTAGAACTTATCTCTATCTTTTTATTATTTCCTAGATAGGGTTCACATGTTGTCACATGTAGCGTGATTTTAACACTTGACAACATTTTATGCATTTTAGGTTTTCACTCATGCCTATATATTCAAGGAATTTTATACATTTGTAATCATCTCATATTCAATTTAGCATTCTTGCATCTTAATGATAGCATGATATTTCTGCCATTTCTCTCTTGTGGAAGTTATTTTGTCTTGTAGGTGATTCTGGGGTGTTTGAGGAGTTCACCTAAACTCCTGCATGGTATCAGAGCTTCAGTGCTGCAGACTTCTTCCCAGATATGAAGAATCAATCTTGGCATTGTAACACCCCGCCATGCAACCCTAGAGGAAGTTGCAATTAACTACTCAAACATACTAATTTTTTTTTTGCTTAAGTACAAATAACATGTAAGTTCACTACCCATTGCAACAACCTCTAAGGTTACGAGACTGAGATTACTTTAAAACCCAAACAAGAAACATGAATTGAAACCATAACATTTAATTACTTAAAGAATTAAGAACACATACATTCCATACATGATAAATTACATCAAAGACTAAGAAATACCACATGATTTCAAATAACAATCATTTAACAATAAGATTACACCCCTCATTCCCCGAATGAGGTAAATCCAATAAGCATGGTTACATAATACATCTTCCACCTCGCTAACAAATGAGGGGTAATAAATTACAAGATTCAACTGAAATGAATAAAGCATGAAATGAAATTGGATCCCACGAGCTTTCCAATTGAAAATCTCGCCCACACGAACAAGAACAAAACCCAATGGAGTAAGGTGCATGTTCCACCCAACCATATGGTACCCAAAGGACCAACCCCTGTGCTAGGAGATAGTAACAAGCTTCCAAGGAAAACCTACAACCTCTAGACATAGGCTGAACAATACTAACCCAAACAAGTACAAACTTACAAAATGGTTACAATGCTTCCAGATAACAAAGATCATCTATGTAGTACAACAAACTGACTTCTGGTTGACATAGAGAGAGTGTCACACATCATTTGCTATGAGTTACCCTGGCTCAACCTTCCTAGGCTACGAGACCCCCATTCTGGGTTACCCTGGCTTGCGTCTACTAGCTGTCGGACCCCCATACAAACTATTCTTCTTGTCTCATTTCAAACCTTAATAAGTGTATGAGTCATGAGAGAGACATTCATTATCTTAATTAGTCTAAAAGTTTTTTTTTCATTAATTCTTTTTAAGTTATCACTTACTTAAACCCTAAGTGAGTTACCCTGGCACCCCTTTGTGTGCCGGACCCCCACATAGAGCCACTCTCCTATCGACAACATACCAAACAAAACCAATCATCAAGAGTGCCAAAGTGCATACAAACTAGATAAACAATCACTCCAACTCTAGGAGGCAACATATAATGAAACTCACTCCAAACAATTGGAGGAAACAAAACACATAATCCACTCCTTCCAAAGGAGGCATAGACCACATAAACCACTCCTAATCCAAAGGAGGCACAAACCATCCCCGTTTGTGAAAACTTGGTAAAACAACAAGATACAACTATACGCACTACCCAAGGCCATACAAAGGTTGACTAACATAATACAACAACCCCAAACAGTTAAACCCCTTTTGGAAGACTTAACAACCCTTCTAATCAAATTCCCCAAAATGAAAATAGAAGAAGGGTACATTCAAGAAGGGAAATCAAACAAGAATTAATTCTATATTTGGATTTCCTAAATCCACTTCCTTTAATAACATTCAATAGTTTATTGCCACAATAAAACTAATTAAATTATGTCTCTTTCAGACAAAGGATAAAATTTAACCAGATATTTAATTCCCTAATTGCTCTTAAATAGTAATAAACATTTACTTCTATGATCCAGAACCTATCATTTAAACATAACTATTGGTCCTTTGCAAAATAAATCATTTTAAAATCAATTAATCTCGCTATTAAACACACTCCATTTAAATCCAATATTTGTCATTTCAAATATATTATTTTTAAAATAAAATCAATAATTTGACTATGAACACAATATTTTAAATTCCTCAATTACACATTATAATAAATTAACTAATCTTATTATAAATTCGTTTGCAACCAAAAGAAATATAAATAATTAATAATCGCTTTCTTAAAAAATTCATTTCATCTAAAATGAATAACTATTTCCTTTAAAAAACATTCCCTTATTAAATAACTACTCGTACATTTGACAAGCAATAATAAATTTAAATCTAAAGGTCTACTTCAGTTTCCCAATAAAATCTAAATATAAGAATCCCATTTCCCATTGAAATCATTTCATTATAAAATCAATATTTACATCTTATATAATAAGATAACCTTAAAATAATTGTATTTAAATATAAATATATTTAAACCTATAAAAATTATTTAAAACAATATTTATATTTTTCAATTTAAATTCCAACTCATTAATATAACCCCAAATATTTGCCAATAAAAAATAAAATATACATATACATATAATATATATATATATTTATATATTAAAATAATATATAAAATATATATATATACACATATATTGTATAAAATTATAACAAAAAAAAAATTTAAATATAAATAAAATTTAAAATATATATATATATATATAATATATATTTTATATATATATATAATATATATTTATATATATATATATATATAATACATATATATTAAATTTTAAATAAAAATTTATAAACAACAAACCCCCAACCCACAGCCGGGCGCATACAACAGCCACAACTGTGGCAGGGGATTGCTGCCCACGCAACCCTCCCATAGGGGAGGTACGCTACTGTGTAGGCAGCGGCGCTGCCTCCACAACAGCGCCTCCTCTATGGGGGCATTGTGGGGGCAGTCGTCCCCCCCTCCCTCAACTACATCCAATTTTTTTTTTAATAAAAAAATTATTCTATTTCCCCTATTCAAAATTTTGTTGTGCGGCTCTACAGGCCAGCAAAAAAGTAAATTTTCTTCTATTTTTTTTTTCAAAAAGATAATTTGTTACAGGCATACACAGATACAAATATATATATATTTGCATATACATATAATCAATATCACAGAATATTGCTCAAGAAGAGCAAATTTAATACAAAACTAAATGAGAATAACCCAGATTTACACAATGAGAGTTTTTAATTTTATTTACAAGAAGTATAATTTCCAAAAATGCATAAGAGGGTTTCAGTTTTCTTGGAATTTACTCAAAGAGGTTTTCTAACTTCTTCAGTTGTTTTCATTTTGAATTTCCTTTTATTAAAAACAAAACAGAGGATCTTAAGCCTTTTTTTTAAATTTTCTACAAAATTTTCATAGTTTTCTACAACAATTTCTAAAAATTCATAGCAATTTTTCAAGCAATCTTTCAGAATTTACAATCAAAGCTTTTAAACAATTAAGCCATAGAAGAACCTGTTTTTGAGCTTTCTGCAAGATCCAAATTTTCCTTCCTTCCAAGATCTCCACTTTCAAAATCCAAAATAGATGAAAAACCAGAAAATCCTCTTCTATTTTTGCAACCCCCAAAAATAAATTTTAGATATTTTCCTTTTTCTCCCCACACTTAGTCAACATTTTAAAAATATCTCCTTTCCAACCATTATAGATATTTTTTTTTCATGCATTTACAAGATATTTTGCATTTAAAAGATTTAAAACAAAATTTAATTTCAAATAGATTTAAATCATTTAATCTATGCATTTTTGAAAAGAACTTTAACTATTTATTTTATTTAATCCATGATAACTATAATTTATTTAATCAACAACATAAGTTTAATTAATCAGTTTATTTACTCAACAAAATAAATCTAATTAATTAGTTGATTGACTTAATCAAATAAATTTAACCACTAAGATTAACTTGCTTTACCACATAAATGAAATTTACTAAATTACTTTATCCATTTAATAAAATAAGTTTAATCAATAAGACAAATTTAATCAATAAATTAAATTACCTTACCAATAAAATAAAATAAAATAAAATAAATAAAATAACAATTTAATCTAAAATACACAAATTAACATTTCTACCTCTTAAATATTAATTCCCACATATAATTTCCACTGATAATAAATGATCAAAACATCAAAGATGACATGACTCAACAATATACTAAACACAAACTGACGACCCACTATGATAGGGTTGTGGTTTGACAAGGGACACCTTGTTACTATCTCCCAATAACAATACTATTGGGATATGGACACACTTAAACATGTGAAACCAAGTGGAGACGAAGTCCTGTACCTGCAAAATTGTAACCAAAACGAATGTCGTACATGGATAATTATAACAGTCACATCGTGAAGAGAGATCACAGAATCACAGGGTGCTCGCATGCGAGTGATGTAATCCCGTCCCCTTCACCTATACAGTCACATCAATACTGACAAAGGTAAAGCATCATTAATCAACAGATAAACATATATCAATATTAACAAGTATACTAATCAAAAGCATAACATGAAACATCACATCCCACAAATAGACTATCGCTCTATAAATAGCGATCAAATCGCACACACATGATAAAGTATCTCAATAACCAAAAATCACATCAAAGCAAACAAGAACACACTATCCAGCCAAAAAGAAAAACAGAGGGGTATTATAGGCATAGAATTTTTGTTGGATAAGTTTTGTAGCTAGGGTCGAAATCTGAATTGGGTATCTTTCAGATTTTTGATATCTTGTACAAATCTGGAGAAAATCGTTGTACAAAAATTGACGTGCGTCATTTTTCTCTTGGCTGAAAGTTTTAATTTTTTTTTTCCATTTTCTGCTTGCTGGATCAAAAAAATATTTCTGGGTTTTGTTCTTAGCTTCAAAATATTTCTGGGTTTCTGTTTTTGTCCACTCATTATGAACAAATTTTGTAGAAATTAAATCAGAAATAAACTTTTTTTGCTAGAAAACCCATTTCTTGCATGCTAAATTCAGTTTTTTGAAAAATTCATAACTTTTGGCCATGGTGTCAGATTTTCACAAACGAGATATCATCAGAAAGCTGATTTTGTCATTTACACAAATCTGAGGATCTTTTTAATCATGGAGCCAGATGTGTACCTTGATTTGTGCATGCACTCAGTTTTGTTTTCATGCACTGGGTTTATATTTTCTCCGTAGTTTATGCATGTTTTGCATTCTCTCCTTTTGCAATCATTGGGTATTGTAATAAATGAACTGATATAAAGTTCCATCAAGGGGATTTCTTGCATCTCATCTTCATATTGATGACAACTCGCATGAGTTGTATTTAGATTCTGTTGTTTCTTTTGGCCTCATCTTGCTCATAGCTGGACACATTTTGGTTCGCATCGGTTCACACTTTAGATTGAGAGCCTATGGTTATTGATCCACATTGGTTCAGATCCATCTCAATTTTAGGGCCATGTTTTTATGGTTAATGTTCCAGAATCTTGATGGTACTCGTTCCCATGGATCAGTTTTAGTTACAGTTTGACATCGGCATTGAGAGACACACACCTTCCAGATTCTATCATCATATCATTCCCTCTTATGGGGGGCATCATTTTCATTTACTGTTGCTTTATAGATTCCAGGGTTGATCCAGTATGTGAGTTTTCCAGTGTTCCTTGGCATCGGGTCTACTGTTGCATTATTATGATTCCGTTATGGTTTCTTGTAAACAAAGGTATCTTTCCTTGCTTGCCAGATTGGAGATTCTAGTGTTACTCCATCAGAGTTCTTCCAGTGCTTCTTTGCAATATTCATCTCATTGAGGGGGGGTTTTTTTCCCTCTAGGTTTTCTCCTCTTTCTCTCTCATTGCATTTGTAAATGGGTACTTGATCAGGCCTTTGTTGCTAGGACCCATCTCTTGCATCTTTGCATCATTTGCATAATAATTTCCTTCCTAAGTTGCACTTATGGGGGTGTTAGTGTAATTAATTATTTATTACACTAGCATAAGCTAACTTAGGTCTTGCATTTAATTAATTAAGTCCTAGGTTGCATCATTAGATAAATCATTTAATAATGGGGTAATTCCCCTTTCCTTGTTTGTAGGAGATAAGATTCCTTTTAGAAGATGAGTTGTCCTTCTAGAACTTATCTCTATCTTTTTATCATTTCCTAGATAGGGTTCACATGTTGTCACATGTAGTGTGATTTTAACACTTGGCAACATCTTATGCATTTTAGGTTTTCACTCATGCCTATATATTCAAGGAATTTTATAAATTTGTAATCATCTCATATTCAATTTGGCATTCTTGCATCTTAATAATAGCATGATATTTCTGCCATTTCTCTCTTGTGGAAGTTATTTTGTCTTGCAGGTGATTCTGGGGTGTTTGAGGAGTTCACCTAAACTCGTACAATACATCCCCTAATGAAAACTTGGGTATATACAAACAACCTTTTCCTCAACATAACGATGGTAAAAATTCCACATATAACACAATGCCTTATATAGGCACCAACAGTATCTCATCTGATTATGTCATTGGTTGCATCTAGAAAAATCCTTCCCAAGTAGCCACCCTAACTATAAAAGCACCTAATTATGTCATCACTACCCAACATGGTCAAATCGCTATTCAAGGAGCTTCCCCCTCCTCCAAACTTAAACATCAATATAACATCCTCAACCACTTAAAAAAAAAACCAACACAAATATCTATCCTTGAGCTACTTAGAACATCTCCCATCCACAAGGACCTCCTTGAGAAATCCCTCCATGAATCCTGTGTCCCTAATGACATTGATCTCATTCAATTTTAAGCCAAGATAGGACACTTATCATCTCCACAATCCCTCACCTTTTCCACTAAATACATGTCTTCCATTAATCCATCTCGTAACAATCTACTATTTATACAAGCTCACATCCATAAAACCACAATCAAATGTATCCTAGTAGATGGTGGATCAAGAATTAATCTTTGTAGCCTAAGTTTAATAAGGAAATTGTAATAATTTTATGATGTTGTTGATCTCCAAACAAATATTACCATCAAAGCATATGACAAAGTTGATCATGAATCTAAAGGCTCTATAAAGCTACCCATCCAAGTTGGACTTGCAATAGTTGAAACCACTTTCCAAATCTTAGACCTCAATCTCCCCTAGAACATCCTCCTTGGTCGCCCGTGGATCCATTCCATGCATGCCGCTCCATACATTTCACCAATGCATAAAGTTCCCCCACAATGAAATTGAGGTGACTGTACATACTGATCACAATCCATTCTATTATTACAATTTCTTACAACACAATCATGGCCTTTCACAATATTGCCTCACCAAGATCGCATCACCATCTTCATCTTTATGCATTTACCCTTCATTTCTACTCACCTCTTGCACTATCTTGAAGATCAAGGTTGAGATAAAAGACCTTGGCATTAGAGAATATGAGCTACATGCCTTCCACATAAATTACCATGCATACTGAGATCCCACATGTAACATTCCCAATGTTTAACCAAATGAATTTAGCTATGATTTTACCCACATGTGAATAGTTTATGTTTTCCAACATAAGCAATAAATTTTTTCTTTTCTAATTCAATAACAAGATGCACATTTAAAATAATCCCATTTCAAAATTTCCCATTTCTTTTACAAAGAAACATTACAAACTCCCAAGTAATGATTGCATATTAAATAATCCCATGATAACAATTTTCCATTTACAATTTCCATAAAGATAGAGATACATGATTACATATATATCTTCCAAGAGCTTATTGAAATAGAGTACAAATGGTCCAAATGTCCCTTCCTAGGAATACATCCTAGATGTCCCCAACATTGGTGTATACATTCTAGATGTCCCCATTATTTGTGCATACATTCTAGTTGTCCCCAATACTGGTGCATACATCCTCAAATCTTGGCCACCAACTGTATGAGGGAGACCATCCCTCAAGCACTTTTCCACCAACCATGGACTTAGTGCAGTCACCCACACATCTACCTAATTGGTAAGATGGACCTACCCTTCAATGAAGATATTGGTTTGATAACCTCATAATACTAGCCTTCCTAAGCGTGGTGTTGTGGCCTACATATCTAGAGCTACCATTTATTGGCTACAACTTACATGTATGACATTCCCTTCCTAGTATGCAAGCCTAGATCATAGTGAACTGACAATGTAAACAGTGGTTGCTTACACTACTTTGGAAAGAGAATTCAACATCCAGTACTTCGAGTGCAAGTCATATATTCACCCACCCCTTAGCTTTATTTGGTAAATGACCACACATAATCTTTTCATTCAAAACATAGTTTCAACCTAAAAGGTGATGACATAACAAACTAACTAACTGGATTACTCCCCTTCCCATGGATTATCCTAACCCCATGAATAACCAAGTTAACCATACATTCACATATACTAAGTGACCAACTGGGTTACTCCCTTTCCCATGGATTATCCCAACCCCAAGAACAACCTAATTAACCATATGGGTAATTATAACGTCACAACATTAAATGTATCCATTTCAAAAAATATAGTCACAACATTAAGTTTCTTCATTTTAGAAGTATGATCTCATCGATAAATGACTTCAATTCAAAAGTATGATCTCAACAATAAATGACTCCAAACAAAAGTATAATCAACAATCAAATGATCAATCAAACTATATAGGTTAATCCCAACCTATTGCCTCAATAAAAAACTGATGCAACAATCAAATGAATAAAGGTTAATCCCAACCCATGGCTTGCAATAATCAAGTGATCATAAACAATCTTAAAAGTTCTCTTTCAAGCTCACATCCATAAAACCACAATCAAATGTATCCTAGTAGATGGTGGATCAAGAATTAATCTTTGTAGCCTAAGTTTATTAAGAAAATTACAATATTTTTATGATGTTGATCCCCAAACAAATATTATCAGCAAAGCATATGACAATGCTGAGCATGAATCTAAATTCTCTATAAAGCTACCCATCCAAGTTGGACTCGCAATAGTTGAAAACACTTTCCAAATCTTAGACCTCAATCTCCCCTATAACATCCTCCTTGGTCACCCATGGATCCATGCCATGCAAGATGTTCCGTACATTTCATCAATGCATAAAGTTCCCCCACAATGAAATTGAGGTGACTATACATACTGATCACAATCCATTCTAATATTACAAGTTATTACAACACAATCATGTCCTTTCACAATATTTCCCCACCAAGATCACATCACCATCTTCATCTTTATGCATTTACCCTTCATTGATACTCACCTCTTGCACCATCCTGAAGATCAAGGCTAAGATAAAAGACCTTGGCATTAGAGAATACGAGCTATAGGCCTTCCACATAGAATACCATGCATACCAAGACGCCACGTGTAACATTCCCAATGTTTATCCCAATGAATTTACCTATGATTTTACCCACGTGTGAATAGTTTATGTTCCAACATAAGCAATAAATTTTTTATTTTCTAATTCAATAACACGATGCACATTTGAAATAATTCCATTTTAAACTTTCCCATTGCTTTTACAAAGAAACATTAAAAACTCCCAAGTAATGATTCCATATTAAATAATCCCATGATAACATTTTTCCATTTACAATTTCCATAAAGATAGAGATACATGATTACATACATAGCTTCCAAGAGCTTATCAAAATAGAGTACAAATGGTCTAGATGTCCCTTCCTAGGCATACATCCTAGATGTCCCCAACATTGGCATATACATTCTAGATGTCCCTATTACTTGTGCATACATTCTAGTTGTCCCCAATATTGGTGCATACATCCTCAAATATCAGTCACCAACTGTATGAGGGAGAGCATCACTCAAGAAATTTTCCACCAACCATGGACTTAGTGTGGTCCCCTACACATCTACCTAATTGGTAAGATGGACCTACCCTTCAATGAGGAGATTGGTTTGATAACCTCATAATACTGGCCTTCCTAAGTGTGGTGTTGTGTCCTACATATCTAGAGCTACCATACATTGGCTACAACCTACATACATATGATGTCCCCTTCTTAGTATACAAACCTAGATCATATTGAATGGACTGTGTAAACAGTGGTTGCTTACACTACTTTGGAAAAAGAATTCAACACCTAGTACTTTGAGTGCAAGTCATATGTTCATCCACCCCTTAGCTTTATTTGGTAAATGACCACACATACTCTTTTCATTCAAAACATAGTTTCAACCTAAAAGGTGATGACATAACAAACTAAGTAATTGGGTTACTCCCTTTCCCATGGATTATCCTAACCCCATGAATAACCAAGTTAACCATACATTCACATATACTAAGTGACCAACTAGGTTACTCCCTTTCCCATGGATTATCCCAACCCCAAAAACAACTTAATTAACCATACATGGGTAATCATAACGTCACAACATTAAATGTCTCTATTTCAAAAAAGTATAGTCACAACATTAAGTGTCTTCATTTTAGAAGTATGATATCATCAATAAATGTCTTCAATTCAAAAGTATGATCTTAACAATAAATGAATCCAACCAAAAGTATAATCACCAATCAAATGATCAATCAAACTATATAGGTTAATCCCAACCTATTGCCTCAATCAAAAAGTGATGCAACAATCAAATGAATAAAGGTTAATCCCAACCCATGGCTTGAAACAATCAAGTGATCATAAACAATCTTAAAACCTCTCTTTCAATCTCACATCCATAAAACCACAATCAAATGTATTGTAGTATATGGTAGATCAAGAATTAATCTTTGTAGCCTAAGTTTAATAAGGTAATTGCAATATTTTTATGGTGTTGTTGATCCCCAAACAAATATTATCATCAAAGCATATGATAGAGTTGAGCACAAATCTAAAGGCTCTATAAAGCTACCCATCCAAGTTGGACTCGCAATAGTTGAAAACACTTTCCAAATCTTAGATATCAATCTCCCATATAACATCCTCCTTGGTCACCCATGGATCCATGCCATGCAAGATGTTCCATACATTTCATCAATGCATAAAGTTCCCCCGCAATGAAATTGAGGTGATTGTACATACTGATCATAATCCATTCTAATATTACAAGTTCTTACAACACAATCATGGCCTTTCACAATATTTCCCCACCAAGATCGCATCACCATCTTCATCTTTATGCATTTATTCTTCATTGCTACTTACCTCTTGCACTATCCTGAAGATCAAGGCTAAGATAAAAGACCTTAGCATTAGAGAATACGAGCTATAAGCCTTCCACATAGATTACCATGCATACCAAGATCCCACATGTAACATTCCTAATGTTTAACCCAATGAATTTACCTATGATTTTACCCACATGTGAATAGTTTACGTTTTCCAACATAAGAAATAAAAAATTTCTTTTCTAATTCAATAACAAGATGCACATTTGAAATAATCCCATTTCAAACTTTCCCATTGATTTTACAAAGAAACATTACAAAATCCTAAGTAACGATTCCATATTTAATAATCCCATGATAACATTTTTCTATTTACAATTTTCATAAAGATAGAGATACATGATTACATACATAGCTTCCAAGAGCTTATTGAAACAGAGTACAAATGGTCTAGATGTCCCTTCCTAGGAATACATCCTAGATGTCCCCAACATTGGTGTATACATTGTGGATGTCCCCATTACTTGTGCATACATTCTAGTTGTCCTCAATACTGGTGCATATATCCTCAAATCTCAGATGCCAACTGTATGAGGGAGAGCATCACTCAAGTGCTTTTCCACCAACCATGGACTTAGTGTGGTCCCCCACACATCTACCTAATTGGTAAGATGGCCCTACCCTTCAATGAAGAGAGTGGTTTGATAACCTCATAATACTGGCCTTCTTGAGCATGGTGTTGTGTCCTACATATCTAAAGCTATCATACATTGGCTACAACCTACATGTATGTCATTCCCTTCCTAGTATGCAAACCTGGATCACAGTGAACAAACAGTGTAAACAGTGGCTACTTACACTACTTTGGAAAAAGAATTCAACACCCAGTTTTTCAAGTGAAAGTAATATGTTCACCCACCCCTTAGCTTTATTTGGTAAATGACCACACATACTCTTTTCATTCAAAACATAGTTTCAACTTAAAAGGTGATGACATAACAAACTGACTAACTGGGTTACTCCCTTTCCCATGGATTATCCTAACCCCATGAATAACCAAGTTAACCATACATTCACATATACTAAGTGACCAACTAGGTTACTCCCTTTCCCATGGATTATCCCAACCCCAGGAACAACCCAATTAACCATACGGGTAATCATAATGCCACAACATTAAATGTCTCCATTTCAAAAAGTATAGTCACAACATTAAGTGTCTTCATTTCATAAATATGATCTCATCAATAAATGACTTCAATTAAAAAGTATGATCTCAACAATAAATGACTCCAACCAAAAGTATAATCAACAATCAAATGATCAATCAAACTATATAGGTTAATCCCAACCTATTGCCTCAATAAAAAAGTGATGCAACAATAAAATGAATAAAGATTAATCCCAACCCATGGCTTACAACAATCAAGTGATCATAAACAATCTTAAAACCTCTCTTTCAACATGCTTCGAATATCCACATGTTATAATGTTTACTATATTCATATCTAAACTAGAGGACATTATCAACTCGAGAGGAGTTTGTGCTTCTACACCTATAATTCCTCTTTCACAATACGACTTTGGGTTGCCCAAACGTAAGTCCTCTTCTAGAATTCCGTGAATTGGAATAGATTCTTAATCAGAAATAAGAAAATAGCATAACCAAAAAATACGTTTTTCAACCCTATTGGGAAATATCGTTATAACAATCAAGTATACACCCTAACCCTAGGAAAAATACTCTCTTCCTTCTTTTGAGGAGATATGAGTAATCAATCAAGTATAAATTATCAACATGATTCAACCTATCAATGATGACATGTCCATCATGTTATCATTCCCATTGTATTACTAACATCATTATCCATAAATTTTTACCCAACATCATAAGCTAACATATTCAAGATAACACTTCAATGTAATATTATCCCATACTTCACAACCTATGAAGTATATATATATATATATAATCTATGACAATTTAGGTATTTAAGCTAATACAGTAAGATTATCTTATATAACCACACAATTTCAACAATTGGAATATTTATATGTATATATATATATATATCTATATAGTATTAGTATTAACCAATAATATCTCATAATAAATCATCCAAAGATCATGCAATTTCCTTAAAATAAGAATGATCAAAGGATGAAACAAGCAACTTCAACAAAACAAATATTTCATTTTTCCACAAGCACTTTCATTCAAATATGAATCAACATAAAACAAATAGAGAAGTAAAATCAACATGCCTAGATTTTATAGCTCCCAACGAAGATATCACTTCTTGAGCTCAATCCCATGGTCACACTCTCTTCTCCTTCTAAAATAAACCTATCTCCAAATTCTAGCCTCTCACAAAAACTCTCAACTATTGCAAATTCACAAAACAAACTCTCTTTCTAACTAAATCTCTCAAAAACACACTTGCATAGAAAACTACAACATAATTAGGAATGAAGAAATCAAAATGAATGAGTGTAACAAAAGGTAGAGGATCTACCTCTATTTATACATAAATCTAAGCAACTCAATGCTACAAACAAGCTACTAAATCCACCATCTTTTCTCTCCTTTCTACCACCACTACAACAACAAACTAACAATGCATCAACTTAGTCTATTTAGAATGAAATGTGGCTGCTTTAACTCATAATTTGTGACACATAAATAGTCCAAATGTTTCTAAAGGTCTCTTAAAATGGACGAGTCACCCCTATTCAAGTGATACAATGACTCTTTTATTGAGTCAAAGAACAAAAAAAAAACCTACAGGTTTCCTATTTGGTAAACAAGTCAACTACCTTCATAAACTACAACTAGCTCTATTTGAAAAAGTCTCTATGCTTTATTTAAGCTGTACATTGGTCTTTTAGACTTCTATTTGCTTTGTTCCACCAATTATAACATTGAAATTTCCACATCTTTATGTTGTGCATTGATTCTTATATTATCAACAACTCTTAAATGAAATGTATGCCTTCATATTAGCATAGGTTTAGCGCTTTATTTGCAACAATATTTAAATCATTCAATCTGCATATACTTAACACTATATACTTATGCACTTTGAGTTATATTCCTTCTCATGCGCTTGTGATGGGTGTAGCATATACTCATTACTATGTTGGATTTTATTTAAGCCTTGCTCTTTAATATAGGTCATGCCATATATGCACCCATGTTTACTTTAAAATATTTCAAAATACTTCTAAATATATATTAACATACATGTATATGTAATATAACATCTATTTGTAGAGAGTTTTTTTCCCGCTCTCCCCATCCTCTGCCCGCGTTTGAACATCCTCCGCGCATGGTGGATTCTGCCCTGGGGGTACGCCACGGTCCCCCCTTGCCAATCATTATCCTGAGCCTTGCCTTGTCTCATGTGGACTCATGTCCCTTGGGAGACACTCTTGGCAAGACAGGTCATTTGAATTCAGATCTTTCGGTGCCGCTCGTGTCTTCGATTGAAGTGCCGACGATTGAGATTCCTTTTTAATCCCTTGGGTGGAAAGATATTCTAACCAATAGTAAACTAGGCCCTCTCCCTCCTCCTCCTCATGGGGATGAGGTTATTGTGTCTGGAATGGTCTTTGCTATTTCTGATTTGGTCAAAGATAGGATTCTCTCATCTATGGAGAATGCAGTAGTGGGTAGGTTTCTCTCTTTCTGCCCTATTGTGGATATGGTCAGAAAATGGGCTGTTGTTAAGTTGCGGCTCAAGAGAAGTGTGGAAATCTGCGCTGTCTGGTGGGATTTTCCTCTTCAAATTCACAGCGCCAAAAGATCTGTTATCTGTTATGTCTTCTGGACCTTGATTGTATGGTAAACATAGTTTGGCTTTATGCCGTTGGACACTAGGGTTTAACCTTGATGTGGACCTCAATAAGTTGGCTTTGGTTTGGATTTTCCTTCTTAGGTTTCCGTTGGAATACTGGGATGAATTAATATTTAAGAGCATTCGTGATTCCTTGGGAAACTTCATCACTTTCGAATCCATTACCAGATCGAAGTCCAGGTTAGTGTATGCCCGCTTTTGCTTGAATATTTGTGTGAACAAATCTCTGCCTAACTTTGTTAAGCTTTGCTTTAAATTCGGGTCCTGGGTTCAACCTGTGTGCTATGAAAATGCTATGGTGTTCTGTCAGAAGTGTTCCAAACTCAGGTACCTTATTTCTGATTGCAAGTCAAACTTTAATAAAGATCCTATCAACAGAGACTTTGTTGCTCCTTTTGGTCCTCCTCCTGGTATTGAAGACCCATCCAAAGATGGTTCTGCATCTTTGACAACTTTCTCTAACATTCTTGGCTTTGAGACTCCTCTGCCCGAGTTAGTGTCCAACAAAGAATTTCCTAATCCTGGTGTTCCTATTCCTAAGTTTGTGACCAAGATTTATTTGGCCGAGGCCCTTGCTAACCTATCTGTAGCTGAGAATATGGCTAGTGTTAATGTTCTAGAAGTAGATAATCCTACTTCTAGCATGGCTTTTGGGGATGAGGTCGCTAATGGTGGTGTGCTGTCAAAGGTGGCCTCAGTTGGAACTAGTGAGACTGTTGGAGAAGAGGATGAAATATGGGAGGATCTGGGCATGGGTGAGGCATCTGCTTCCATCTCAGAAGATTTGAAACTAGAGTCTATTTCCAATGAGGAGAACTGGATAACTCTGAAGAAAAAAAGGAGGAAGAAAAAAGCGGATGTGGGAGGTGATTCCAAGCCAGGTAGGCCAACCCAAAGATCCACAAGACTAAGAGAAACCACAAATGAGATTGCTTTGGGAAAATAGAGGACATTGGAAGTGTCCTCTAAGAAAGGTAAAAAATGAAGGGCATGTCTTGGAATATGTGTGGGATGAATAGCTCCCATAAGCAACTTGCTTTAAAAAATTATATTATGGAACATAAGATAGATGTCTTACTCCTACAAGAAACTAAAATGAAGAAAGCTAGTTTTGATAATATTACTAAGTACTTATGGTCTGGGGCCTCTTACTTTTATAGTGATGCTGAAGGGGCCTCTGGAGGTCTAGTAGTGCTTTGGAACCCTTCTAGATTAAATGGCACTAAACTATTTTGCTGTCGAAATAGTGTCGGTGTCTCTTTTACCTTCCCTAGCGGCTCTTGGTCGCTTATCAATGTTTATGCGCCCAACTAAAGGAATACTAGACTAGCTTTATGGATGTCTCTTGTTGATTGGATAAAAAACAACAGTGGTTCTGGCTGGCTGGTGGCTGGGGACTTCAACTCCCCCCTATTTCCCTCAGAGAAAAGTGGTAGTCTGATTGACTACTCTAACAAAATGGCTGATCTAGCACACTTTTTGAGTTCTACGAGCCTGATTGATATAGATTTGTCGAGCCAAGCTTTTACCTAGTCCAATAGATGTATGGGTGAAGACTTAATTCAAGTTAGACTGGATCACTTCCTTTGTTCTTGCAACTGGTCTGGTCTGCTTAGTGCCACTCTGCGGGCCTTACCTAGGACTATATTTTATCACAATCCTTTGTTGTTAACTTCATTTGATCAGTCTGGTGTTGGACCTTATCCCTTCCACTTTGAAATCATGTGGAATTCCCACCTTGATTTTAAAATGAGAATTGTTGAATGGTGGAATATCCCTGTGCATGGTTCCCCCATGTTCAGAATCTTTTTTAAGCTAAAACACATTAAATGTATGGTAAAAGGATGGAACAAAAGGGTCTTTGGGGATGTTTTCCAAGAGAAAAAAATCATTGGGGAAAAGTTGAAAATGGTTCAAAAGAGAATGGAGGAGGGTGATATCAGTCATTCCACTTGCAACCAAGAGAAGGAGAACCTGTGGGAGTGGGAGAAAATTCTTAAGAAAGAGGAGATTTTCTGGAAACAGAAATCCAAGGTGTAATGGTTGAAAGGAGATAGGAACATCTCCTTCTTTCGTATTTCTGCTGTCAAACATAAGAGGAGGAACTAGATAAATAAGTTACACAACGCTCAGGGTGAGGTTATTTGTTCACCCTCTCTCATTGGTTTAGTGGCTGCAGACTATTTCCAGAAGGCTTATGCAACTCCTATTGATGTTCCTAACCCAACTCTTGACAGTCAGCTGGTTGACTCGCTTCCAAATTTAATCTCCTAGAATGACAATATGGGGATTCTCAGTGCTATCACACCTGAGGAGGTTAAGCTAGCCACTTTCAGTATGGGAACCTTTAAAGCTCCTAGCCCTTATGGTTTCCCTCCAACTTTCTTTCAAACCTTCTGGGAGATCGTTAGTGAGGACCTTGTTCTAGCTGCTCGAGATTTCTTCAAATTTGGTAAGATTCTTAAGAAACTAAATCACACATTCATTTCTCTAATTCCCAAGGTGGTGGATCCTCAACATATGACAAACTTTCGCCCTATCATCCTTTGCAATACTTTTTATAAAATATTCTAAATTTTTTTGGTCAACCGCGTCAAACCACATCTTGATAAAATTATCAGCCCTACTCAAAAGGGGTTTGTTCCTGGTAGGCATATCCTTGATGCTACCATCACAACACATGAACTAATTCACTCAATGGATAGGTGCAACTATGCTGGAATGGCCCTTAAACTAGAAATTTCTAAGGCCTACGACAAGGTGATCTAGAATTTTGTCCCTAAAGTTCTTAAGAAGTTTGGTTTCAATCAATTAGTGATCAATTGTATTATGTAATGTATTACTATTGTTAAGTACTCTGTTTTGGTTAATGGTTCTCCTCTTGGGTTTTTTCATGCTAGGAGAGGAATCAAACAGGGAGACCCCCTGTCTCCATATTTATTTATAATGGTGGCAGATGTGCTAAGAAAGAACTTCTCTAATAAGCTAATTAAGGGGTCCATAAAAGGAATTAAGGTTGCTTCTACCCTTGGGCCAACTATGATTCAACAATTTGTGGATAATAATTTTCTATTTGGGAAAGCCTCGGTGATGGAAGCTAGGAAATGGAAAAATTATCTCAACAATTATGCTGCTTGCTCTGGACAATGCATTAACTACAATAAAAGCATGATTTGCTTCTTCAACAACACTCCTAACCTGCAAAATTGGGTGACTATTGTTTTGGGCTGTCAAAGTGGTTCTCTCCCCTCAGTTTATCTTGCGTTACCCCTAACTATCAAAGATGTCACTCTTGAGTTTTGGAATTCTATTCTTGAAAGGATTCAAAGGAAGCTTGCTGGGTGGAAAGGCTCTTTACTCAACCATGCTGGTAAGCTTGAACTTCTTTCTGTTGTTCTTCAAGGTATCCCTATCTATTTCCTATCCATTTTTAAGATACCTAGATATATTGCTGATAAATTTGAGAAAATCCAAAGGTCCTTCCTTTGGTTGGGCACTGAGGAAAAAAATAAACTCACTTTGGTTAAATGGGATAAGGTTTGTCAACCGAAAAGTTGTGGTGGTCTTGGGATAAGAAACATATCTAATTCTAATAAAACTCTTATGGCCAAAGTGGGTTGGGATCATCTGAGGGATAGGAAGGACTAGTGTGAGATAATGAATGCCAAATACCTTTTGAACTGGTCATTGATTGAATTCCTTTCAAAGGCCCACCCTACGGGATCCTTGGTTTGGAAGGGTATCTACAGTCTTCAGGACCTTGTGAGGAATGGAATCAAATGGAAGATAGGTAATGGTAATAAAATTGGATTTTGGGAGGATTCTTAGTTACTTGACTCTCGGCCAGAATCTTCTAAGTTTAAGTTTCTTAAGGGTCGGGCTCAACAAGTGTTTGGTATATATATTAGTGATTATCTTTTAGGACCCTTGAGAGCTAGGAAATGGAATGAAATTATCCTTTGCTGTCCTTTATCCCCTAATATGCGTCTTCTAGCCAAGATGCTGTAGGAGTTACTCTCTCTCACCAAGATACCCCCTTCTCACTGTGGGGATGATTTCTTCCGGATCCATGATAATCAGGGTGATCTAATTGTTAAATCTGCTTACAGACAGCTGACTGATTAGGGTGTGGTCAATAATCTATGGAAAAAGGTTTGGAATAGATACATGATACTGGAAGTTAACTTCTTCTGTTGGACTATATGTCATAACAAAATTCTTACTCAGGATAATCTAAGGAAAAGGGGATTCCAGATCCCTAATAGATTCCTTTTGTGTAAATGCAATGAAGAATCAGTTGATCATCTGATGTTACACTGCCCCTTTGTTACTGAGGTGTGGGAGCTAACTTTTGGAAGGTTAGGGATATAGTGGGTTATGTGTAAGGACATCACATCCTTTATTTTGATTTGGTCTGGACCCTTCACCCATCCGTTAACTGGTGAAATAGGGAACCAAGTTCCTCCCATTATATGTTGGAGCTTATGGAAAGAAAGGAACAATAGGATCCTCAGGAACACTAAGATGAACTCGAAAGAGGTGTTTGGTATAGGAGCTCAGCTCATTGAGGAAAATATCTCTCTTTAAAGGGAAAACTCCAGATAAAGGTCCCATTGAGATGGAAATAAGCATAGCTAAAGCTTGGTATAAGAACTTGGATGCCAATT
This sequence comes from Sequoia sempervirens, assembly GCA_007258455.2. Taxonomy (NCBI): domain Eukaryota; kingdom Viridiplantae; phylum Streptophyta; class Pinopsida; order Cupressales; family Cupressaceae; genus Sequoia; species Sequoia sempervirens. The sequence goes on along the minus strand of VDFB02000002.1, from coordinate 193,222,326 downwards.
CGTATGACAACTCCAAAATTCTAGCTAGGAGAGCCACTATTTGGAAACCCCCTGACAGGGACTGGTTTAAACTAAACTTTGATGGGGCTGCTAAGGGAAACCTGGGCATAGCAAGTATAGGAGTGATTAGGGATCACAGAGGAAAGTTGGTGGTTGGTTTTGCTGGGGGGATTGGTCTCCATTCTTCTATGATAGTTGAAGCTAGAGTGTTATTAAAGGGCTTATAGATAGTTATTTCCTTGGGGATAGAGAACCTACACATTGAAGGTGACTCTAAGTCAATTATTGATGCTATTAATCTTGATAGACTACTAGGGTGGAACACTAAGGATATTCTTCTTGACATTAGATTGCTTGTGTCTAAATTAAAATTAAAGGTGGCTAGTCATATTTACAGAGAGGGGAACCAAGTGGCTGACGCCTTAGCCAATTTTGGCTCTCAATGGAAATCATCCAAATGTTGGCATGATTTAAGTTTACTTTTGCCAAATATTTAGAGTATTATAGTGAAGGAACAAAGCCCTTACCTGACCCATGATGAAAACACAAAATGTGCTTAGCTAGATTTCTAGGGGGTCCACAAGCTTCTTCGCTAGGCTTTGTGGTCTTATTGTTTTGATGAGATGGATGATTAGTTGTATTGATGGGATGGATACCAAGTGAATTTTTTCAAATTATAGGATGGATCATGTTTGGAAAAAGGAAATCATGTTTTGTTGCAACAAGTACCGATTAATTAATTCTAAGCTGGACCGTACTTGTCGTAATCTCCTTATGGGGATTTTCTTAAGATCACAGAGTTTCAAATTCTGTGTTTTCAATTTTGATGTGACTTGTAATTATGAGACAAAGCTCCTTTTTGGCTTTTCTTTATCCACTATTTTGGTTTCGCACCTTATAGCCTCTATCTGTGGTATAACTAAAATTGACCAACCCCTAATTGCTATCAATTTAGAGATTTCTAACTATGGCCCCACGACTATTCTGCCTAGTTTTCAGTATTTTGCTATGTGGAAGGCAATCCTTCCCTGCTACTTATTTCCTTTTTTCTTATCCGTTTATGTGAGGAAATCCTCATTCATGCCTATGCTAAGAGTGTTACTAGGAAATTATTAACGCATGCATGTGACCTGTCCTTAGGCTTGATTCCCAAAGATTGTCATTTATGGCTTAAATGCCTTATTATGTGGGTGATTTTTCACCTTGCAATTATCTCTAACATTCTATTTTTTCAGGGTTCCTGGTTATACTGTGTGCAGTGCAGAATCATGGGGGGTGATAGGGTGTGGACGAAGTTGGATAATTGCAATGAATTTCGCAAGGATCCATTGGTCTAGCACATTTATGTCAAAGGTGGCATTGCTCCTCTGATGGAGAGACTTGTGGGCCATGACCCTAATTTGTCGACCCAGTTCATCAACTCTTAGAAGAATCGACATGTGTCTCTGGGAGGTATCTCCGTTACGGTGGATGAGGAAGTGGTTGCACAGGCGACGGGTCTCCAGAGCTCTAGCATGAAGCATCCTAAACATTCGAAGACCTAAGACAATGTTAGTATGGACAAATTCTTTGTGGGTGATGAGAAGCCGGTGTGCAACTAGTCTAGGTTTAAATGGGAGGCTCTTCCTCAGCCGTGGAACCAGGTGTGTCTTGCACTGATGAAATTTCACGCTGGAAGGAAGGTACAAGACCTATTACTTCTACCATTTTCCCTTGTTAAATCACCTTAGGCATAAATTTTTACTGAGCTTTCCCTTTTTCTGCTAATGGACCTTGAAAACTCGGTCAAAAAATGTGTGGATTTTGCTGCTTTAAATCCCAATGAACCTACTCCCCTACCGCTCCACCAGGGTCTTATCCTAAGACTCTACCACTTTCATCTGGCTTTATGCCCTCTGAAACCCATTTCGGCCATCTGAATTGAGGAAATTGAGCTCCCCATTGAGACCAACTCATCTATGGCCGAATCAAAAGGCCTTGTCAGGAAGAGTCACTTGGTCCCTACTGATTATTAGAAACCCAAACCTGCTACCAAAAAACTTAAGGGTATCGAGGGAGCTGCCCAAACTAGTGTGGTGGTGAGCCTATGTGACCTCAAGTCTACCCCTGCTAAGACTCCTAGTAAGCTTTCCCCGAAAAAGAAAGGTAATGAGGAGAAGGAGCCTTTGAATAAAGGGAAAAATCTTATGAGTAAGGACTCGTTGGTGATACGGTGGTGGCAGAGACTGTGGTTATTGGATGTGATGCCATCATTCAACACTCTGGTAGGTTGGCAAAGAATAGGAAAAAAGTGCAGGTTAGGGATTTGGACACCGAAGAGGAGTTGTTGGACAACAAAGATAGCAGAGTTGAAGAGGTGTCGGAAGGCAAGGAAGGTGACAAAGCCAGAGGTCCCTCTTCCATTCTTGACAAAGGTAAAGCTTAGAAGGAGGTTTCGACCTCTCACTTGTTGGAACCACTGGATATTGAGCAGAATAATCCTAACTACACTATGGGTGGAGGGGAGGAGCTCGGTGTGCTGAAAGAAAGAATGGACAAAATGGACAAAAAATTCAATGGTTTGACCCATTTCATGGTCAAATTAGTTCATTGTGTCACTAGTACCCTGTTAGCTGTCATGAAGGATGAGATGGAGATGAAGAAGGCTGAAGACCACCAGGAGTGGATCGGTGGTGATTTGGTTTAGCTTATACCTAAAAACTGGGAGAATATCAGCTAGTCTGCTGCTGGTTTGTTGTTGGTCCGAGTGTTGTTAGTCTGCATCTATTTTTGTTTTGTTTCTTTTTTTATATTGGACTCTATTGGCCCTTGTGGCTCTCTGTGAAGGGTACACCACCCTAAAAATGTTGCTTACTTTATCAAAAACATCCATTGTTATATATTATATATATAATAAGATATATACTCATTTATTTAATCAGATTTGTCAATGCTAATGATTATATATATATATATATATATATATTTATACATTTATTAATAAATATGTATTTATATACACATACATATATATTAATATATATATACTATATACATATATCGTTATCTTAATATCCATATATACACATACATTTACATATTCATTGATCACATATACATAATGTATACATATATATATTCTTTATGTCCAATCGATATCCTCATGCATATGATATATCTGTGCATGGGTATGCGTAAGTATTTATTCTTATGTATATGCATGCATGTATACGCTCACATGCATGAGTTTATCATTTCACATACATATATACATTCTATATATAATCATTGATTAATATATATACATAAATACACAAAGAAGAACTCAAAATCAATACAAAGATTTAGTCACATAATTCAAACATAAGAATCAATCAAGAAATCAAAGATCAAAACCAAAACCTATTTCAAATCATCTCCAAGCAATGACCGCAGGTTTACTTACCAATTCTCAACTAACTTGACTCATCTTAACCAAACTAGGGTGTGAGTGTGTGATAGCTCAAATAGGCACATTAGGGTTACCAGACCAAGTTCTTCTCCCAAGTGATACTCCCCCTCTCTTACTTGAGGGCTCAATTTTTTCTTGCATCAAAAGGTAGTTAGCCATTCACATGAAATCCATTTGCATCATCAAAGCATTAAAGTAATCATATTGTAATATATATTCATTCATCATATTTTCTCTAAGTATATTCAAAACACAATCATACCTTAAAAAGCAATAATATCTTAATGCATATTTAAGTATTTCATTTACCTATTAAGCATATTAAAGTCATGATTTACATTTATCATCATTTTTACTCATGAAGGTAAAAGAAACTTGGTAACTAAGAAACAGAGTGTAACATACTCCCTATAACACCCCTCCAGTTTGGATGTTTGGATCGGCAGTGTTTTCTTTGTAATGCTTTGTTCTGTTTATGCTGTGACTTTGGAACTTGGTTACTTTTGACTATTATTTGTTAAACGATGTAAACATTATATTTTGATGTGATGTTATTTCATTCTGATGATATCTTTATGGTGTGTTTTGGATTAACTTAGAAGATATTTGATTTAACGATGTTTTATGCTATTGATCATATCATTGATGTTAGAATCATCAGTTAATAAATTGTGTATTGGTAAAGGGGACGAGATTGTATCACTCGCTTGCGAGTGCCCTACGATTCTGAGATTTCCTCTTCACGGTGTGTTTGATCACATTATATATATATATGCATGTTCAATGTATTCTTTGTTCGCAGGTTGACAGGTACATGACATCGACTCCACCTAGTTCACAGGTTTGAGCGTGTCCATTGACCAACGGAAATTGATTGGGAGATAGTAGCTAGGTTTTCCGTTCCAAGTCATCACCCTAGTCATAGTGTGTCGTCAAGTTGTTGTCGGGTTGGTTGTTTTAATTTGGTTTATTTCACCTTGAGTATTTATTTAATTTCTTATTAAAGGGGTTATTAAATGGCTTGCGCAGTTAAATTGATGATTAAATGTATTTGGTTTCATTGTTGAAACGTTATTTATTTTATTGATTGATTTGATTTAATTAATAAAATTAGTTTGAGTTTATTGATTAATTAGATTAATGGTGATATATTAAATGAGATAGTTATTTTGACATTATTGTACAGTTTAATTTAATTAAAATAAAAGTATAAATCATGTTTGGATAGTTAGAGATAAATTTAAATAAATAAATAAATAAATGAGAATGTGTTTTGAATTTCACTTTTGAAAATTATTGATATAGTAATTTCTTTGCAAAGAATGTATTCTTTTGTTTTTAAAGAATTTTGGAAAATGCATGTGATTGAAATTAAAAAATAGAAATTTGTTTTAAGTTTAAAAATTGGAAATATCCTCCAAATTTTGCAATAAATTTAGTGGGTGGGGATATTTTAGGGGTTTGACCAATTTGGGGAAAAAACTCTATTTTAGCAAATGTAAATGCATATAATTTTCAAGTTCCAATTTGGGGAAAAGATTTCTTGGTTGTGGCTTGGCTGGGATTGGTGAAGGAATTTGAGACTTTTGTTGGAGCTAAGTTCAAAGGAGGAGTTGAAAACACCATTGGAAGCTTCAAGCTTTGGAGGAAAAATTAGGTTCTTGGTTTTGTTTGTTCATTTTGAAAAGAATGCAATCCTTGTTTTGTTGTTTGAAAATCTTCAAAATGTTGTGTAAATTCAATAAAAAAAACCCATGTTAAATGTTTTCAAATCTTGCAAACTATTATTGGATTTGGGAAGGAAAAACCAAAACAAAAACTTGCACAATGAAAATAGGAAGAAAACCCATGAGAATTTGTTTTAAAACTAGCAATAGAAAACTTGGAAGGATTCAAATGAAAAGTTTTAACTTCTCTGTCAATTTGGGGAATACCCAGAAATTTTCATCATATTATTCTGCTTTAAATTTCTCCTTCTCAGCCTTCTCCTCAAGAAAATTTGCTCAATCTGACCGTGTAAGGGTAGTTTGAAATATATTTATATTCATTTATGTTTTTGCATATAAATTTATAGCTTTGGATGAGAAGATTTTCATTTAAAAGAATTTGATTTTTTTACAAAATGATGTCTGTGATTTTCGTTCTAGTTTTTACCAGATAGGGGAAAATGAATTTATTTTATTGAAAATATTTAGGGAAAAATAAATTTTGTTTTTTTTTTATTGTGCATGGGGGTGGGGGCTGTCCCCCACAGCTAGCCCCCATGAGGGAGGCGCTGGCTGTGGAGGCAGCGCTTAGCGCTGCCCCCACAGGCAGCGGCTCCCCATGGGAGTGGATGCGTAGCAGCTCCCACAAGGGCTGCATCCCCTGTGTGGAGGCTGCGCAGTAGCATGGGATTTGTCCCTTTTAAAAAAATATTTCTTTTTAAATTTTATTTTATTTATATTATATTATATGTATAATATAATAAATATATATTATATATGATAATTTCATATTAAATATATATTATATGTATATATATAATAATAGTATTTAAAATAAGATTTGTTTTTATAATTATTTGTATATATATTATATATATATGATAGGCATATATTTTGTTTATATATATATATTGTATATATTAGGTTTTTTTTTTATTTAAAATAATTTTGTAATATGGAATTTTAAATTGGTGCTTTTTAAAATGTTAATATATTTAATTAGTAATTATATATTCACATATATATATATATATATATGTGTGTGTGTGTGTATATATTAAGTATATACATTTATATGTATATTTATAATATGATTATATTTTTAAATAGGTTATTTCGAGATGATTATTGTGATGTAATAGAAGTAAAAGTGGATTTATTTAAAGTGGACGTTGGATGGATTTATTTATAAAGATGATTTTAATTCTTGTTTATGATTGAGAAAATAGAATTAAAATATTAAATTTAAATTCCTCAATGGTGCCAAGTGATATGTTTTATTTTGAGTACGAATGAGTAATGCTAATTATTTAAATTGAATTCTTGTACTATACCAGTGCTTGGCTTGGGTTTAGGAAACCCGAACATTAGTTTATTGAGTTGCCGGAAATGCTTTTTAAATGAGGTTTTGTTCCTTCTCGATGTTGGGGAAATGGGGTTAATTGTCTAGTAAGTCTTCCAGAGAAGTTCTCTAGTTTGGGATGTTTTATGTAGTGGTTTGATTTGCAAATCACCTTGGGAAATGTGTAGAGTCGTATTATGTTGTTGTACCCGGTTTCCACAAACGGGGAATGGTGCCTCCTTGGGATTAGGAGTGGGTCTTGAGTTTTGCGTCTCCTTTGGATTAGGAGTGGAGTTTGTGTTTGTAGCCTCCAGTGCTTGGAGAGGGTTTGACTTTTGTTTCCTCCAGTGTTTGGAGAGGGTATGGACCTTTGTAGCCTCCAGTGTTTGGAGAGGGTTTTGTACTTTTGTTTCCTTTAGTGTTTGGAGTGCGTTTCCTTTACTTGTTGCCTCCTTGGTTTGGAGAGGTTATCTTATCTAGTTCACCCTTGGTGATTTGGTTTTGTTGGGTATCTTTTCGATAGGAGAGTGGCTCTTTGTGGGGGTCCGACAGACAAAGGGGTGCCAGGGTAACTCACTTAGGGTTTAAGTAAGTGATAACTTAAAAAGAACAAATGAAAAAAAAACACTCTCAAACTAATTAAGATAATTAATGCCTCTCATATCTCATTCGCTTTTAAGGTTTGAGATGAGATGAGAAGCACAGTTGGTATGAGGGTCCGACAACTGGTAGAGTTGAGCTTGGATAGCCCAAGATGTGGGTTCGGTTGCCTTAGACAGTTGAGCCAGGGTAACTCATAGAAAATGTCATGTGACACTCTCTCTATGTCAACTAGAAGTTAGTTTGTTGTACTGCGTAATGATCCTTGTCCTCTGGAAGCATTGTAACCTTTGTGTTAAGTGATGTTGCACTTGTATCCTTTTCAGTTCAGTTATGTTTTAGCCTGTGTCTAGAGGTAGATGGTCTTGTTTAGGAATTCCTAGTTACTATCTCCTAGCACAGGGGGTGAGCGTTTGGGTATCACATGGTTGGGTGGAACGTGCACCCTAATTTGTTGGGTTAGCTTCTTGTTTGTGTGGACGAGATTTCTAGTTGGAGAGCTCGTGGGATCATGTATCATGTCATGCTTTATTCTTTTCAAATGTATATTGTATTTAATTACCCCCTCATTTGTTATCGTGGTGGAATTTGTAATATGTAATCATACTTATTGGATTTATCTCATTCGGGGAATGAGTGTTGTAATCATGTTGTAAATTTTATTATTGGAATCAAGTGGTATTTCTTATTCGTTGATGTAAATTATTATGTATGGAATGTATGTGAGCTTTAAATCTTAAGTAATTAAATGGTATGGTTTCAATTCATGTTTCTTGTTTGGGTTTAAGTAACCCAGTCTCGTAACCTTAGGGGATTGGTTGGCAATGGTTAGTGAACTTGCATGTATTAATTGTTCTTATTTTAAAAAAAAATTAGTTCATTTGAATAGTAAATTGCAACTTCCCCTAGGGTTGCGTGGCGAGGCGTTACACTCCCCCCCTTGTGAATCATCCCCCCTAATGATTTAAAGTACTAAACATATAGATAAATTAAAATAAAGGTTTTACTTCCAATTTTCTAAATCATTTAAGACATAGGTTATTCTATTCACAACAAAATAATCTTCCCTCGTAGCACTACCCTCTGCAGTTTCATCCTTCCTGGACCTTTCACTGAGTGACTCTGCTAAAGTTTTGGAAGTACTTGTGTGCTTTAATTAGAATTTCTCTCTAGAGAATTATATATCACAATCACACTGACTCATATGTATATCATAAGTAGAATAGTGACTACATCCTTCACGACACCTATAACACAGTGACTGAAAAAACATGTTCTCATTGGATAACACACAATTATCTTTAGTGTAACCAAAATAGAAAAGGAATTTTAGTGCATTGCACACTACACCGTGGCTCCCATCCTTCCCTTTGGTCTCTGCACCATCAGACAACTCAGAAGCTGAGATCATCCATTACTGTCCCTCTTGAGCATAATACTGCCCTTAGACACCTGTCAATATTGAGCATAATTGTACTGCTTCTTAGTTTAAAATTTGTATCAACAAAGTTTTCCCTTAGATCATTTCAATCTATTCTTCCATTTATAACATTTTTAGTCTAAGGTTAATCCTATTCCCTAGCTTATAGGTATTTAACCCTTCTTCCTATATAATGTTTCAAATTGGTCAAATTTCAAGATAGAAGTTTATTATAATAAAAGTATTCCAAAAATCCTCCAAGATTTGATTTATCCCTTTTTCCTGACTAGCTGAATCAAAGTAATAAATTGAGCATATATTCAATTAAATTTTTCAACAAGGTGATCATGGTTTACACAAAACCTTAATGTTACTTGTGTGTCCCAATCTGAGATAGTCCTCTCAAGAACATTAAGCAACTGCTTTTACATAAATTTGTTTTCTAGTACTGGTATCGAACAAATCAAAATTTCCAATTAGAAATTGGTTACCTTGGTGAGTATGTCCACCATAACATTATGCCAGTTCCATTGAAATAGAAAGATCAAAACTATTCTAATGATTTGCCACTTCCTCCCTGTAATTTCATGAGTATACAAGTCCTGCCAGTAATGACATCATGTCTTCATCTGTTGGCATAATGGACAACTTGCTACATACCTTGCAACATCTTACTTTGTTTCCTTCTAGATTATAGCGGTTCCACATCAATCAATTAATTTTTTCATTCTAGTGTGTCCTGAATTTGACATCAATTTACCTCATTTCATTCCTTGATCTCCTAGAATTTGGTACATAGGTTTTTTCTTCAATTCATAGTAGTCCATCCTAACTAAGTGAAACCTCTTCCATGGACTTATATCACATTTTATTCTTGAAATATAATGATTAGATATTATTGAGGAGTTATAACTCCTTCATCCTAGGCATCCATACCTTGGATTTCTTTTTTCCTTTAATCATTTTAAAAGTTGTAGTTTGATTTCAGCTCAATCTATCTCTTCTAATGAGCTTTTAACTTGGTTGAGTAACAATTCTTGTTAGATCATGTTGGTTTGATATTATCTTCCAAAAGATGTCTAAACAATTAATATGTAGATAGTTACTAAGCATGGATGTTTTTTGTTTAGCTCAAAACTCGAGGAGCATGGTTTTGTTTATAAATCCATTTCCTATTTCATAGGTGATAATCCTACCTTACATGAACAAGCATACTGCCTATCCTTTTTTAAAGCATCAATGATAATAACAATTGATCTTCTGAAACATTAAATGTATAGAATTGTGTTATAAATATTTCCCTCATTAGTAAAAGCTTTTGACCTTTCCAATATTTATCATTAATAATTCCAATAGGTATTAACCTTTAACTACAACAACCTTGTTGTGGTCATTGAGTACAAGAATTTGGTTAAAAATTTCTCTCATATTGAAATACATTAAACTTTGTTGAATCCGTCTGATCTTTTCTAGATCCATAAATTTCCTTCTTCTCAACTTGGTATTCCAAGACTTATATAATACTATATCATCTTTGAATTTCATGTAATCTTCTATTTCCTCTAATTTGATTGAAAGATTTAACATTTTTCCCATTGGATTTTGATAGTTGAATGACTATTACTTACCTTTCTTACCGTCCATGGTATACCTTAAATATACTTTTTGTTTTCAAAATTGGATTCATCATTTCCCTCTTATCTCTCAAAATCAACAGTTGGATCCACAGTAACAAGATCTAATGAATAATCAACAAATTTAAAAGCTAAAAGATGTTTTATTATTTTATTCCAATTCTCTTTTCCATGTATACTAATCGCCTTTTAACCATAGTAGAAGAATATCCCATATTTGGTAAGCCCCATTTGTTGATGTGTTAAATGAGCTTTCCTAAAGATACCCATATCAAATGTGTCTTCACTTTTGTGAGTTGTTTTCTATTTCTGACCTATTTTGGTTCCTAACCTTTATTCTAAGGTATCACCTTTCACTCTTGATCTCAATTATCATTACAAGATTTTAATCTTGTTTAAATAAAGTTTATTAGAAGGTTATCTTGCTTCTTGGATACTTCTCTAGTTGGTTTTGATTCACAAAATATTGACTTTCTACATCAAATGAAGTTCCAATTTAAGCTAATAATTTAATCATTTGTACAAATAGACATAGATCATATTCATAGACTCATAGTATCCTTATTTAATCCACAATCCTTGACTCTTTACAACCATAGGTTGCTATTAGTAAGAAGGATTACTTCAATTCTTTCTCACCCCCATAGTTATTTAAACAATTTTGAAGGGTGAAGGTACTAATCAATACTCCCCCATAACTTTCCTACTGAACCTTGTTGTATAACTTCTGCAATACAAAGGTGTCTCTTAATGAGTTGTTGGTTTAGGAGTTTCAACTCTAGGGACAATTCTTTCCTAGTCCCCAAATTTAGACATGTTTTAGTAAGACTGACTTCCTTATTATTTCCCCTTGTTCTTTTTCCCCCTTTCCATCCCGACATAAGAATTTTTCAATCATTATCTACTAATAATGTTTTACGTAATACTTACATAATGAGATAATAGGTTCCAGTGTTGAACCTGGTAGCTCTGATACCATGTGTAACATGCCCAATGTTTAACCCAATGATTTAACCTATGATTTTACCCACATGTGAATAGTTTACATTTTCCAACATAAGCAATGTTTTTTTCTTTTTAATTCAATAACAAGATGCACACTTGAAATAATCCCATTTTAAACTTCCCCATTGCTTTTACAAAGAAACATTACAAAATCCCAAGCAACGATTCCATATTACATAATCCCATGATAAAAAATTTCCATTTACAATTTTCATAAAGATAGAGATACATGATTACATACATAGCTTCCAAGAGCTTATTGAAACTGAGTACAAATGGTCCAGATGTCTCATCCTAGGCATACATCCTAGATGTCCCCAACATTGGTGCATACATTCTAGATGTCCCCATTACTGGTGCACACATTCTAGTTTTCCCCAATACAGGTGCATACATCCTCAAATATTGATCGCCAACTGTATGAGGGAGAGCATCACTCAAGTACTTTTCCGCTAACCACAAACTTACTGCGGTCCCTCACACTTCTATCTAATTGGTAAGATGGCCATACACTTCAACAAAGATATTGGTTCGATAACCTCATAATACTAGCCTTCCTGAACATGGTTTTGTGTCCTACATATCTAGAGCTACCATACATTGGCTACAACCTACATGTATGATGTTCCTTGCCTAGTATGCAAACCTAGATCATAGTGAACCGACAGTGTAAACAATGGATAATTACACTACTTTGGCAAAATAATTCAACACCCAGTACTTCAAGTGCAAGTCATATGCTCACCCACCCCTGAGCTCGATTTGGTAAATGACAACACATACTCTTTTTCATCCAAAACATAGTTTCAACCTAAAAGGTGATGACATAGCAAACAAACTAACTAGGTTAGTCCCTTTCCCATGGATTATCCTAACCCTAAGAATAACCAAGTTAACCATACATTCACAACTATTACTATTTCCCATGGATTATCCCAACCCCAAGAACAACCTAATTAACCATACAGGTAATCATAATGTCACAACATTAAATGTATCCATTTTAAAAAGTATAGTCACAAAATTATGTTCCTTCATTTCAATAGTATGATCTCATCAATAAATGACTTTAATTCAAAGTTATGATCTCAATAATAAATGACTCCAACCAAAAGTATAATCAACAATCAAATGATCGATAAGACTATATAGGTTAATCCCAACCTATTGCCTCAATCAAAAAAGTGATGCAACAATCAAATGAGTAAAGGTTAATCCCAACCCATGGCTTGCAACAATCAAGTGATCATAAAAAATCTTAAAACCCCTCTTTCAACATGCCTCGAATATCCACATGCTTACAATGTTTACTACATTCATATCTAAATTGGAGGACATTATCATCTTGAGAGGAGTTTGTGCTTCTGCACCTAGAAGTCCACTTTCACAATACGACTTTGGGTTTCTGGAGCGTATGTCCTCTTCTAGAATTATGTGAATAGGAATATATTCTTAATCAAAAAGAAGAAAATAGTAGAACCAAAAAATATGTTTTTCAACCCTATTGGGGAATATCATTATAACAATCAAGTATACACCCTAACCTTAGGAAAATACTCTCTTCATTCTTTCAAGGAGATATGAGTAATCAATCAAGTATAGATTTTTTGAATGAACAAGAACACTAAGAGGGGGGTGAATCAATTTTACCTTAAAACTTCAAAACCATCACAAACATTCAAATCCACATTCATTCAATTAACCCTTAATCTGTTAGAATGTTTTATCAGGTAAACAAATAACAAAAATTGAATAAAACCAACTCCATGCACATAAGAACACCATATTTATGTGGAAAACCCAAGATGGGAAAAACCATGGTGAGGATTACCTCACAATATAAAGTAATAACAACACATGATACAATAGGGCTCACTTCCAAAATAGAAAATAAGGTAGAGAAGAGTGTTACAATGAGAAATCCATCTCAAAGAAACAAAAGAAATCCACCACAATATCACCAACACCTTCGCAGTCTCTCTAAAGAATTGTAGACACATTTTTCTCACTACATCTAGCAATCTAACACATGAAAACTTGCACTGCACTTCTCAAATTTTTACTCCAACACTCTACAATTCACATCATTCACATTTATCTTGTCTATCTCATCATCTCTCAACAACTCAACTCATATTTATATCATCTTCAACCTTGAAACCATTCTCCAAGGTCAACTATGCACATCAACTATGAAAATTCAAATTAGGTCAGCACCAAAACATTCCCATGGTGGAAAGGAATGTAGGAGAACCACAACACACCTTAGCTAGGACCTAAATCCTCTCATATACACCATGCTACACCTCCACAATTTTCACAAGTAGTGTAAATACCTAGGTCGACCGTTACCCATGTAAACACAATTAAAATTTTAAGTACATGCTTCCTTTGATCCAATGACTTATAGATAACAAATTTCACCTGAAAACAATCTAGAATATTCCATAAATGTCTTGAAATCCAACAAACTCCTTCGCAAAAAATTTCACTTGAAGAATGTACACACCTAGTACACTTAGATAACTCTTCCATACATTGTAACTTAAGAAACTAACTTCCAAAGCACCAAACCTAAAATAACTTCACATAAAGAAAGATAACAAAACTATCAACACACCTTAAGATCTACAAGACTTAAAACCAAATTGTGGAGAAACATGGAGAAAAAACATTTCTCCCAGACACCTCTCTAATACATAGTTCACACACTGGTGAACACAACTTTCTCTGCACAACGATCCAACACACCAAATTTAGAATAAAACACCTCTTAACACCTTTGATCAACATATCCAAAATGTATAGGTAGATCTTCAACCTAGAAGAAATGAGAAATAAAACCAAAACACTACTCTTCAACCTAGAACACACTACAACTCACTATTTCCTCTTTTTATCAATTTTCTCAAAATAACTTGAAACCAAACATCAGAGACACATCCTCATCATCTTCAGTACTTATTCATCATCATCAAGCCAATTGCAACATAACAACTTCAACCATAGAAGATTATCAAAGCAACACTAGAGGTTGACACCAACAACTTACTCATGACACCATAATGCAACTAATCAAAGCATCATCAATGCAACAACATAGACAACACATGATCTTACAACAATATTCTTCTCATATAGTTGAAACCAATGACAACACAAGCTTGTTGACATCAATGAAAACACCAGCTTCTCATACTTGCAAAAATCTCCCCCTTTGTCATTGATGGCAACATGATGTGAAACACCATCAAAGACACAACAATACCAACTCTTTTGCTTTCTCCCCCTTACACAACTAACGCAATAATTTCTCTCTTTTACTCTTTCACATTACTTACTCTCCCACTTTCAACATATATTTTTCACATGTTTCATTTTCTCTTTTGATTTTTCACATTATTCTCTCCCCCTTTGACATCAATGGAAAAGGACAAAATATTTTCCTCACTTATGTTTCCCCTTTGATATCAATCAACCTTCTCACAACTGTTCTGCAACTTCTATCCCTTTAATGCTTAGTATACTCCCCCTTAGGAGCACACACTATACAACACTAATCAACAACCACTACATAATGACTACACTCACTCTTTCTGACTGCAACCAACAATTTCACTACCTATTCCCCCTAAGAGGTAGCCACCAATCATCAATCTAGACCAAAGAATGGATCTTGAAATCCACTAGACTAATGCATCTCCTTATGCATCTAGTTCAAAGAATGAGGGGAAATAACCCCCAACTTCTCCCGAAGATACTCAAAATTATCCTTAGGAAGAGCCTTAGTGAATATATCATCAACTTGATCCCTTGCAAGCACATACTCAAGCTTCAATTCATTCTCTACAACCTTTTCTCTTAGAAAGTGATACCTGATTGAGATATGTTTTGTTCTTGAATGCATTACTAGATTCTTTGAGATGTTGATAGCACTTGCATTGTCATAAAATATAGAAATTTACTCACACCTTAATATTATTGTACATCGGGTTATGAATAGTGGAAGCATGGCTATCTTAACTCTCTATTAAGTCATATTATCATTAGTCTATTGTTATTTAGTTGTTTAGGTCGGCCTAAGTCTTATATAGGTGTGTCTAAGTCGGCCTAGGTGATATCCTTGGCATAAATAGGTATATACAGGAGGTTGTGAGTCTTATTTCATCATCAAGTTGTGAAGTGTGTTCTCATTAGAGATATTTGGAGGTTTTCCCCCTCGAAGTGGCTTGTTATTCTCAGTTATTATCAAGTATTTGCAGCATATTTCTTATCATATTCTTCTATTGTGCAAGTTATTTCATAACAAGTGGTATCAGAGCATGATCTTGGCACCATAGAGGCAAGGTTTTTCTCAATTTTGGAGGCAATTTTGGGAGAGCATATCTTTCAGACCTTGTCGATTTTTAAAGGGTTTTTGAAGAAAATATTGAAGAAGCTACAGTAGATTTTAGAAGAATTGGAGCAGAATTAAGCGATTATTGCAGAATTAGGGTTTTCACAATTATTTTTGGAATCTAAGACATCTTGTTGAATTAGGAGTCTGATTTTTATTGGGTTTTGAAGACATACTAAAGGAGATTACAGTAAAAATTTAGATAATTTAAGTTTCATTTGTGTGATTTATTTCAACATTAGTGGTTTCCATCATGACAGGGCCTGCAACAAGGGGTAAAAAGAATGCTGTCACTCCGGGGAAGACTCCTGATAAGGATGGTGAAACAATCGAGGATATTCCTCATAATGAAGAACTCAATAAGGTCAAGGAAGAAATTTCCTCAATTAACAATAAGGTCAAGGAAGAAATTTCCTCAATTAAGATGGATATGTGTGACCTAAGAGGAGATATGTCAGAAATGCGAAACATGTTAAAGCACCTACATAGCTGAATCAAGAAAGGAGTTCTCAAGTGACCAGGGTGAGAATTCTAGGTCAGCCACTACTAACACAAGCTTTAGTACTCCTATGGGATCTAGGAATTTATTTCCAAAGGTGGATATGCGCAAGTTTGATGGTAAGGATCCTCTAACATGGATAAACCAAATGGAGAATTTTTTTGAAGTACACCAAATCCCAAATGGACAAAAGG